>JANAVB010043019.1:5512723-5840223 GCA_029216955.1 Iris pallida
TGACAGTTAAGGACACACGAGTCTCGTGTCCGTGCTAAGCACGACACGCATGGGTCGAATTTCACGTGTCCAGACTCACTATCACGTTCGTCAGGACGCGGCGAGTCATATGTGTGTGCATGAGACACGCACGACACAGTTTTGAAGTGCTACTCACATGTCCGGCGTCGGGGGGGTTGTCGAAGACGCTGGACGGCGGAGGAGTCGACGTGGACGTGGCGCTCGGACGGCGCTGCGCTCGTCTCGATGAGACGCGTTGAATGGTGGCGGTTGCGGGCGGTGTAGACAGTTGGCAAGGTGGCGTTGGGGGGATGGCCGGCGTTAGGGTTTCGATGAGAAAGAAACGGGGGTGACGGTGGTCGGGGGGATCGGACGTTAGTCTAGGGTTAGGGTTTCGATCTGGGGGGTTATTTATAGCGGTGAGAGGTCGGTGTTAGGGTCTAGGTCGGCCGAAAATGGCGGAGGAAAGGTGGTCGGTGGTCGTCGGCAGCTGGCTAGGTCGTGGGGGGGGGGGGGGGGGGGGGGGTTGTTGGGATTTTGTGGTTAGGTCCCTAGGATTTATGTATTTACAGATAGGTCCAAATCCTATCTAAATGCAAATAATAATTTACAACCTGAACTAAAACAATTTAATTAATTACAAACTACTATTAAAACAATTTAAATATTTACAAAATGCTATTAAAATAATTTAGTTAATTACAAAATGATACAATTTAACTTAAAAACTATTTAAAAATTATTTAAAAATTCTAAAAAAATTCCTAAAATCATAATAAAATATATTAAAGCTAAATATGCCATTAGTAACTAATTTAACACTAATTAAATCAATTTTGAAAAACAGGGGCTGACAAGTCCTGGCCCAGGGCGACCGCTCAGAGCCCACGGATCACACGGGGCCCAAAAAAATTAATTTAAAAATAAATATGTTAATAATTTTGTATCTCAAATAGAACTAGTATGTATCATGGGCCTTTTAGACATTGTGGTGTAGTGGTTAGTACTTTAGACTTGTATACTAAAGGTCCTAAGTTCAATCCATGGCTATAACCGTTTTTTTAAAAAATATTTTTTTACATTATATATAGAGACCTTATTTTGAAAGTTTTTCCTCGGCCTCCATGAGCTCAGGGCCGGCCCTGATTGACGTTGGTACGCTCGTCCAGACCGTGCTCCTGTCATTGCGGTGGGGGTCGGTTTTTACTGCTAGGGCAACCCCTTCTATTTCGGAGTCCGCAATCAAAAATTTTCTTCTTTCAAGAGAGTTGTGGTGATCCGTGTTGGATCGGGAGGAGCTTGTAAATGATATATTCTCTTTATTCCATTAGTGGAGGTTCTTCAGGGTTGGACTCCGATCGTCCCGTAGTTTTTTCCGTAAGGTTTTTTCACGTCAAAAATCTTTGTGTCTGCGATTGTGTTTGGCATTTTTGGTTTGTGTGCTTTTGCTCGGTTCTCTCGCAGGATTTTCTAATTTTGGAGAACGGTTTTCGCGCTTTGTTCCCAACAAGAATAGGATAGGATCAATATCGGTTCCACATACATGCATATAAATACTGATATATGGATATTAACATATAATCTGGTGTCCGTTAAGGTGTCCGCGGGCTGGTTCTCGATTTGCGATACAGACATGACATTGCGTGTTCTACCTTTGTGTTGGCGCGTCTGTGACATGGGCCTGGCCCTCTCCTATTGGTTAGTATGTTTGTATGAACCCTCGTGATTGCTCCAGACGCCATCGTGAAAGAGACTAGCTAGTCCGTCGACCTTTTGATCGTGCGGCACCAAGTCGACCATCCTGAGCTCTCCGATAGGGATTGGAACGACCCCGTCGGTTATCGTCATGGCCGGCAAGTCACTGAATTAGAGTGGAACCGTATTGGCGGTGACTTTCTTTTTCTTCTTCGTGTAGATTGACCACCTTGGCATCTACCAACGCCTGGATCATATTCTTCAACACACCTTGGATTATTCACCATCTGATGATACAAGCAATATTTTGGGTCATTAGTGCGGCCCACTGCTTCTAGAAATCTTGGCTCCGACAGCTTCGGCTGGTTGCCTTTATCCATCGAGGGGAATATAGGGACCACATGCTCGTCTCTGAAGGAGTGGTTTTTGTGGAATGATCGTTGTTATTGCCGGGACGTTTGTGGAACGATTGTTGTTGATCGTCTCTGATGTACTAAGTGCAAAGTGCGCCAACAAAACGTCACATTACGCCTCATGAGCCCGAGTCCGAGTCCGAGTCCGAGTCGCTAAGTCCCTACGGGGCTTAGCTCCCATGGAAATGAATTTCCCAAGAACAAAAAGCATGAATGCTTTTATTGTTGATTTAGCCATTTTCCTATTAGAAAAATAACCCCACATGTCACACCCATGTGCACCTCCACACCACATGTGCATCTCTAAAATAGGAAACCTATTATATAAAGATACAACTCCTTTGGTCTAGCCGATGTGGAACTAAAATTCACATAGGAAATGAACAAACTCCAACAATCGTTGGAGGTCCTGGTGTCGGGCCTCCTCTGCCGAGAGGAAGGTTGCCCTTGCGGCCGTTTGTTACCATCCCGTGGGTACTTGATCCCGAAGGTTTCCAACTTTTTCGTAGCTCGTTCAGCGCGGGTAGCATTTCTCTTGAGCTCCTTCTAGGTAGTCAGTTTGGTAGCTCCTAAACAGAAATTTACGAAGGAAGGAAGTTGTTCTTGCATGTTTCTAGTAGCATGCGCTCTGGTATGCCCGGAGAATAGCTAAGGGAGTGATTCTGGAATCATTCGATATAATCCTTCGTGGACTCTCCCTCTTTTGTACGGTGTTGCGTAGAAGAGCATGCAGAAGTGGTCTCTATGTCTTTCTATGAGTTGATGGAGCTAGGTGAAGACTCCGAAACTAGTGGAAGGGTACCCCTTGAGTGTGCCTACGAACTGACGTACCATGATGGCGTTGTTGCCCAACACTTCCCCATCTTGAGATATGAAGTGGTAGAGATTTTGGCTTTAAGATGTGGTATCGTCGTACAATAGAAGAGTAAACGGCTTAAACTTTACAATAGAAGAGCAATCGGCTTAAACTTGAGAGGATTAGGGCATCATCCCACTCGAGAGGGTAAGGTGTATCTACCCCCGTCTCCTTCAAACTCTCCTTTGTGCGCGATCGTCTCCAACTTTGCTTCAAGTCGGGAGATATTCGACTTGAGTCCTGGTGTTGTTGCCACAGGTACAAGGTTCTCCGCTATTGGTTTCTGCCCTCGGGAGACGGTATTTGAGGTGCTACATCTGTAGGGCATTTAAACCCCTAAATTTTTACTATATTTTTTTATACAAATTTAGTACTGATTTAAAAGTTTGTATTATACGTCGCGTAGTCGTATTGTACGTCGCGCACGAAATTTTATTTTTCGTAATTGCTCGACGAGTGCGAATATGTGCGAGCGTACATATTTTTGAAAAATATTTTTCTTCTATTTTTATGGTTTCAAAATAATATACATAATAATTATTTAGCTATCGTATCAAAATTTTCAAGTTCATTTATTTATTTTATTTACACAAAGCCTTTCGTTATACAGTTATTAATAATAAATAATATTTTTAATGCGTACATGAATTTCATAAATATTTTATTAGTGTAATTTTCGAAATTATTAATATTAATATTTTATTATTCAAAAAGATTTATTATTTTTGAAATTTTTATTATTAGTATTTCTAGAAAATAGATTTGAAGTTATTGTGGCCATTTAAATCTTGATTTAATTTTTGGATTTATTTAAATAGATTAAATAAATATCTATATTTGGAATTAGAATTATCTCACTTGGTTTTAAACTAAAGGATATAATTTAAATTAGATTTGAATTGGATTTGGATTTGGATTTGGATTATGGAATTGATTTAAATTTAGTAGCTTAATTATCTAAATTGGGTTTGAACTAATCCTAATCCTTATCTTAATGGGAATTCCCACATCCTATAAATAGGTAGGTACTCCTCCATTATTTTTCCACAAGCCATAATTGTTCCACAAATATTTCCACAACATGTACGTGCCTCGTGTCGGTGTCCAACCCTTCCGTGTCAGCCGTGACGGCCTCGGGTCCGACCCCGGGTGTCATTTCAATATCTTATTCCATGTTTATACAAATACATTGATTCCGTGTCGGACACTTCCCCGACACAATAGAAATTTCTACCCTAACACAATCCAATCCTAACCCCGGGCTTGGCCTCCACCCAATTTCCCTTCGGCCACCTCGCCTGACCGCACTTTCCTTTCCTCTATCGAACCAGCAGGACCACACCTCCGCGTCTCTCCGGCATCTCCAGTACACCAACACCACCACCATCACCTGCTTCCCAACCCCGACCAAACCTCCGTCCACAGCACCAACACCACCACCGCAACCACCACAGTCTTCCACCACTCCACGACCGACACACCCAAAATAAACATACCCAAAATAAACACCAAAATTTTCCAAAAAATTTACCTGGCCGTGCTCGACCCAGACCGCCGTGCTTTCGCGGCCTCGACCATCCGCCGCCGTGTGCGTGCGCGCCTCCGTCGCGCCAGGAGCTCCTCCGCCTCACCACGTACGGGGAACACCGCCGGAGCAGCGCCCCTCCGCGTCGGGCCTCCGCCTGCTCCCGCACGCCGACCTTTCTGACCCGAGCCCATCTCCTCCACCGCGTCCTTCCGCCGCCGCGCGACGAGCAGCCCTGGCCCAAACCCTTTCCGTCGGTCGATTCCTCCGCCGCGCCCTTGCCGACCCGAGCGCCGGCGTCAGCCACCGACCGCTGCTCATCCCTCGCGCTCCTCTCCTCCGTCTATCCTCCCAGCCTCTCACTGCCATCATCCGTGACTGCCCACACTCCGAGCCCCGCCGGAAACCCCTCTGCCGCCTCACCTTCCTCCCTACGTCCGTCGCCGTTCCACCGCCCTCGCCTCGAGAACCCCGGCCAGGCAGCACCGCCGGCCCTCCATCTTTCGATCTCTCTGCCTATTCCGCCGCTCCCGACCACCCCTGCATCCGCCGCTCACCGATCCCCTTCTCTCCAGCTCCCCAGTTCTTCTTCCTCCCTCTCTTTCCTCTGTGTGTGTTTTTTTCTTTTCTTTTTCTTTCCCTATATTCTCTCACCTCCTTTATCAGAGGTGTGGCTCTCTCGGAAAGAACGAGAACAGCAGCTTTTTTTCGTTTTTGATTTTTTTTTGTGTTTTGTATTTAATTTTTTTTATTTTCTCTTCTTCTTTTTGTACATACCATCATAGTTTATTATTTGTATTATTATTATTATTATTATCATTATTATTATTATTTCAATTATTATTAGTATTATTTTTAGGTTGCTGTGTTTGCATTTTGCTACCTCTATTACTATTATTATTATACTTTGGTGACTAAGATTATGTTATTATTAGTTACTATTAATAATTAATTTTTGCATATTTAGGTATAATAATTTTTTTAAATTATCTTGTAAAAATATATGTATACTGTTATATAAATATTATATTTGGCCTGGCCTGTATTTCAAAATATGGATTTAAAGTTTTAAATAAATTTTCTAGAGGATTAATGTTCATTTGGAAATATTTTGACCCATGAAAATATAGTTTCAAAATTTTAAAACGATTTTTCTTTTCTAAAATTTTCAAGGTAGTTATTTAAATAATATTTTTCTATCTAAAATCATATTTTTACAAAATTAGGATTTTTGCCTAAAAACGATCTTCAATTTTCTAGTATTGGACTAAAGACATAGTTTGACTCATAAAACATATTTTTAAGTCATATAAATATTTTTCCTCCGCAAATTCCCTTTGAATATCAAAGTTGATCGTAACTAAAATCGTGACTAATCCCAGTTTCCTATCCTCTCGCCAATCCTAGACTACCTTATGTCCACCCTAACTAATTTGACCGTCATGGACCCAATGGAACCGTCCGTGACGACATCAGAGGTCACCTTGTATAGTTATTGCACCGAAGTCGCAGTTTCGTGCCACCGTGATATTCGCAGAACACTAGGCGCTCTACCAGGCAAGACACCTTGTCATTTGCTGTTTACTTATTTTAGCTCATATTTCATGCACTATTTATTTTCTTTATACAAAATAAACTGTGATACATGACATAACCTGTTAGAACTTACTGTTCATTTATATTTCCTGCTGTGTATTATTTTTCTTACAAATTAAACCTAGATTTAAGGGACCACCTTGTGTGTTGCATTCATTGGCCTTGACACGTTATACCACAAAGTTGTGTATCGCATGTAGAACACAGAAGTGCGTGATTGGCTGGCCACCAGTACGTACAAGCCGTGCGATAGGAATAACCGCTAATAGAGGTTGCATGCTAGTTTGACTTAGCGGTTAAAGAGGTTATTGTTGTGGATACAACATAGTAGGCATTGGGCGGGGAGGACAATTCCTTAGCGTATGGGCTTCGATGCACTTTTTCTTTTGTAACCCGTGAGCTCCGCCGGAGACGCGGGTCAGATTATCCATGATTACTGACGGCCACTGGCGATTCTGCGGAACGTCATACTTTTACTGATGGGGCCTCTGGTGCCCAAGGGGGGACTTTGTCGATCATATTCAGCCGGGGCCCATGCGTAGGAAGGATTGTTCTTAACTACATTTCACTTAGAATGGATAGGCACCTTTATCCATTAGGTACGAGTACTTTTGGTTTGGGTAATTGTATCTGACCGTAGCTTGGAATAATAACTTATCGCGAACTAGTTCGTCACATCTTGTCCTTGTTTGGTTGTAGGTGTGACTTACTACTTCGATGAGAAGGTATTGAACCTTGTTGGGGTCCGAATACTATATTGGATTCATAGCATGGAAAGATACGTCACCGTGAATTAGTTTACCATCTCCTGTCCTTGTTTGGTTGGAGGGATGGTACGCTCGTTCAGTAGGTGCGTATTGGACCATGTTATAATTCGATTTACTTATTTATTTGAGCAATATTTATCCAGTTTATATGGCATGATATTATGTGTCTTGTTACGTCCCTCTGAGGACCTGGTTATCTTCCCAGGTGTATGCTATTGTCTTTCGCAGGTGCTCTAGTTCTAGCCGTGACTGTCTCTATTCTTCGAGGATGATTGTGCTTGGATTGTCTTCGCTTCGCTCGCCACTCATTTCTTTTTCTATGTTCTTTTTCTTATTTTGTTGGTAGTGGATTTGTCTCCGTCCAACATATTGTATCAAGACAAATTCATTCTCATTATATGATCTTTTATTCATTTATTCTGTGTGGATGAGATTAGTTATGGTGTTACTGCATTTTACAGTTTATGTATCCATACGAGGCCTATGTACTTCGTATGAATACAGGTGGCATGTCTACGTTCCTAGTCCTACGTATTTTGGGACTGGAGCGTTACATGTTTTTGTAGTGGCCCATGCAGGTCAAGATAAATTGTTTGGTTACTTTACCGTACCAAGCAAGCCTGCGAATAGGATTAGAAGTCTAGGATCTCATCCACATACTTTCCTAGATTTTATCTACCGTTTGACTCATCAATTGCATCTTGCTTGATTCCTCCTATCATTATCCTTATCTTCCCTTCGTGCTTGCTAGAGATTGACCCTATTAGTTAGCTGTCCCAAACACCATTAATTTCATTCTTTTAAGTTTGGTAGAATGCCTTGTGACCTAGCAATCCATTGGTACTTCTAAAGTTTAGAGGGCCCTAACCCATCTAGTCAACCAAGGACTTGGACAAGCAGACTATAGGACGATTGCATAGAGGCCAACACAGGATATGACTTAGAATCATTCCGTTTTCTTTCAATCTTCATCTACCATCATGCCTATATTTTTACCATCTAAACTAATGATGCTAATGTAGCCTAGTTTTTGCAAGCTAAATTTTTATCAAGCTTGTTTCAAGACATATGTTATTTGGACATTTCCACTAACATATGGTCTAATCAGAACCGGTGCATGATGGTCTGATCAACCAAGTGCACTTTAGTTTGCTTTTATCTATTATTCTACGTGGATGGAACATAGCTAAACTTGTCCTTTAGAGTCCCATCCGCGACTGCCTTGGCAACTCCTTTGAAATATTTCGGTCGTCCTTGAACCACGTATTCGTGCTCGACAAATCGTCTTTTGAACTCCTTATTGCTCTCACCTTCACCTATTTTTAAGGACGAAGGCATTATACTAGAACTTCCTCTATCTGTCCTATCACCATGACCATTACCACACAATGTAACTATATCTTTGTCTTGAACTACCCGACCTTTTCCTCGACCCTAAATCTACAATCTTGACTTTCTAATCACTTGAATTTAAGAGTGATTACAATCGTCTCTTAATCATATCCTCAACCTAGACTACGACCATAAAAACTTTTTTTAGGAATCCTTCTATCTACCGTTGTGCCTTCTCACCCCCTACAAATTGTTAATTTCGAGGACGAAATTTCTTTTAAGTTGGGTAGGATGTAAAACCCCTAAATTTCTACTATGTTTTTTTTATACAAATTTAGTACTGATTTAAAAGTTTGTATTATACGTCGCGTAGTCGTATTGTACGTCGCGCACGAAATTTTATTTTTCATAATTGTTCGACGAGTGCAAATATGTGCGAGCGTACATATTTTTGAAAAATATTTTTCTTCTATTTTTATGGTTTCAAAATAATATACATAATAATTATTTAGCTATCGTACCAAAATTTCCAAGTTCATTTATTTATTTTATTTACACAAAGCCTTTCGTTATACAGCTATTAATAATAAATAATATTTTTAATGCGTACATGAATTTCATAAATATTTTATTAGTATAATTTTTGAAATTATTAATATTAATATTTTATTATTCAAAAAGATTTATTATTTTTGAAATTTTTATTATTAGTATTTCTAGAAAATAGATTTGAAGTTATTGTGGCCATTTAAATCTTGATTTAATTTTTGGATTTATTTAAATAGATTAAATAAATATCTATATTTGGAATTAGAATTATCTCACTTGGTTTTAAACTAAAGGATAGAATTTAAATTAGATTTGAATTGGATTTTGATTTGGATTTGGATTATGGAATTGATTTAAATTTAGTAGCTTAATTATCTAAATTTGGTTTGAACTAATCCTAATCCTTATCTTAATGGGAATTTTCATATCCTATAAATAAGCAGGTGCTCCTCCATAATTTTTCCACAAGCCATAATTGTTCCACAAATATTTTCACAACATGTACGTGCCTCGTGTCGGTGTCCATCCCTTCCGTGTCAGCCGTGACGGCCTCGGGTCTGACCCCGGGTGTCATTCCAATATCTTATTCCATGTTTATACAAATACATTGATTCCGTGTCGGACACTTCCCCGACACAATAGAAATTTCTACCCTAACATAATCCAATCCTAACCCCGGGCTTGGCCGCCACCCAATTTCCCTTCGTCCACCTCGCCTGACTGCTCTTCCCTTTCCTCTGTCGAACCAACAGGACCACACCTCTGCGTCTCTCCGGCATCTCCAGTACACCAACACCACCACCATCACCTGCTTCCCAACCCCGGCCAAACCTCCGTCCACAGCACCAACACCACCACCGCAACCACCACAGTCTTCCACCACTCCACGACCGACACACCCAAAATAAACACCAAAATTTCCCAAAAATTTTACCTGGCCGTGCTCGACCCAGACCGTCGTGCTTTCGCGGCCTCGACCATCCGCCGTCGTGTGCGTGCGCGCCTCCGTCGCGCCAGGAGCTCCTCCGCCTCACCACGTGCGGGGAACACCGCCGGAGCAGCGCCCCTCCGCGTCGGGCCTCCGCCTGCTCCCGCACGCCGACCTTTCCGACCCGAGCCCATCTCCTCCACCGCGTCCTTCCGCCGCCGCGCGACGAGCAGCCCTGGCCGAAACCCTTTTCGTCTGTCGATCCCTCCGCCGCGCCCTTGCCGACCTGAGCGCCGGCGTCAGCTACCGACCGCTGCTCATCTCTCGCACTCCTCTCCTCCGCCTATCCTCCCAGCCTCTCACTGCCATCATCCCCGACCGCCCGCACTCCGAGCCCCGCCGGAAACCCCCTCTGCCGCCTCACCTCCCTCCGTCCGTCCGTCACTGTTCCACCGCCCTCGCCTCGAGAACCCCGGCCAGGCAGCACCGCCGGCCCTCCATCTCCCGATCTCTCCGCCTATTCCGCCGCTCCTGACCACCCCCGCATCCGCCGCTCTCCGATCCCCTTCTCTCCAGCTCCCCAGCTCTTCTTCCTCCCTCTCTTTCCTCTGTGTTTTTTTTTCTTTTCTTTTTCTTTCCCTACATTCTCTCACCTCCTTTATCAAAGGTGTGGCTCTCTCGGAAAGAACGAGAATAGCATCTTTTTTTGGTTTTTGATTGTTTTTTTTGTGTTTTGTATTTAATTTTTTTTTCTTTTCTCTTCTTCTTTTTGTACATACCATCATAGTTTATTATTTGTATTATTATTATTATTATTATTATTATTTTAATTATTATTAGTATTATTTTTAGGTTGCTGTGTTTGCATTTTGCTACCTCTATTACTATTATTATTATACTTTGGTGACTAAGATTATGTTATTATTAGTTACTATTAACAATTGATTTTTGCGTAATTAGGTATAATAATTTTTTCAAATTATCTTGTAAAAATATATGTATACTGTTATATAAATATTATATTTGGCCTGGCCTGTATTTCAAAATATGGTTTTAAAGTTTTAAATAAATTTTCTAGAGTATTAATGTTCATTTGGAAATATTTTGACCCATGAAAATATAGTTTCAAAATTTTAAAACGATTTTTCTTTTCTAAAATTTTCAAGGTAGTTATTTAAATAATATTTTTCTATCTAAAATCATATTTTTACAAAATTAGGATTTTTGCCTAAAAACGATTTTCAATTTTCTAGTATTGGACTAAAGACATAGTTTGACTCATAAAACATATTTTTAAGTAATATAAATATTTTTCCTCCGCAAATTCCCTTTGATTATCAAAGTTGATCGTAACTAAAATCGTGACTAATCCCAGTTTCCTATCCTCTCGCCAATCCTAGACTACCTTATGTCCACCCTAACTAATTTGACCGTCCTGGACCCAATGGAACCGTCCGTGACGACATCAGAGGTCGCCTTGTATAGTTATTGCACCGAAGTCACAGTTCGTGCCACCGTAATATTCGCAGCACACCAGGCGCTCTACCAGGCAAGACACCTTGCCATTTGTTGTTTACTTATTTTAGTTCATATTTCATGTATTATTTATTTTCTTTATGCAAAATAAACTGTGATACATGGCATAACCTGTTAGAACTTACTGTTCATTTATATTTTCGGCTGTGTATTATTTTTCTTACAAATTAAACCTAGATTTAAGGGACCACCTTGTGTGTTGCATTCATTGGCCTTGACACGTTATACCATGAAGTTGTGTGTCGTATATAGAACACGGAAGTGCATGATTGGCTGGCCACCAGTACGTACAAGCCGTGCGATAGAAATAACCGCTAATAGAGGTTGCATGCTAGTTTGACTTAGCGGTTATAGAGGTTATTTTTGTGGATACAACATAGTAGGCATTGGACGAGGAGGACAATTCCTTAGCGTATGGGCTTCAATACACTTTTCCTTTTGTAACCCGTGAGCTCCGCCGGAGACGCGGGTCAGATTACCCATGCTTACTGACGGCCACTGGCGATTCTGCGGAACGTCATGCTCTTTCTGATGGGGCCTCTGGTGCCCAAGGGCGGACTATGCCGATCCTATTCAGCCAGGGCCCATGTGTAGGAAGGATTGTTCTTAACTATATTTCACTTAGAATGGATAGGCACCTTTATCCGTTAGGTACGAGTACTTTTGGTTTGGGTACTTGTATCTGACCGTGGCTTGTAACAATAAATTGTCGCGGATTAGTTCGTCACATCTTGTCCTTGTTTGGTTGTAGGTGTGACTTACTACTTCGATGAGAAGGTATTGAACCTTGTTGGGGTCCGGATACCATATTGGATTCATAGCATGGAAAGATACGTCACCGTGAATTAGTTTACCATCTCCTGTCCTTGTTTGGTTGGGGGGATGGTACGCTCGTTCAGTAGGTGTGTATTGGACCATGTTATAATTCGATTTACTTATTTATTTGAGCAATATTTATTTAGTTTATATGACATGATATTATGTGTCTTGTTACGTCCCTCTGAGGACCTGGTTATGTCTCCAGGTGTGTGCTATTGTCTTTCGCAGGTGCTCTAGTTCTAGCCGTGACTATCTCCATTCTTCGAGGATAATTGCGCTTGGATTGTCTTCTCTTCGCTCGCCACTCATTTCATTTTCTATGTAATTTTTCTTATTTTGTTTGTAGTGGATTTGTCTCCGCCCAACATATTGTATCAAGACAAATTCATTCTCATTATATGATCTTTTATTCATTTATTCTGTGTGGATGAGATTAGTTATGGTGTTACTGTATTTTACAGCTTATGTATCCATACGAGGCCTATGTACTTCGTATGAATACAGCTGGTATGTCTACGTTTCTAGTCCTACGTATTTTGGAACTGGGGCGTTACAGGGCATGTGTTGATTAAGGAGCGTGTTGTTATGCCCAAAAGTTTGTGCCCTACCGAGATGGATTTGTATAACCCTCTACGGATCGGGGTTATGTTGGAAGCTTCCAGAATATTCTAGAAGATGGCGAATTTTTTCGAAGGCTCAAGAATCTTTCAGAAGACTCATGATCTTTCTGGATAGACTAGAAGATGTCACCTCCATTTTTTGTTATACGTATTTCCAGTATACGTGTATGGAATCCCGACCCGTAGTTATCCTTGTCTTGCTTAGCTTGATCCTGGTTTAATCTTGCCTTGGTTTATTTTGGATTCATCCTGGTTCGGCTTGGCATGGCTTGGTTTTGGTTTGGCTTGGTTGGGCTTGGTTTGTTAGGAATTGGCCCAACATGCTAACCCTCTTTATAAGCCACCAACCCCTTTCTCTCTCCTTATTCACTTCTTCATTTACTTCTTCTTCCTCCTCCATTAACTCTCTCCACCTACCAAGAGAGCTTAGGCAAGTGCAACTTGCTTCATGGAGGAATTCAATTTTTGTTGTTCCATTTTCTTCCTCACGGGATTCTAAGACACTTTAGTAATTAGCATTTTTAATTTTCATGGTTCATTTCATGTAGATCTAAACTTGTTATATTTTTGGGTTTCTTGGGTTTTGATCTATCAAACCTTTTTATTTTTAAGTTATGATGGTTCCATGTTGTAGAGAATTTCATTCTGCCCTATTTTGACCTATGGAAGTCCAGATTTGGGCTTGGATTGAAGGTTGGAAAGCCTGGGAACCTCCAACTTCCCAGGTTCTTCATCTCGAAAAAGTTGGAGAAGAAGAACAGAGCTTGCCGCATGGCATTTTCATGCGACAAGGTCCCCTGTAGCTTTCCTTTGGCCGCATAGGCACTCCAGTCCTCATGCGGCTTGCCGTATGGTCTTAGCCGCATGGCTTGGGTTGACTTTAGCCGCATGGCTTGGATTGACTTCAGCCACATGGCTTGGTTGACTTCAGCCGCATAAACCTATTTCTCCCCTGGCCGCATAAATCTGTTCCCCCCTGGCCGCATGACCCTGTCCCTCTTAGCCACATGGCTCTTGGCAGCATGCCGCATGACCCTGTCCCCTTTAGCCGCATAGCTCTTGGCAGCGTGCCGCATGACCCTGTCCCCTTTAGCTGCATGGCTCTTGGCAGCGTGCCGCATGACCTTGTCCCCTTTAGCCGCATGGCTCTTGGCAGCGTGCCGCATGACCCTGTCCCCTTTAGCCGCATGGCTCTTGGCAGCGTGCCTAATGACCCTATCCCCTTTAGCCGTATGGCTCTTGGCAGCGTGCCGCATGACCCTGTCCCCCTTAGCCGTATAGCTCTTGGCAGCGTGTCGCATGACCCTGTCCCCTTTAGCCGCATGGCTCTTGGCAGTTTGCCGCATGAGCCTGTTCCTCCTGGGCCGCATAGGCCATGACCCTTGGTCCCCGAGCCGCATGGCTTTTCCCTATCACGACCCGCACCCGCTTTTCGGATACGAAACGTGTCCAAGCCCAGCCTACGTCGCAGTGTCGGCGGTAGTACGCTGTATATACTCAAGTCACGGCAATCTAGAATCACGGGAAAACTATATCTCATCCACAGGAGTAATCATGTCGCAGTCAAGATCAATGAAAAAGACATGAACTGAATAAATAATCAATAAACTGAATATCGAGAATCACTGTCACGTCCGGTGGACACAAATCCACTATCAATAGACGAAAAAAATAGAAGAATACATGGAGTAACTAACTGAATAAAAACTGCTATTCTAGACCACCTCAAGTGCAAGCGATGCGATCTGATGCTGGCTCAACCCTCTGGTCTGCTCCTAACTCAACTCGGCTAACCTGAAGAGATCATCAGGTCCTCAGAGGACTAGCAAGATACATAAAAACGAGCCTTTCTAACAGTTTATTATGCATGGAGAAAGATACAGAATAAACAAGTAAAACTGAGCAATGAATAAGCACGAATCTATACACTGTCTACACATAAATGAACTGCTGAACGAGGACGATAGAACTCATGTCAAGGTGTCAACGGATAACCTTAATGAATACTCAAACCCTCGTCCCTAATGTGGACTCGCAGGTTTGTATTACTAATCCTCGTCCCTAGTGTGGACTCGCAGATTAGCATCACCCTCGTCCCTAGTGTGGACTCGCAGGCGTAACCCTATACTACTAACCCTCGTCCCTAGTGTGGACTCGCAGGCTAGCATCTACTACTAATCCTCGTCCCTAATGTGGATTCGCAGATTAGCATCGCCTTCGTCCCTAGTGTGGACTTGCAGGCGTAACCCTATACTACTAACCCTCGTCCCTAGTGTGGACTCACAGGCTAGCATATACTACTAATCTTCGTCCCTATCGTGGACTCGCAGATCAGCATCACCCTCGTCCCTAACGTGGACTCGCAGGTGTGGACCAATAACTACTAACCCTCGTCCCTATCGTGGACTCGCAGGTTAGCTTCAAGGTTCAAGACACGGAGGCACGACCTAATCAAGGCACGACCAATAAGATACAAAGCTAACTGTGAACACGGTCTATAAATCAATGATACCAATATACGAACAGGATATGAAAGATACATGGCAATAATATGAGAAAACTGGATAAAAATAATAGACAGTGCATGTAAATAAAGCTGTGTAGAAAGGCAAGGTATACTTGCCTTAGGTCCTGAGCTGCGGGTACAGACTACAATCTGTATCACGGTCCAAGTAACCTGTTTTTGTGAACTTCATGGAATCAATACACATTGTTTAAGAGTACAAACTAGCTTATCTATTTAGTGGTTAGGTTCCTAGTTTTTGTTACTCTATTTTCCCTCTTAATAGGCCTCTAAATATGTTATGTCGTGAATGAGTATCCATCTATGTATCCTACAATACCACCAACCCACTAGGAATGGTCTGAACCGAGATATACCTAACATTGTTTGCAGGGGTTTGGCCTAAACAAGTAATGGACAACCAAATGCTTTGCAATTGCCTAGGATGAGGGTGAACATACAAATGGTTAAGGGCAGGACAGTTAGGAATATAAGACAAGTACCATATATGAGTCCAAATAATGTGTACTGAATACACATGGGCAAGGTGATGCAATACGATACAATACAAGCAGTGAATGTTTTGTATACATGTGCAAATGTAGTGAGTGGTGAAAATGTAACATAGTTGGATCTGGAATGTAGGTTATGCATGTTCAGATGTCTTTAGGCATGTATCTATGTATCCTATAATACCTGGACAGTACAGGGAGATGACCTAACCCTTCAATCATACCCAAATTTCCTCAATTTCCATCACAGTTGGCACCCTCCTGTGCCTGGATGCTATAGGCACTCAAGGTCCTAGGAAGTATGGTGATACCTACCTGTCCTGTAGTCTAAAACGAGATAGCAACAACAATAAAATGCATTGCTCAACAGCCCTATACCCCTTATCCTGGATACTCTAACGTTTAACACTGTAACTTCTGATACTTTCTTCTGATATCCTCAAATTAGAGTCCAGTATCCATCTAAGGGAACTCTTGCACAAATCAAAGTCTACTCCTTATTAGCTAAATAAGTGTTTTGAGCACCTAGGAGTATTCCCAAATCCTGAAACCTATGCTTTCCTCCAACTCCCAATTCCTCATACCCACAAGTATATGAGTACAGTTCTTCTAGTCTTAATCTTAGATACCTGCTGGGTATCCTCTACCGTTTTCTCAATGTACTAAATGCCTGGAACTCAAAGTAGATCCCAAACTAAACTCTTATACCTATAGGACTGTTCACCTTGGGTAGCAGTGAAATTTACAGCACGTAAATAGGTATGGCTGATGCAGGACATATGGAATTTTGAGAAAAAAGAAGGACAAATCAATCCTACTGCTGCAACTGAATCTGTGAGGAGCGGGGAGCTGACCTAAGGGTATGGCTAACCCTCATTCTCTGATATCCTGTGTACACGGTTGCTCATCAAATCAAAACAGGAGATTGATGATGGCAAATCAGGTCATCCTGTTTGAATGGTCCTAAAGCTTTAACCGATGCATTTATTAAGGGGAGTTGTACATCTGAGAATAGTTAATGTTTTCCTTTTTCATGTCTGTATCAGGAACCTGTGGGTGATTCAAGAATAGACTGATACTTAGAATACCAGTCAATACTCAGATACTCCCATAGCTGGCATTCAAAAGGAACATGAAAACTAAATAAATGTGGTCTCCTGTGGGATTTGCAGGACAGATCATTCGACTACCTAATATCCTAATTAATGTGGAACACCACAGCTATCTAATCCTCTACTTATGCCCGACCTATAAGCAGAACCAATTGCTGAAAAGATTAACCAGTGGACAGGTCTCTTCCCATGGGGGACTGACAACATGGCTAGGCAGAAACTAAGTCTTCAAAGTCTGGAAACAAACCTACATAGGTGGTCTATCAATATTAGTTTGCTACCATAGGAAATCCATAGGTCAGGTCCAACCTGTTACCTAAGGAGTAACCTATCTGGCAGTACCACCCCGATACCAAGAAAAGCCTAACACCACCATACCCCTTTGTTACACGAAGAGGTAGGTAGCTAACAGTAAATAAGGAATGGGTTGATTGATACCTTATTGTTCCTCTTGCTCCAGTTATCCTACTGTCCTAGATTGCAGGCTATAAGACAACCCCTTATATGACCATGACTCCCATAGCTTTTGTGAGACACAGGAAAAACACCAGGATTTTAGCCTACTCCCCTCCCAGAAAAATACCTATCATAGACTTAAGTAAAACTGTTACCAAGGTGCACCCTCTCTTGATATCATTCGACCCCAAGGTACATGCCTATTTTATCTATTATATAACACCCAATTTCCTGTGTACAGGGTCCCCATATCCTTGCCAATGTTCATGGCTTCTCGTGTCTCTACCTAGGGATTACATCAAGCACATACTACCCATCCCTTTAGTGTTTGGTAAAAAGAATATAGTAGCTAGAAATCAAGAGGGGAAGTACTCACCTTGTTTTTATTGGTTTGAACAGAATCTGAATTCTCCTTGGCTTCTTCCTTTGTTGTTCTTGGTGCAAGGGAGAAGATGAGATTCCTAGGTTTTTGAAGAGGGGGAAAATCGACTGCCATCTCCTCTCTATAAATAGGTAGGGTTTGGATTTGATCTAAGGGAAAACGGATGGGGAGGTCCTTCTTTAAATCAAATTTGGTTTTGATTCCTTAGAGATATGAGTTTATCTTCTACTTGGAGAATTGAACAGGAGGGGAGGGAATTGAGAATTATCTACAAATTTGAATTTGAATAGAGAGGGTCGGCTGCAACTCTCTTAAAACACTCCAACCTGGAGATTTAATCTGATCCCAGCAGAGATTAAGAGAAATCTGTTTGAGTTAAAAATCGGGTTTGAATGCAGGAAGGGAAAATCTTCCTATCTGGAACGACCTGTAGAGTTTAATGGTCATTAGCACTAAGGCCCTTGACAATTCATGTATATCCTGTTTGATCCTCCTTTGGTTCATTGCAAGACAAATATTTACACATACCCAATATATGAGACAAATTTTAATTCAATAAATTCGAGAAAAAAATAATTGGTCAAGGGGTTGACAACTCTACCCCCCTTAAACAAATTTCGTCCTCGAAATTTAAAGAGCTACGATCCACTAGAGTGAATAGTTTACAACTGCTATAAAAGAAATTCAACTCCTCCTAAACAATTCAAAGCTTAAATATAAGTATATCTTTACTACTGCTAGTATCTACTAGGAATTTCGTCAGCTGCTCCCTGCGGTGTTGTTCCTGTCTTGAGAGTCCATCTTAACCGAAACAAAGAGAACACTTTAGCCGTTTGAAGGAATTTTCAAGCAGGATGGGATTTAGTGAATTCAAGAACTAGAGGATTAACAAGGGGTCAAGACAAGTGGATGAGATCCTATAAGTCTAATCCTATTTGTAGGCTCACGACGGCACAGTGACGTAACCGAAGTGATTAACGTAGACCTGCATGGGCCACCAAAAAAACTTGTCACGACCCGCACCCGCTTTTCGGATACGAAACGTATCCAAGCCCAGCCTACGCCGCAGTGTCGGTGGTAGTACGCTGTCTATACTCAAGTCACGGCAATATAGAATCACGGGAAAGCTATATATCATCCACAGGAGTAATCATGTCGCAGTCAAGATCAATGAAAAAGATATGAACTGAATAAATAATCAATAAACTAAATATCAAGAATCACTGTCACGTCCGGTGGACACAAATCCACTATCAATAGACGAAAAAAAATAGAAAAATACATGGAGTAACTAACTGAATAAAAACTGCTATTCTTGTCACGCCCCAGAACCAAAATACTGGAGAGCGGGGGCGGATATAGCCAGCTACGTATAATGAAATGGAATCCATCTCACTATACGGTCATGGCTGTCTAGAAACATGAGGGTTTATCTACAAGCCATCAGTCTCTTAGGGTCAATAACAAGCCTAATGTCCCAATCTCAACAAGTAATGATAGTAACAAGATATCAGATCACCAAATATACAATTGTAAGGCGTCCCAAACATTACATATCCAGATGATCATGAAGCTAGTCGTACAAAATATAAGGACAAGCAAGAGTTAAGTCATACATGATCAACCTCGAGTTGCTAATCATGTTTACAGCCCGTAGGCAAACAGAAAGTAAAGTGCATCGAGCTAACAGGTGCTCGTCGGCTAAATGCATCAAAAGAATAATGTACAATTACAGTGGAAGAACAAAAGAAATCCACTCGTTGCCAGGATTCCCTCTAGTGGTCACCATCTGGCTGGAAAGCAGGTAGATCCTTTGCTGCTGCTCCGGTATCTGGCCATACAAAACTAGCTGGGTCAGACCCCAGAAAGAGCAAGTGCCACAAAGGAGGCTTCACTTAGGAACCAAAACCAGCAATTACCACAATAATAATAAGGTAATAAAGACAGGAATTAAGGAAAAATATAACAGGTGATATACGATGAGATAACCATAGGACTATTCAGATAACCAGGTTACAACCCGTAAACCAAACAAGGACCGGGGTTGTAACCATTCGTCTGAACGAAACTTGGATTCTCCCACCCTTTATCGGCAAAATATAAGAAAATCATGACAGGTAGCAATTCTTGTGCTGGAATCAAGACAAGACTAGACAGGTTATTCTCATACGATCAATCACGGCCAAACAATAAGTACGACTTGCTACTTTAACTAACTAGGGTTATCATAGGCCTAGTTACTAGCAAGATGCAATGAGAATTCCAAGTCTGGTTACCTGTTTGTTACTACCTGAGTGATCCCAACAAGAAAAGAAAAAGATAGCAGGATATAGCAGACACACTGCAGTAAGATACATGTGTCCTAAGGTACCATACTCGACGGCGGGCTGGAAGTGCGCTCATCTCGACGGATAGCAACAAATCCCATGTATATATATAAGGCCGGGACCAAAGGGGCAACAGGTAACTGGGGATTTCTCCATGAACTATTTAATCCATCTAGTCATTAACCTAGCCAGATTCAGTATGAATCCCTGACCGTGGGAAACCAGGGATTCATGTCCTAGACATGATGCGAGACAAGACTGGTTGCTTATACAAGCACATTCAATACAATCACCCACGGTGTCAATAATTCACTTAGCATGTCAAGTTAGCCGTCGCAACAGCGTTAAGTTATCAAGTCATGCTACAAGTCAGGAGTGCGCCGCCATGGGCCACTATCAAGTTATCAAGTCACAAGGATTAATTACAAGTTACAAGTTAGGTGTGCACCCTACTGGGTCACTAGCAAGGAGATCAGAGAATACCAGAAAATCTCGAGAACCGTACTAGTCATAAACAATTACTTGAAAATCGTGTTAGGCCGTGTCGAGTCAAGATAGTCGTGCTGTGTTGAACAGATCTCAGGAAAACCCAATCCACAAAAGAGAAACCAAGTCGAGAAATAAAACCAATACTCTAAGAGCTAATGGGTTAAGCAAGGGGGTCAGGGTGCATGGGTCACGCAGCGTACGCGCAAGGGCACGCACGCAGGGGGAAGCATACGCGCAAGTGCGCGCTCGCAGGGGGCAGCGTACGCGCAAGAGCACGCACGCAGGGGAGCAGCATGCGCACAGGAGCACTCACGCAGGGGAGCAGCGTACGCACAGGAGCACACACGCAGGGGAGCTGCATACGCACAAGGCACGCACGCAGGGGAGCTGCGTACGCACAAGAGCACGCACGCAGGGGAGCTGCGTACGCACAAGGCACGCACGCAAGGGAGCTGCGTACGCACAAAAGCACGCACGCAAGGGAGCTGCATACGCGCAAAAGCACGCACGCAAGGGAGCTGCGTACGCGCAAAAGACTGCGTACGCGCAAAAGCACGCACGCAGGAGAGCTGCATACGCGCAAAAGCACGCACGCAGGAGAGCTGCGTACGCGCAAAAGCACGCACGCAGGGTCTTCTTATCCATGGCTGAGAAGAGGCTCCAATGGTTCCCAAAACTTTAAAACATCACAACTTGGCCATCCGAACTCTAAATCCGGGTTTCCAAGGTTCCATCTGTGGTGAAATGGAATTCTCTTCCACATGGAAACATCAAAACCCATAAAAATCCAACTTAAGTAGATCAAAACCATGCAAATCTAAAAATAAGGAAAACTTAGATCTAGAACAATGGAGACTCCAAATCACAAAATGCCAAGTTCTAATGTTGATCACCATGTCCTAATCTAGCAAATGGACAAATAAAATAGGGTTCTCATGTGGTGGCAAGGTGCACTTGCCTATGGGTTGGTGTTGTGTAGAGGAAGAAGAAGAGTGTTGTGTAGAGGAAGGAGAAGAAGAAATTAATGGAGGTTTATGAGGAGAGAGAAAAGGTTGGTGGAGTTTTAAAGAGGGTGGGATGTGGTGTGTTGAGGGTGGAGCCTAGGCTAAGGTGTTCCAATACACATTAAACCAAACCAAACCAACCCAATCCAATTAAAACCGAGCCATGTCAAAAACCCAAAATACGAGAAATACCGAAATTCCACAAGTTGAGAAAAATAAAAAAATATGCCAAAATCCAGATACGAGTATAAATACGAAATACGGGAAATACGGAAAATGAGGGTGACAACTCTACCCACCTTAAAAGAATTCCGTCCTCGAAATTTAATCAAGAGGCTAGAGATGTCGGGACAGCTAAACTATCGCAGGCAATCTATGCTACCAATCAATCATATAATCATACATGCAAACAAGGAATCGAAGTGCAAGGCATAAGGGAGATATTATACCTCACGAGCCAAACTGATTGGGATAACGTGATCAGATATCATCCTCACACTTCCACGTTTGACTCTCCCAATAAGCGATGAACTCAAGCAATACGAACTAAACTGATAGTCTTGCGCTTAAGGTCTCTCTCTTTGGTCAAACAGGGACACGGGCCTCTCCTCATACGAAATGGTTGGTACCAATAACCGTTTTCAAATGATCTAGGACATGGCTCGGGCCGGGATATACCGTTGTAATTAGGATACATAAAACATGACATGTGTCCCGCATAACGACGGTGGAAAGCAAGACAATAGGACACAGATACCTCTCTGCCGATTCTGAGTCTGAGCTTGGACCAGAACATACTGTTGGGGCCTCTGTTGCTGGAAGGCCTGGGCCTGAGACGGCAATGGACCCGGGAACGGGAGCTGCTGTGGTTGGTGAACTGGAGCTGATTCTGGTGCTGGTGCTGGTCCCATAACCGAGGGACTAGTTACTGTCGACGATGATCTGTTTCTGAATGGACAAGATCCCATCATGTGGTCCGGCGAACCACAAACCAAGCACAATCCCTGTGCTCTACGGCACTCAGTAACAACATGCCCCGGCTTCCCGCAATGAGAACAACCCGTTGCGAAAGGCCGCTTCTGCTTCTGCTGCTGGGGATAGGTCGGGACAGAAGGCTGTAAGGAGGTAACCGAATCTGTTTTCGTAGCTCCAATGGTCAGGGCCCTAGCTGCCGGGGTCGGTGCTGAGGATTGGTTCATCTGGTCGTGAGACCGTTTTCGATCTCCGGTCCGGTCCGCTATCCTTCGGGAAGTGTACTCATGCCTCCTCGCTGCTCGCAAGACGGCATCAAAAGTTCTGTGCTCGAACTGCTCTACTGCCAATATGATCTCTAAGTAGAGCCCCTGCTGAAATCGCTGTGCTCTGTTTAGCTCGGTTGCCACCAAGGTGGGAGCAAACCGACTCAACCTTGAAAACTCGGCCGCATATCCGTCGACCGTCCTGTTCATCTGCCTGAGATTACTAAACCTGGTCTGTAGGTCATATCTAGCTACTGCGTCAAAGTACTTGGTCTGAAATATATCACTGAATACCGCCCACATGACAGGCGTACCTAAACTCGTTGCTTGCATAGCCCACCAGCTGCGGTCTAGGTCTAGTAACTGCAGGCGCACCACCGCCACCTTCTTTGCTTCAGGAGTCCTGGCTGCCTCTAAGATAACTTTAATGTCCTGTAGCCAGGCATCTGCAGCAATAGCATCCTCGCTGCCATCGAAGAAGGGAGGGTTCAGGCGCTTGAAATTGTTGATCGCACTGTTCCCTCGAGGACCAATTCTGCTCATAGTATCTTGTACTGCTTGCTGCAAGGCATCACCTTGACGGTCCTGAGATGCAAGTAACTCACGGATGAGCCCTATCAAGACCCCATCCTCTGACCCTGCTGGATGAACTGGCTGGACTGGGGGCATTGGTTCTCCAGAAGGCATGGCTCGGGAGGCGGCTGCGGAGGACTGATCTTGATCTTCTTGTTGTTGCTGGTCTGCCGGCCGAACTTCTTCTGGCTGATCAACAGGACTGATGCCACTGAAGCAATGACGTCAGAAATATTAAGAAAGGACCAGGATAGAACAATAATGCAAGCATGTTATCAAGTCAGGGATCCAAGGAGATAAGAAGATACGAGTGGAGATCAAAGGCGAGTACAGATTGAGACATCTATCCGGTAAACCCTCACATTTTTTGATTGACAAGACCTGCATGGGCCACCACTTAAACCGTATCACGCCCCAGAACCAAAATACTGGAAAGCGGGGGCGGACATAGCCAGCTACGTATAATAAAATGGAATCCATCTCACTATACGGTCACGGCTGTCTTGAAACATGAGGGTTTATCTACAAGCCATCAGTCTCTTAGGGTCAATAACAAGCCTAATGTCCCAATCTCAACAAGTAATGATAGTAACAAGATATCAGATCACCAAATATACAATTGTATAGCGTCCCAAACATTACATATCCAGATGATCATGAAGCTAGTCGTACAAAATGTAAGGACTAGCAAGAGTTAAGTCATACATGATCAACCTCGAGTTGCCAATCATGTTTACAGCCCGTAGGCAGACAGAAAGTAAAGTGCATCGAGCTAACAGGTGCTCGTCGGCTAAATGCCTCAAAAGAATAATGTATAATTACAGTGGAAGAACAAAAGAAATCCACTCGTTGCCAGAATTCCCTCTAGTGGTCACCATCTGGCTGGAAAGCAGGTAGATCTTTTGCTGCTGCTCCGGTATCTGGCCATACAAAACCAGCTGGATCAGATCCCAGAAAGAGCAAGTGCCATAAAGGAGGCTTCACTTAGGAACCAAAACCAGCAATTAGCACAATAATAATAAGGTAATAAAGACAAGAATTAAGGAAAAACATAACAGGTGATATACGATGAGATAACCATGGGACTATTCAGATAACCAGGTTACAACCCGTAAACCAAACAAGGACCGGGGTTGTAACCCTTCGTCTGAATGGAACTTGGATTCTCCCACCCTTTATCGACAAAATATAAGAAAATCATGACAAGTAGCAATTCTTGTGCAGGAATCAAGACAAGACTAGACAGGTTATTCTCATACGATCAATCACGGCCAAGCAATAAGTACGGCTTGCTACTTTAACTAACTAGTGTTATCACAGGCCTAGTTACTAGCAAGATGCAATGAGAATTCCAAGTCCGGTTACCTGTTTGTTACTACCTGAGTGATCCCAACAAGAAAAGAAAAAGATAGCAGGATATAGCAGACACACTGTAGTAAGATACATGTGTCCTAAGGTACCACACTCGACGGCGGGCTGGAAGTGCGCTCATCTCGACGGATAGCAACAAATCCCATGTATATATATAAGGCCGGGACCAAAGGGGCAACAGGTAACTGGGGATTTCTCCATGAACTATTTGATCCATCTAGTCATTAACCTAGCCAGATTCAGTATGAATCCCTGACCGTGGAAAACCAGGGATTCATGTCCTAGACATGATGCGAGACAAGACTGGTTGCTTATACAAGCACATTCATTACAATCACCCACGGTGTCAAGAATTCACTTAGCATGTCAAGTTAGCCGTCGCAATAGCGTTAAGTTATCAAGTCATGCTACAAGTCTGGAGTGCGCTGCCATGGGCCACTATCAAGTTATCAAGTCACAAGGATTAATTACAAGTTACAACTTAGGTGTGCACCCCACTGGGTCACTAGCAAGGAGATCAGAGAATACCAGAAAATCCCGAGAACCGTACTAGTCATAAACAATTACTTGAAAATCATGTTAGGCCGTGTCGAGTCAAGATAGTCGTACTGTGTTGAACAGATCTCAGGAAAAACCAATCCACAAAAGAGAAACCAAGTCGAGAAATAAAACCAATACTCCAAGAGTTAATAGGTTAAGCAAGGGGGTCAGGGTGCATGGGTCACGCAGCGTACGCGCAAGGGCGCGCGCGCAGGGGGAAGCGTACGCGCAAGAGCGCGCTCGCAGGGGGCAGCGTACGCGCAAGAGCACGCACGCAGGGGAGCAGCGTACGCACATGAGCACGCACGCAGGGGAGCAGCGTACGCACAGGAGCACGCACGCAGGGGAGCTGCGTACGCACAAGGCACGCACGCAGGGGAACTGCGTACGCACAGGAGCACGCACGCAGGGGAGCTGCGTACGCACAAGGCACGCACGCAAGGGAGCTGCGTACGCACAAAAGCACGCACGCAAGGGAGCTGCGTACGCACAAAAGCACGCACGCAAGGGAGCTGCGTACGCGCAAAAGCACGCACGCAAGGGAGCTGCGTACGCACAAAAGCACGCACGCAAGGGAGCTGCGTACGCGCAAAAGCACGCACACAAGGGAGCTGCGTACGCGCAAAAGCATGCACGCAGGAGAGCTGCGTACGCGCAAAGGCATGCACGCAGGAGAGCTGCGTACGCGCAAAAGCACGCACGCAGGGTCTTCTTCTCCATGGCTGAGAAGAGGCTCCAATGGTTCCCAAAACTTCAAAACATCACAACTTGGCCATCCGAACTCTAAATCCGGGTTTCCAAGGTTCCATCTGTGGTGAAATAGAATTCTCTTCCACATGGAAATATCAAAACCCATAAAAATCTAACTTAAGTAGATCAAAACCATACAAATCCGAAAACAAGGAAAACTTAGATCTAGAACAATGGAGACTCCAAATCATAAAATGCTAAGTTATAATGTTGATCACCATGTCCTAATCTAGCAAATGGATAAATAAAATAGTGTTCTCATGTGGTGGCATGGTGCACTTGCCTATGGGTTGGTGTTGTGTAGAGGAAGGAGAAGAGTGTTGTGTAGAGGAAGGAGAAAAAAAAATTAATGGAGGTTTATGAGGAGAGAGAAAAGGTTGGTAGAGTTTTAAAGAGGGTAGGATGTGGTGTGTTGAGGGTGGAGCATAGGCTAAGGTGTTCCAATACACATTAAACCAAACCAACCCAATCCAATTAAAATCGAGCCATGTCAAAAACCCAAAATACGAGAAATATCGAAATTCCACAAGTTGAGAAAAATAAAAAAAACATGCCAAAATCCAGATACGAGTATAAATACGAAATACGGGAAATACGAGAAATGAGGGTGACAATTCTAGACCACCTCAAGTGCAAGCGATGCGATCTGATGCTGGCTCAATCCTCTGGTCTGCTCCTAACTCAACTCGGCTAACCTGAAGAGATCATCAGGTCCTCAGAGGACTAGCAAGATACATAAAAACGAGCCTTTCTAACAGTTTATTATGCATTAAAAAAGATACAGAATAAACAAGTAAAACTGAGCAATGAATAAGCACGAATCTATACACTGTCTACACATAAATGAACTGCTGAACGAGGACGATAGAACTCATGTCAAGGTGTCAACGGATAACCGAAACGAATACTCAAACCCTCATCCCTAATGTGGACTCGCAGGTTTGTACTACTAATCCTCGTCCCTAGTGTGGACTCGCAGATTAGCATCACCCTCGTCACTAGTGTGGACTCGTAGGCGTAACCCTATACTACTAACCCTCGTCCCTAGTGTGGACTCGCAGGCTAGCATCTACTACTAATCCTCGTCCCTCGTGTGGACTTGCAGATTAGCATCGCCTTCGTCCCTAGTGTGGACTCGCAGGCATAACCTTATACTACTAACCCTCGTCCGTAGTGTGGACTCGCAGGCTAGCATATACTACTAATTCTCGTCCCTATCGTGGACTCGCAGATTAGCATCACCCTCATCCCACAGCCTTTGCACCCTTTTTACTAATTGGTTGTTACATTTATGCTTATGTCTCATGACCCTCTGTGTAACTTGGGTCCTTAATGGAATGCTTGTACCATGTTAATTCTGAGCATGTTCTACAAACACGATAGGTCAATGTATCTCACATGATAGTGGCCCGCTGTGGCTCACTCACGACAAGAATGATTGATTAGTAACATGACACGATGATAGCCTGTTAAGGCGCACTCTTAATAAGTAACTTGACATGATAACTCTTAAATAGTGACCCGTCGTGGCGCACTCTTGACAAGCAACCTTGACATGATAATTCTTGAATGGTGGTCCATCGTGATGCACTCTTGACATGATAAGTAATCTTGATGGTGACCCGTTGTGGTGCACCCCTGCCAAGTAACCTTGACATGTAATCTTGAATGCTGTTGCGACGGCTATTTTCCCTTGCTAGTGTAACTCTTTTAGACACCGTGGGTGTTTGTGCTTATAAGCTACCAGTCTTGTCTCACATCATGTCTAGGACATGAATCCCTGGTTTCCTACGGCCAGGGATTCATACTGAATAAGACTAGGTTAACGACTAGATTGATCAAGTAGCTCATATAGATAGAGATATTTTGGCTACAAGAAATTCTGTTATCTGGGCGCCTTCCTTGTGGACTTGTAGCCTGCCGTCGAGTAGGGCACATTTTCAGCCCACTGTCATGTGGGGCACTTCTTGAAACAAGTAATATGCACACTGTCATGTGTTACACCCCTAAGTCACCTAATAAGTCTCTTAGGGTACATTTGTCTCCTGGGCGATGTACACACTATAATATGTACATGGGATAAATTTGTCTCCTGGGCGATGTATCCAGTTTTTACAAACTCGATATCTTTAGACAGCTGCCGCCAAGGAAAAAAGTCAGCACCTATCAAAGGAAGAAGCCAAGCCATGCCATCTTCATTTCAAGACTCTGAAGAAGCCTACACCTGCTATAGTATTTCTGGAATCTGTAATGAGTCTTAGGAATAATTGTAAACACAAGTAATGGATGGCAAAATCGAAAGCTAGGGTAGAAATTAGCCCAGGGTCATTTTCGGATGAAAATCGGCTTACCGACGGTATACCGGTCTATACCGACGACATACCGATTTTGTTCACAGAAAGTTTCTGTCTACAAAATCGGCATACCGACGGCATGTCGGTCTATACCGACGGTACGCCGATTCAGTAACTTTTGAAATTCCAACGGTCGGATTTTGAGCGTTTAATGATCCCAACGGCTATATTTCTAGCCGTTGTATTTCAGATCGGTATACCGACGGCATACCGGTCCATACCGACGGTATATCGGTTCGCTGACTGAAAAGTTGCCTTTGGCTCTTTTCAATGCTTTGGTTATAAATAGCCTTGAACCCCTTCATTCAAGATTGATGCTTTGAGCCTAAAAATTTCTAAACCACCAAAGACTATCCACAAACAACTCTATAAAGCTTTTATTTGCCATCCACAAATTATGTTAGAGTTATTGAGTTGTAAAGTAAGATCTTTATCTTGTTGTATAAGGAGATCAAAACCTATTGTGAAAGGTTGAAGTTGGAGAGTCTTCGTATCCAAACTCTCGGTTGAAGTTGGAGAGTCTTTGTATCCAAACTCTCGGTTGAAGTCGGAGAGGCCTTCGGACTAAAGCTCTCATGTAAGAAGTTGGCGAGTTCTTCGGATCCAAACTCATGTGTAACTATTTGCTCAAATAGTGGATTAAATTCGGAGAGAGTTTCGGGACTGAATTGCCTCCAGGGAGGATACCAGGATACACCGGGTGTCAGTATTGTTTTGCTTCTTCTCTTGTACTTATATTTTTTAATTGCCTATTAGCTTGTGCTAAGTGCTTGATTAGTTAGCTTGACCCTATTCACCCCTTTTTAGGGTTTCTACAATATGCACTCTGTCATGTGTTGTACCCCAAGTCACCTAATAAGTCTCTTAGGGTACATTTGTCTCCTGGGCGATGTACCCACTATAATATGTACATAGGATACATTTGTCTCCTGGGCGATGTATCCACTATAAATCCTTGTAAATTACGTCTGGATAACCTGGATAGTCTGCAGGACTTGTGGCCGTAGGAATATCTCATTGCATCTTGCTAGTAACTAGGCTTGTGATAACCCTAGTTAGTTAAAGTATCAAGCCGTACTCTTTGCTTGGCCGTGAATGTTGGATGGAGTCCTATCTTGTCTAGTCTTGCCTAGATCCAGTACATGGCTATCTCATGACACGCTTGTTTATGCTTACTTATCGATAATTGGTTAGAGACTAAGTTCTGTTCAGGTGAAGGGTTACAACCCCGGTCCTTGTTCGGTTTACGGGTTGTAACTTAGCTACCGAAATAGTCCTTTAGTTATCTTATCATTTATCATCATGTTGTCTCTAACTCATGTCTTTTGTTATTTTATTTATGTCCTTATGTGCTAATTTGCTGGTTTTAGTTCTTAAGTGAAGCCTCCCTTGTGGCACTTGCTCTTTCTGGGGTCTGACCCAGCTAATTTTGTATGGCCAGATTTTGGAGCAGCACACGAGGTTCTACTTTCATTCCATCCAGATGATGAACACTAGGAGAAATCCTGGCAATAAGTGGGTTTTATTTTGCTCTCCCACTCTATTGTAAAATTATTCTTTTGAGGCGTTTAGCCGCCGAGCAAGTGTTAGCTCGTGTTGAATACTTATATTTCTTGTCTGCTTACGGGTTGTAACATCATTAACAAATCCTAGGGTTGATCATGTATGACTGAAACACCTGCTAGTCCTCGCATTTTGTACGACTAGCTTCATTATCATCTGTATATGAAAAGTATGGGACGTCTTACTAAGGATTATCTAATGGTCTAAGATCTTGTAACTATTATTATTTGCTTGAGATTGAGACACTAGGCTTGTTCTTGACCATAAGAGACTGATGGCTTGTAGATAAACTCTCATACATCTAGACAGCCGTGACCGTATATGGAGGTAGAATACACTTCTATATACGTAGCTGGCTGTGTCTGCCCCCGCTCTCCATTATTCTGGATCTGGAGCATGATACAGTTTAAGTGGTGGCCCATACAGGTCTTGTAAATCAAGATGTGTGAGGATTTTACCGAATAGATGTCTCAATCAGCACTCGTCTTTGATCTCCACTCGTGTCTTCTAATCTTCCTGAAATCTTGACCTGATCACATGCTTATATCCTCGATCTATCTTGGTCCTTCCTTATTGTTCCCCTATGTCACTATTTTTCAGTGGCATTGTTCCTTGTCTTGCCGATCAGCCCGGCGGAGCTCAATCAGCACCCTTGCAGCAACCTGGGGACCAAGCCTAACACTCAGAAACAGCCTCCCGAGTCATGCCTTCCGGAGATCATGAGCCGCCAGTTCAGTCGGTTCTGCCAATCCAGTCTACAGAGCCTGATAATAGAACCTTGGTAGGACTTATCCGAGAATTGCTTGCATCACAAGATCATCGGGGCGATGCCCTGCACCAGATAATACAGACGGCCATGGACAGAGTTGGTTATCAAGGTAACAGTACAGCCAACAATTTTAAGTGCCTCGACCCTCCCTTCTTTGATGGTAGCGAGGACGCGATTGCAACCGATGCCTGGCTCCAAGACATCGAGATTATCTTGGGAGCAGCCAAGACTCCAGAGGAAGAGAAGGTGACAGTAGTGTGCCTACAGTTATTGGGCTTAGCCCGTACCTGGTGGGTGATGTTAGCAGTTGGGTTGGCGACGCCTGTCCCATGGGCGACATTCAGTGACAAGTTTCAAATCAAGTACTTTGATGCAGTGGCTCGACATGATCTGCGGACGAGGTTCACCAATTTGAAGCAGATGAGCAGGACCGTCGATGGATATACGGCCGAGTTTTCTAGACTTAGTCGGTTTGCTCCCACCTTGGTAGCAACCGAGTTAGACCGAGCCCAGCGATTTCAGTAGGGACTTCACCTAGAGATTATTCAAGCAGTGGAGCAGTTCGAACACCAGACTTTTGATGCAGTCTTGAGGGCAGCCAGGAAGCACGAGTATACCTCGTAGAGGATCGTGGACCGAACCGAAAGCAGGAAGAGGTCCCATGGGCAGATGGGTCTGTCCTCAGTACCAGCCCCGGCAGCTAGGGCCTTGACAATTGGAGCCCCCAGGAGGACGACCACAGTTTCGTCGGTTCAGCACTCGACACCAACGTACCCTCAGTTGCAGAAGCAGAAGCAGTCTTCCGTAATGGGCTACACTCATTGTGGAAAGCCAGGACACGTTGTTTCGGAGTATCGTAGAACACATGGATTATGCTTGGCATGTGGGGCACCGGATCATAAGATAGGGTCCTGTCCGAATAGAGCCAGCTCATCATCAGCAAACCTAACTAGTCCCTCAGTTAGGGGACCAGAACCAGTACAACAGTAGTACCAGCCTCCGAGGCCATTGCCGCCTCAGGTACAAGCCTTTCAGCAGTAGAGACCCCAGCAGTATGCCCAGGCCCAAGCCCAGATGCAGAACCGATAGAGAGGTTTCTAGCAGGATGTCTTCCTTCTGCCTCACGCTTTTAAAATTCCTTTCTTGTATGATTGATTGCTTGATTAGTTGCTAGTCATAGATTTCTTGTGCCTTAGTATAGCTTACCCCGATATCTCTAGCCCCTTGATTAAATTTCGAGGACAGAATTTTTTAAGGTGGGTAGAGTTGTCACCTCCGTTTTTCGTTATACGTATTTCCAGTATACGTGTACGAAATCCCGACCCGTAGTTAATTAGTTTTGTCTTGCTTAGCATGATCCTGGTTTAATCTTGCCTTGGTTTATTTTAGGTTCATTCTGGTTCGACTTGGCTTGGCTTGGATTTGGTTTGGCTTGGTTGGGCTCGGTTTGTTAGGACTCGGTCCAACATGCTAACCCCTCTTTATAAGCCACCAACCCCTTTCTCTCACCTAATTCACTTCTTCATTTACTTATTCTTCTTCCTCCATTAACTCTCTCCACCTACCAAGAGAGCTTAGGCAAGTGCAACTTGCTTCATGGAGAAACTCAATTTTTGTTGTTCCATTTTCTTTCTTACGGGAATCTAAGACACTTTAGTACTTAGCATTTTTAATTTCCATGGTTCATTTCATGTAGATCTAAACTTCTTACATTTTTGGATTTCTTGGCTTTTGATCTATCAAACATTTTTATTTTCAAGTTTTGATGGTTCCATGTTGTAGAGAATTTTATTCTACCCTATTTTGACCTATGGAAGTCCAGATTTGGGCTTGGATTGAAGGTTGAAAGCCTGGGAACCCCCAACTTCCCAGGTTCTTCTTCTTGGAAAATTTAGAAAAGAAGAACAGAGCTTGCCGCATGGCATTTTCATGCGGCAAGGTCCCCTGTGGCTTCACTTTGGCCGCATAGGCACTCCAGTCCTCATGCGGCTTGCCGCATGGTCTTAGCCGCATGGCTTGGGTTGACTTTTGCCGCATGGCTTGGGTTGACTTCAGCTGCATGGCTTGGTTGACTTCAGCCGCATCAACCTGTTTCTCCTCAGGCCGCATAAATCTGTTTTTCCCTGGCCGCATGACCCTGTTCCCCTTAGCCGCATGGCTCTTGGCAGCGTGCCGCATGACCCTGTCCCCTTTAGCCACATGGCTCTTGGCAGCGTGCCGCATGACCCTGTCCCCTTTAGCCGTATGGCTCTTGGCAGCATGCCGCATGACCCTGTCCCCTTTAGCCGCATGGCTCTTGGCAGCGTGCCGCATGACCCTGTCCCCTTTAGCCGTATAGCTCTTGGCAGCGTGCCACATGACCCTGTACCCCTTAGACGCATGGCTCTTGGCAGTGTACCGCATGACCCTATCCCCTTTAACTGTATGGCTCTTGGCAGTTTGCCGCATGAGCCTGTTCCTCCTGGGCCGCATAGGCCATGACCCTTGGCCCCCGAGCCGCATGGCTTTTCCCACAGCCTTTGCACCCTTTTTACTATTTGGTTGTAACATTTATGCTTATGTCTCATGACCCTCTGTGTAACTTGGGTCCTTGATGGAATGCTTGTACCATGTTAATTCTGAGCATGTTCTACAAACACGATAGGTCAATGTGTCTCACATGATAGTGGCCCGCCGTGGCGCACTCACGACAAAAATTATTGATTAGTAACATGACATGATGATGGTCTGTTAAGGCGCACTCTTAATAAGTAACTTGACATGATAACTCTTAAATAGTGACCCGTCGTGGTGCACTCTTGACAGGCAACCTTAACATGATAATTCTTGAATGGTGGTCCGTCGTGACGCACTCTTGACATGATAAGTAATCTTGATGGTGACCCATTGTGGTGCACCCCTGCCAAGTAACCTTGACATGTAATCTTGAATGTTGTTGCGACGGCTATTTCCTCTTGCTAGTGTAACTCTTTTAGATACCGTAGGTGTTTGTGCTTATAAGCTACAAGTCTTGTCTCGCATCATGTCTAGGACATGAATCCCTGGTTTTCTACGGCTAGGGATTCATACTGAATAAGACTAGGTTAACGACTAGATTGATCAAGTAGCTCATATAGATAGAGATATTTCGGCTACAAGCAATCTCGTTATCTGGGCGCCTTCCTTGTGGACTTGTAGCCTGCCGTCGAGTATGGCACATTTCCAGCCCACTGTCATGTGGGGCACTTCTTGAAACAAGTAATATGCACACTGTCATGTGTTGCACCCCCAAGTCACCTAATAAGTCTCTTAGGGTACATTTGTCTCCGGGGCGATGTACCCACTATAATACGTACATGGGATACATTTGTCTCCTGGGCGATGTATCCACTATAAATCCTTGTAACTTGCGTCTGGATAACCTGGATAGTCTACAGGGCTTGTGGCCGTAGGAATATCTTATTGCATCTTGCAAGTAACTAGGCTTGTGATAACCCTAGTTAGTTAAAGTATCAAGTCGTACTCTTTGCTTGGTCGTGAATGTTGGATGGAGTCCTATCTTTTCTAGTCTTGCCTAGATCCAGTATATGGCTATCTCATGACACGCTTGTTTATGCTTACTTATCGATAATTGGTTAGAGACTAAGTTCTGTTCAGGTGAAGGGTTACAACCCCGGTCCTTGTTCGGTTTACGGGTTGTAACTTAGCTACCGGAATAGTCCTTTAGCTATCTTATCGTTTATCATCCTGTTTTCTCTAACTCATGTCTTTTATTATTTTATTTATGTCCTTATGTGCTAATATGCTGGTTTTAGTTCTTAAGTGAAGCCTCCATATAGAAGCATGAAAAAGAATAAAGAAAGACCCCTACGGCTCAAAGAGTTCATGCGGCTCAAGTATCCATGCGGCTCGAGCGTCTATGCGGCTCAAACAAAGTCCTATGCGGCTCAAAGAGGAGCCACGTGGCCTACAAACAGCTCTCTCGTTTTTGCATTAAATGCCTTAACGGCTGACAGCTTTGACAAGGTGACAGTTCTGACACGAAGATATCATTATGACTCCCTCGAAATGACGGATTCCTTGGAAAGCGATGAAAATCTCTGACACAATCTCCCGAGATTCAGAAATTGTCATACGGCTTTGACACGTGGACAGTTGTATGCGGCCCAAGCGGAGACTCTCCCATGCGGCTCACGAAGACCAGCCCCATGCGGTTCACGAAGACCAGCCCCATGCGGTTCACGAAGACCAGCCCCATGCGGCTCATAAAGACTAGCTCCATGCGGCCCATGAAGGATAGCTCCATGCGACTCACAAAGACCATCTTCATGCGGCTCACGAGGACTATCTCCATGCGGGTCATCTACACTCATGCAGCTCAAATCATACCATGCGGTCCAAATATTTTGGGGGGCCACTCTTAGGCAGCCTGGACACGTGGCCAGCTTTATGCGACCCAACTTTCCTGTGGCTCAGATTTCTGCTGTTATGACACGTGGCATGATAGCAGGGCACATGGCATCAGATTGATCGAAATCTCTCAACAAATCCCAATGAAATATTGGGATCAAATCAGATCATTTGTAAATAAGCCAATTAAAGTCACGTGTCGAGGAATCCAAGGTTGGCATGACAAATCAGTAGGATTTATGTCAATCAACATTAATTATCCACAAAAGATTTGATACAATCACATTTATTGCTCAAATCTCGATGAACGGCCCAGATCCAATGATCCTTAGCCACCGACTTCCAAGAATGGGTAATCATTGTAAACCCTAATGAGGCCCCCACTCTTATAAATAGTAGGGTGCCATTCCCTTGCAAAAGGGATATACACAGAGAGATATAGAGAGACATATACAGAGACAGAGACAGACGCACATAGAGAGCCAGAGAGCCTGAAGAGAGAGCATTTTCTTCGTCAACGCCAAACAGTTCTTCCACAGAGCCAAAGAAGCTGCACCCGATCGTCCAAGAAGTAAGGCCGAGCGGCCGTCACTTTCCCGAGCCTCTATCGTCATCCCCCAGAATCTAAAATAAGCAATTGTACTTAGATTGCTGTACCTAGGTTTTTGTCCCTAGGCTTTCTTTGTACAAGCGAGATTGTATTGTGAAGTAAAAGTCCAGTCCTCCGATAATTGTTCTGTTCTTTTATATTTTATGGCAAATACGATGGCGACTCTGCTGGGGATAAACTTCTCCACGGCTGAGGAGTTGGTGACACAATTGGATGCAGCCAAACTTGGCTCCACGCAACAGAAGATGGTCGTCCGTTTCGACCAACAAGCGTTTGAAGAAATGCCCTCTGAAGGAAGTGCTGGCCCGGTCCAGAAGCGAACCCGCACAAAGAAAGCTCGCTGCGAGTGGAGGCCAAAATCATTTGCTCCTCCACAAGCTCTGGATGGGGTACTCTCTGCTACCCAAGACGGTGAAGGCGACTCTCATACGGCTCCACTTCGAGCCGTAGAGCACTCTGCTGTCCCCAAGTCCGGCAGAGGAAAGCATTACGATGCTGGACTTGCAGGGACAAAGAGCGACTCTATGCGCCCCAATAAGAAGCCGAGCACTCCTGTGGCCAAATTTGCCAACCACATACAGGAGGCTCATGCGGGTGAATCTGCCAGCCGCATGAAGAAAGTCTATGCGGCCAGATCATCCAGCCGTATGAAGAAAACTCATGCGGCTGAGACTCCCAGCCGCATGAAAAATGCCTATGCGGCTATGTCTGCCAGCCGCATGAAGATTGTTGATGACGGCAGCATGACGCCTACCCCGTGCGGCTCTGTCTTCGATCGTCTGTCTTATGGTCCTGATCTCTTGTGCTCCCAAGAAGATATATCTGACTCTCTCCAGCATCACCTAGACTCTTCCTACTATGTGCCTTTACGTACTAGAGCGAAGAAGTCTAGGGCAGCGCGAGCTTGGCACGCTTGGTCCGCTGATCCTGTCTCTGATCATCTGAGCGTCCCGTATACCGTTATGCGGACCTCAGATGGGAAGTTATACAGAACCACTCGAGTCCAGCCCCCGGCGACAAACGGACAGAGCGGTTCGCAAAAGTCTTTCTAAAATCCAGGAAGCAAACATGGTCGATCCAGACCCATCTGACTTGCGTGAGGCCATCCTCCACAAACGCAAGGAAAAAGAAAATGCATTGGGGTGCAAAAAGTCCTCCCACGGACGTCACTACACCCAAGTCATCGTCAACTGCTGCTGCAATAACGCGACGGTACGAGAAGACCGGCAGTCCGTCTTTCAAAGACTGCAACAGCCGTCTTCAGAAGACGAGGCACTTCCCGTCGTCTCCTGCAACTCTGCTCAGAAAGTTCCCGCCGATGGGAGAGGGAAGAAGACAAATATTTCCAGCCCGAATGTTTCAACCACTTTGACTAAAAGACTGTCGTCTAAGCGGGTGCCCACCACCGGAGTTTTCCAAGGCACCCGTTCTAAGACGAAATCTGCTACAGTGGGAGATTCGTCGTCCACCCCACTGGGGGTTGCTGGGATTGGAGGTAGCACTTCTCCGAGCCTCCACGACAATCCTATGTTCCAAGAAGACGAGCCGGGGAAAACAACTCTCCCATCAGATACAGCAAACACCGACGTCCCCGAGAACGTCCACAACTCCCAAGACGAGGCGACTCGGAGACTGGGGGTACTGTTCCTTCCGAGTCCGAACCAGAGGAGAACATTCCCACATACCCCGATGACTTCTCACTACAGGGGTATGATTCGGAGGGCGCTTCCTCCACCGCTCCGTCCATCTCTCCTCACGTAAGGACGGTATTTATGACAGACAGTAGCCAAGGTGGTTCCAGTGATCGCCAACGCATCGACACTCTCGAAGCCATATTGCTCGCCTTGTCAAGTCTGTGGACGAGATCCAAGCGTCCCTTCCAACTCTGCAAGGAGGGACGCCTGGCCAAACAAGCGCGGGTCCCACGGTCAATGCGGACTCGAATTCGACGACACCGAACCCGGGCAACAATCCTCCTGAAGAGACGGCCCCTACCGCCGTAGATGAGGCCCGCGAAGCGAGAAGAGAGGTCCAGGAGCTCCGAGCCATGTTTCACGCTCGAAAAAATTCTCAAGACCTCAGAATACGACAACCATACCCTGCTGCATGGAGGGATGTCCCCTTTCCGCCAAGATATAAACCGTTCATTATCAATCCTTATGATGGCAGGACCTCAGCAAGTTGGTATATCACTTACTTCGAGGTCACCACCGATCATATGCCCCATGACGATGCCATTCTCACACGATTATTCATCGGGGCATTGGAAGGGGTCGCCTTCGACTGGTACCGCAACCTGTCAGACAACTGCATCCACTCCTTCGCCGGCTTTAAGTGCATGTTCTTGGAGAGATTCTACGAAGTAGGGCAGGACATCACAATGTCCACCCTCATGGACGTCGTCCAAGGGTAGAAAGAACTGACAAGGAACTATATCGAGCGGTTCCGCCAAACCACAATGAAGCTGCCGTCTGGAAATCCGGATTCCTCCTTGATAGAAATTTGCCAAAAGAGATTGCTTCCAACAATCAGTCTCTGGATGGGCGAAAGTCAATTCAAGGACTGGAAGACGTTCATCATCAGTGCCACAAGCGCCGAAGAACGATTGAAGAAGGCTCGCCAATTGGGATTGCACATCTCGGACGAAGAGAACAAGGGCAACCGTCCTAATACCAACATCGACAATGGGGGTAGCCCCTCCAACAATCGGGACAGCAGGGGTAAGCAGGCTATGGTGGCAGACACAGCACAGAAACCTGAGCCAAAGCCGGCAGACAAACAATGGCCGTAAATCACTTACTCCTTCGAAGACGGTCACGTCAAGCCCAACTTGGACATGCTCATACAAGGAGACAGAATTCAGCTTCCTCCACCAAGATGAGAACCGCGGCAGGCAGACATGGAGAACCTAAAGTACTGCCATTACCACCGCTACGTCCACCATGCCACACACGACTGCTACCAACTAAAACGGTACATCTAAAATCTCATCGATTTGAATGCTTTGGCCATCGATTTCGAAGAGGTAATAGTAGCAGCCAATATGGTGTCAGTACAATTCGGCAGCTTTCCCCCGACGAAAACTCAAGACGGTGTGGTCCCCATCCCTCTGGCGACAATAAAGATTGCTAATCTTCCACCTCCCCGAGATCAGGCTGCTGGTCTAGTGCCCCTCACCACATCACGAGGGAAGGTCATGTGGATCCATCCAGACTTGGTATCGGAAGTGACTCGGCCCACATCATCTTCCATCTGCAAAAAGAAGAGTAGAAAAGTCAGGTCCTGCCACACAATCTCGGCAGATATCGGAGAAGTTACAGCCGTCGTCATGCGGTCTGGGGCACAATCCCAACCTGTGGCTGACAACTCGGCTGAAGACCATCAGCCCGCTACAACTGACGCTCTGGGACCGGCTCAGCCTCCGACGACCGACAAGCCTAGGCCGAAGGAGACTCGCTTTGACAAATCCCTCCGAAAAGAGGCACCGCAGGGGCTGGAGAAGCCCTACAACTTCGACATCTTGGCACAATTGGCCAACACACCGGCCAAGTTGTCACTATACGAACTTCTGAGACTCTAAAAGGATGTTCGTGCGGCTTTGAGCGATGCACTCCAAAATGTCGACGCATACCTGGCTCAGGTCAACCTCACGGAAGAGAACCCGCCTGCAGATCTCCAAGACAGTGCCTACACGAGAGCGATGCCCAATATTGTCTTCACTCCGCAGGACATGCTCATCAAAACCAACCTGCACGATCGCCCGTTATACTACACTGGATACATCGACGACGTAAAGGTGGATCGGATGCACATTGATCCTGGCTCTTCCATAAGCATTATCCCGAAGGGTCTGCTACATCATCTCCGTATCTCAATGCATCGCCTGACGCCTAAAAGCATCGCCATCAGCAGTTTCAATTCGGACAGGAGCTACCCAATTGGAAAGATTCGTCTGAAGTGTCAAATTGGCGATCTCCAATCAGAAGTCACCTGCTACGTCATAGATGCAGACACTTCTTACAACATCCTCTTGGGGCGCCCATGGATACACGATTATATGATCGCGCCTTCCACGCTGCACCAGTGCTTCAAATATGTCGACAAATACGACTTCCTGAGGACAGAATTTGCTGATATCGATCCCTTCAAAGGGATCGAATCCTACTACTCAGACTCCTGTCTGTACGAAAAGTCGAAGAAGCATCTTGGTGAAGGAGATGTGCAAGCTCGTACCGAGACAGCCACAGGATCAGAAGAACCTATGACGATCCACCTCCAAGCTCGCAAACCTGGCAAGTCTGCACCCCTTACTGCCACTCTGCGTAAGGATGCAATCAGCCTCTCGGTACAGGAAGAGCAGATGATAATCCGGCTGCCAAGGTCTGGCCAAGTGCCAAGACCCACAACGGAGCCACTGACAATCAGGTTGCCGAAAGTCGGCCAGCCGCAAACGGAGAAGCTCATTCCCTCCGACAAACCAATGACGATACGCCTTCCCTAGAAGGGTCGTCACCCCGATGCAAGGCCAGGAACTTCTAGCGAACCAACCACTCCCCGCTCAGCATCGAACACCAGGCCGGGGGTCGCTAGTCTTCCAACAACTCCACGCTCTGCTCCACCAGCTGAACCTCTGACAATCAAGCTGCCCAGGTCGTCCTCTCAGTCTTCGTTTATACAGGGGGTAGCCGAAGAGAAACCGAAGCTAGCCAAGTATGTGGCTGCCCACACTAATGTTCCCTCCACAGATGATATAATCCCCCTAGAAAAGATACCTTACTTCATCAATAAAGGACTATCTTTGAACTACCGTAAGCTCAATAAGCTGTGTATAATGTATGCTATGGAACACGGTATAGGCACTCACCTACACACACAGGTGACAAATGTGTACACCGCAATCCAGCTTACTCCAGTGGAAGACGCTTACCGCATAATCAAGGGAGGGGACCATCCAATCATCTTCGGCCGGAAGGACGATCCGCATCCCTACACCATAGACGAAGTCGACCTTGGATCAGATACCGGAAGACTGCCTCTGTATCTTTATAGCCCCCAATCTAAATATCTCATGCAGAAATAGGGGTATGATCTGGAGACGACGCCAGGCTTGAACTACGGTACTGGACGACGATTACCTTTGAAACCACCGGTCCCGGCTGGCAAACCACGGGACTACTATAGCAAGACTCGATGTGGATTAGGGTATGTAACACCCACGACGACCCCTGAGAGTTCAGATGAAGAATGTGACTGGAATTCATATTCAACTGGGTCACCAACTTCTGATTCGGATACCAGCATCGAAGACATATTCAGACAAGTCCTGTCAGTCAATATGGCATTCGTCGACGCTTATGAAGAAGACGAAGACATCCCTGAAATCCATGAGCTAGAGCCGTGGGCCCAACAGCTGGATGTACAATAGAAAAAGAGGTTCGAACAGAGAGAACCTCCTACTGAAGATGAAGTTATACAGGTCGACCTCGGCAGCGAATCTTCTCCAAAACCAATCTTCGTCAGTAAAAGCCTAACAGACGAAGAGCGAGAATCGCTGCTAGAACTTGTCAAAAAATATATTGATGTGTTCGCCTGGAGCTATGAAGACATGCCGGGGTTAAATCCCGATATTGCTCTTCATAAACTCAACATTCGGCCGAATGCAAAGCCAGTCAAGCAGCAACAGCGACGCTTCTGCCCGGGCATCATGGATGCGATCGAGGCCGAAGTCAATAAACTGATAGCCAGCGGCTTCATTCGTGAGGAGCAACATCCTGACTGGGTTGCCAACATAGTACCCGTCCTCAAAAAGAATGAGAAGATTCGAATCTGCATCGACTTCCGCAATCTGAACGAGGCATGCCCCAAAGATGAATTCCCCCTCCCTATCACGGACATTATGATTGACAACACCTGCGGCTTCGAACGTATGTCATTCATGGATGGTTTCTCGGGGTACAACCAAATCAAGATGTCTCCTGACGACGAAAAGCATACGTCATTTCGAACACCGATTGGCACATACTGCTACACAGTCATGCCTTTCGGTTAGAAGAATGCCGGTGCCACATATCAAAGAGCCATGAGCATCATTTTCAGAGACCACTTACGCAAGACAGTAGAGTGCTATGTTGATGACATCGCCGTCAAGAGTCGTTGTAAGGAGACCATCTGTAGGATCTGAGGACGGTATTCAACCTCATGCGAGCGCACAATTTGAAAATGAACCCTACGAAGTCCTTCCTGGGCGTATCCAGCGGAAAGTTCTTGGGTTTCATCATCACCGCCCAGGGTATCCATGTAGACCCTAAAAAGACAAAGGCAATTATGGAGATGGGTCCTCCGAAAAATCTTCGCGAACTCAGAGGCCTTCAAGGGAGGCTAGCTTACATCAGGAGGTTCATTTCTAACCTCTCCGAGCGATGTTGACCATTCACCCATCTCATGAAGAAAGGCATCTCATTCGTATGGGATGAAGAATGTCAGCGGGCCTTCGACAGCATCAAAGAATATTTGTCGAACCCTCCAGTCCTGGTGGCTCCGGTTGCTGGAAAACCATTCCTGCTCTACGTACGAGCAATAGAACATTCCCTTGGGGCTCTGCTGGCACAAAACAACGATGCAGGCCATGAGCAAGCCATATATTACCTCAGCCGAATGATGATTGGGCCAGAGCACCGATACACCGCTGTAGAGAAGGAATGCCTTGTCCTGGAGTTCGCCATTCAGAAGACGCGGCACTATGTCACTGGACAAACAATACATGTGATCTCACGATTCAACCCTCTCAGGGTCCTCATGACTAAACCAGGGGCAATCAGCTCTCGCCTTGCTCCATGGGCAATATTGTTGTCCCCTTATCATATGATCTTCGTCCCGTAAAAGGCTGTCAAAGGTCAAGCCCTGGCAGACTTTTTGGCAGCCCACCCAGGCTCGGAGTCATCCAGAATATATGAAGAGATCACAGATGAGGTCGCCGACTCGCATGCAACCTCTCACGATGATATATGGCGAATGTTCTTCGACGGTGCTTCGAGAACTGGACCCAAGACAACATCGTCGTCGGAGTCGGTGTGGTGCTGGTCTTCCCTTCCGGATTGGTGATCAATCGCGCTTACTCTCTCACAGAACCCTGCTCTAACAATGTGGCCGAGTACAATGCTCTGGTCATTGGCATCCAACTTACGAGAGAGCTGGGAGTAGAATATCTCGAGGCATACGGCGATTCTCAGTTAATCGTCAATCAGATCCGGGGCTCATACGAAGTCCGCCACGAAGACATGATCCCCTATCACCAAATAGCGATCGATGTCATCTCGTTGTTCGAGGGGTTCTTCATCGAGCACGTTTTCAGACTCCGAAACATCAAAGCCGATGCCTTAGCCGGCCTAGCCGCTTCCCTAGCAGTGCCAAATCATACTCATCAATCGGTAGATGTGATAGGCCACGAACTGGTTTGCCACAAGAACAATGTTCAATTCGTGGTGAGTTATTCCGCTCAGACGATCGATGACGTCCCAGACTGGAGACAACCATTCATTGAATTCGTCGTCTACGACATCCTGCCCGAGAAACCAAAGGAAGCCACCTCCATCAGACGGCGTTCTCTCAGATTCTTCTATGATACAGAGACAAAAATGCTGTATCGCCGATCCTATGATCGATTATTGCTTCGGTGTCTGTCAAACGCAGAAGCCAAAGAAGCCGTACGAGAAGCTCATGACGGTGTCTGCGGGGCCATCAGCCTGGCCCTAAATTGTAAGACCGTCTTCGCCGAATGGGCTACTACTGGCCCACGATGGTAGCAGATGCGATAGACTATGCAAGAAAATATAAAGCCTGCCAAGTCCATGCGGACTTCATCCACCAACCATCCGAATTTCTACATCCGACAGTAGCGTCTGGCCATTCGAAGCATGGGGGATGAATGTCATTGGTCCGATTTCTCCACCTTCCTTCCGAGGACATCGCTTTATACTCGCAATCACAGATTACTTCTCCAAATAGGCGGAAGCTGTCCCGCTTGCAGAAGTAAAGACTTCAAACGTGATTAGCTTCCTTAAGCACCACGTCATCTATCTCTTTGGACTGCCCCGAAGGATCATCCACGACAATGGTCCGCAGTTTGCAAGCCACGCTTTCTATCGGTTATGCGACAAGCACCGCATCCAGAATATTGCTTCGACGCCATACAATCCAGCAGCAAATGGGTTGGCAGAAGCATTCAACAAAACCATCATCAAGTTACTCAAGAAGCTTGTATCGTCCAACAAACGCGACTGGAACGAGAATCTTGGTGAATGCTTATGGGCGTACCGTACCACGGTTCGAACGGCCACAGGGAATACACCATTCTTCCTGGTGTACGAGAGTGAGGCAGTTCTCCCATTGGAGACTCAAATACCCTCACTCCGCGTCGCCCTCACTTATCAATTGACGACGGATGATAACTACCGACGTCGACTACAAGAGTTAGAGGCCTTAGATGAAAAGCCCCTCCTGGCTCAGCAAAGGATCGAGCTATACCAAGCACGCATCTCTGGAGCCTTCAACAAGAAGGTTAAAATCAGAACATTCCAAGTGGGCGATCTCGTTCTGGCAGTCCGGAGACCGATGGTCATGACTCATAAGATTGCCGGCAAGTTTCAGCCAAAATGGGTAGGTCCATTTATCATCGAGGCTGTATTCTCCAACGGTACTTACCGCCTCGCAAAACAAAATGGAGACTTGCTCATGTTGCCCGTCAACGGTAAGTTCCTGAAGAAATATTATGTCTAAACGACACATTCCAGATCACCGAGTTATGCACCCACTGGTGCCGCTGAACTCACATCCATAACACATTCCAAATTATCGAGTCATGTACCCGCTGGTGCCGCTGAACTCACATTCACAACATTCCAGATTATCGAGTTATGTACCCACTGGTGCTGCTGAACTCACACCTCCAAATTCTAAAATTATCAAGTTATGTACCCGCTGGTGCCTCTGAACTCACATTCTGGTCACTCTTTCAGATAGTAAGCTATGTATGATCATACCTCTGAACTTTCTTCCTGGAAGAGATCCTTCCTCATGATCCACTACCCGCACTCCCAGTGCACAAAAAAGGTAATCGATCCACAAATTTCTAAAACGGCCATGTCCTCATTACCTCTGAGTCGTTTCACTTCCTCCAAAAATAAATCACCCCTTGCATAGAACTTCCATGTCCTCATTACCTCTAAGTCGTTCTATGTACCCTCCTTCATTGAGCCCACTCCTGTCATGTCCTTATTACCTCTGAATGGGAAGGCTCCGTCGAAGAAACCTTCATACTTGCCATGTCCTCATTACCTCTGAGTAAGTATGATGATTCTCCTTTCGACTTATTATCTGTACCCACAACCGGAGTACGCCAAGGATAATAGGTCCACAAATATTTCTCGCTGAGTCCATTCCTGCCATGTCCTCATTACCTCTGAGTAGAAAGACTCCACGGTAAAACCTCCGTACTTACCATGTCCTCATTACCTCTAAGTAAGTATGTCGGTCCTCTCTCGTCTTATTATCCGTACCCTGAACTAGGGTACGCCAAGGGTAATAGGTCCACAAATGTCCTCTGTTGACCACAAATATCCTCCGTTGAGTCCACTCCTACCATGTCCTCATTACCTCTGAGTAGGAAGACTCTACGGTAAAACCCTCATACTTGCCATGTCCTCATTACCTCTGAGTAAGTGTATTGGTTCCCCTCCATCCAATTATCCGTATCCTAAGTCGGGGTACGCCAAGGATAATAGGCCCACAAATGTCCTTTGCTAAGTCTCTTAGTACAGGCCCACCATCCCTCATCATGCCCCGGGAGCCCAGCTGCTCCATGGCATTCTATCTCCCGATACCCCGAATACCCACGACCATCTTGCCGTGGAACTGTTCTAGGTATCCCCAATCAAACTTGTTATCCGTACCTAAAACCAAGGTATGCCAGGGGTAACAGGTCCACAAACAAGTCCCTCATGCGGGGCAAACATCACCACAATACTACAGGCACAACAAGCGATACAAATGAAGGGTAGAATGGAAAGTACTCTTTATTTGAAAGACGAAAAAAAAGGATTACATGTTTTGGGACCACGTCCCTCTCAAAAAGAAAAGAAAAAGAAAACAGAAACGAAAGAAGAAAAGACCGACTATAGCTCGGCGTTACACAACTCTAAGAGACGGTTTGTCACCAAGGCAGTCCCTCGCTCAAGCCTATGTTTCGCTCGGCGCTCTTCCTCCTGGGACAACTGCTCTGCATGCATCATTCAAATGCATATATGCCTGCCAGTCGTCCTCCATCTTCTTTAGGGCAAGTTTTAGATTGGCAGAAGCCCTACTAAATTTGTCAGCCTCCTGAATGGCAATCCCTTTCTCAGCACGAGCAGCTTCGAGCTCGGACTCCAAGAAAGCCAGCTTTTTCTGAAGCTCGAGGATTTGCTCCCTGGTGTCATCTACCCCGCGGGAGGCCGCCGCTTCCTGAGCTGCACAATCTTCAGTCTGACGATTCTATTGATCGTACAACTGAGTCAGATCCTGGCGGTCCTTCAATATAGTTGGCTTGATCGATTCCCGAGCAAGTCTTACCTTCTCCACTGTCACGACCCGCACTCTAGAGTTAGGGCACGAGAACGTAACAACGCCCAGTCTACGCCGCAGTGTCGGCGGTAGAACGCTGTCCTAGGTCTCAATACATATAACAGTATAAGACTAAACAGTTTATACTCCCCGAATGGGGGTGACATAGCAGATACAATCTCAATCACATCTAAGGTAGAGCATGATAAAGATAGATAAAATATAAAATCCAAAAGAGATACAGGAGATAGAAGTCTAAGTGTCTATGCTACATAAACCCATAAATACATCTCAAAATTCAATACAGTAATCCACAAGTAAAATACAACTCCAGACAAAATGAAATACCTAAACCACCTCTAATGTGTCTCCTCTAGGCTAGCAGGCACCTCCAGGCTATCTGTAAAATTTATCAACAGGTCCAGTCAGGACGGGAGCGAGCACAAAACATCTCACGCAGTTCATATCGAGTTAGGAAATATAAAGCATGCAATAGAGTAAAGTACATGAAACGCTGAAAGAAGAATGTATAGAAAACAGTAGAGATTTAATAACAGGAAATATCTAAATATGATAAGTAAGAACTGTAAGGAACATATGATTTAGAGTACAATCTGGTTATGTAAACGGGCTAGAAAAATGCAATGGTAACTCCATTGTACGTGGGTGTACAATAGACATATACAATAGTTATACAATATTGTATAATAGGATTTGAGTACATAACCAATTCTACTCCCCCTCCCCAATCAATACACAAGGATCTACTCCAGTTATGTTATCTTATACAATAGTGTACAATGTTATACAATGGATGTACAATGTTATACAATAGTATACAATGGTCTATCCCTGGGGCTCATGTGATAATGAGAGTACAATATGCACAATGAGTATACAAGGACATGGGTATTCAATAAATACAATATAGAAGTGAAATGCATGTCACAATATGTATTTAGTGAATACAAGGAGATAACATCTCAAAAGAAGATCCATATAGTACCAATCCGTGATAACAGTCGTGTCAGCATCAAGTACAGTAATCTAGAGCAAGAATGTAAATCCATACAAGTATGAAACGGTCAGAGAATGTACTCGCCTCGATAACCTGAACAGCTGATAAGTATAGGGGGTCCCACTGAAGCCACAGAGTCCTATTTAAAGCAACACAGGTTACAAGGTATTCAAGTTGAAAATAAATGAATCCACAAACAATCTATTTTTATCCTAGGTTCTTCTAATGTCAAAACAACTCTAGGTCGACTCTGGTCAACTGTACTAGTCAAACTAGGTCAAACTAGGTCATGTCCTAACCCAGCAAGTCTTACTAGGTGTCACTCCCCGTTCCCGGAATGCGTATTTTTATACATGTACAACTCATGAGTATTTGTTTAGTATTTATCATGTATTAGTTTGTATTTAAATTCCCTTAAATTTTTAATTTAATTAATTATCTGCTCTTTAATTTTCATGTTAATTAATTTCCTGCAATTTTATTTCCTGTATTTTATTTTCTGTATTTATTTTCTGCTTTTACCTTCTTCTGTTTACCTTCGGGTTGGCCTTGGCCGAACCTCTACAGACCCGGCCCATTAACTCCCACCTACCACCATCCTTCCTATTTAAAGCTTCCATCTCTTTCTCTCTCCTCATTACTTCATTCTCACCATTACTTCTTCTTCTTCCTCTTATTTACTCTTCTCCACCTAACTAGCAGCAGTAGGCAAGTGCAAACTTGCTTCTCAATCACCCATTTTTTGGTTCATTTGCCTTCTTCTCGTGATTCCAAGAGAGATTAGTTCTTAGCATTTTTGATTTCTACGGCTGGTTTTCTCTAGATCTAAGTTATAGTATTTCGGCTGTTCATGGGTTCTTGATCCACCAACTTAGCGTGTATTTCTGGCACTGGAACAAGGCCCCATGGGACTTGGAGTTTGGGAGATGTTTCACGCACACGTTCTTACGTGCTCGCGTAAACATCAGCCCAGTCACGCACACGTCTATACGTGTTTGCGTGTATTTCAGTCACGCTAACGTTCTCATGAGCGTGCGTGTATTTCAGTCACGCTCATGTCTGTGCGTGCCTGCGTGACTTTTGAGTTACGTCCACTCTGTGCGTGCGTGTATTTTTTAGTCACGCTCGCATTTGAGTGCGTGTATTTTCAGTCACGCTCGCGTTGTCTGCGTGTATTTGAGTCACGCTCCTGTCTTTGTACTGCGTGCGTGACTTTTCACGCTCATGTCCCCGAGCTTGCGTGCGTGACTTTTTACGATCACATTGTGCGTGACTTTTGGCGTGCGTGACTTTTCACGCTCACGCTGCGCGTGCGTGCGTGAATTATTTGTCACGCTCATACGCTCACGTTGCCAGCACGTATCACTTGTCATGCATCACTTGTCACGCTTCACTTTTCACGCTCACGCTTACCAGAGTGTACTACTTTTTTTACGCTCGCTCCTTCATGCCAGACTTGGCGTACTGTTTACGCATACGATTCTTGCGTGACTTTTGGTCTTAGCTTAGACTTGTTAGCATGACTTCCTGACTTGGGGGTTTTATTTGTTCTATATTTTATTCATTTAATGTTGGCATGATAATTCCCTATTATATCCTTACGCCTTTTTGTATGAGCCCGAAAATCTTAGCATGTTAATATTTTAATACCTATGGTTTTGTATTAGTGCCAAGTGTCTGGATTGGTATATGGATATCTAGTGAGACTGGAACTTGACCTTGAGAGTTATAGACTCAACCCTATTTAATGCTAATGACTTTCATGCCTTGTCACCATTAATGATGATGGTTATCTTGACTAATTTGATCATGCGTTCCTAGTTGGAACTAAGAGACTGGCTAGTCGTCTTATTAAAATAAATGAATGAGACACGTTCATGTTATGAACTATTGCAATCGACTAGCCAATCCCGAATATTGGCATACAGGCACATGCAGGCTTCAAATTATTTATTTATTTATTTATTTATCTTACAAAAATAGCATGTGTACTTTATGGTCAAGGCATGATTACCGTGGTTAGATTTGATTGTTGCATTACGCTATGTAAGACCTGCAACCTAACCGCACTGGTATCGTTGTAGAGTTGTGCATATCGTACCCCATACGAAAGTACTCATTTGAATGACCATGATCCACGGCATGGGATTTCACTCAACGTAGGGACTATTAAGTTAAATAAAATAATGATGGCATAGAGAGAATGGATTTCTGAGTTCTTACATGGCAGCCCCTTGGGACGAGTAGTACCCGACGGGCCGGCTGGTTCCTACAGATACTGTAAATCTGCCACACGGGCAGGGAACAGTATCTGCTTTTATTATTATCGTATATTGTATATTGACGGGCGTCCTGCTAGGACTCGTCTAATTCATGTATGGCGCACATGATTGACTGGATAGACTAGCCTTGCTCGCACATAGTAAGAACTGAGGAATCCCTAATTGCATTATTCCAGGATAACTTGGGACTCACAATAGTAAGCCGTAGAATTTGATTGGCCGTTCAAGATGATTTGTTTGTGTACTGTACTACTCTGTTACCTAACTGGGATGATCAGAATGTCAGGACATGACGGGTCAACTTCTGTCCTTGTTTGGTTGGGAGGTTGGTTCGAAGTGTCGTGATGTGATGTGAATCCTAGTAGCAAGTAGAGATCTATTATTATATTCTTTTACTTACTGGTTTAGTCCTTCATATCGTCCTTCCTTGTGGTACTTGCTATTAGAGGTCTAACCTCTCTGGTTTTGCATGGCCAGATTTAGAGCCGGTTCCCGAGGATCCAGCGTACTTCTACCTCCAGGATGGTCAACACTAGAGGAATGATTGCAGGAGGACTCGAGTGGGTTCCTTACTTCACCGCTCGTTTTGTCATTTACCTTTATACTTAGCCGTTTGGCACCGACATGTTAGTCGGATTGTCTTGTACTTACTTTTACATAATTGTAATTAAATCAGACTGCAGCTGATAACAATTGTGTATACTTGCTATATCATCTGGCTATGTTTTGTAAAGCCAGATCTCAAGAACATTTTGACTGAGCGTTTGGGACGCCTTACTGCTTTATCTTACATGTTCTCTATTTATGCTTCTTGATTGAATGATTGAGACAATAGATGTGAAATGACCAAAGTAAGACCTTTATGTAGTATGCAACCCCTCGTCTGGTTAGACAGCATTGATCGTATTATACGGTATTCATCTACCCGTAATACGTAGCTGGCTGAGTCATTCCCCCGCTCTCCAGTATTCTGGTTCTGGGGCATGACACTAGGCCTAACCAAGACTATCCTAGCAAGCACACATCAATACAAGGCTATACAAGCCAACATACACCCGACTCTATATAGCATGCAATTATTCAATACTCAAATAGGCAAGAATTCACATTGGATATACACTAGGTAATCTATTACTTTAAGCTATATATGTCTACACATATATACACATGTATATATTGGTATTCAACATTAGGTCTATAATTATGGCATTTCAAATGGTTATATAAACTTATATATATTACAACACAATATGCTACCATATATATAATATACATACATAGCTAAGTTAACTATATTCATAAATACTTATTTAAGAGGCTGTGTGTGTGTATGTGAACATGACAAAGGGGCAAGTGAGGGTTAAATGGGCATACATAGTGTATACATATCAAAGAGTGTCAAAGTGTAAGTGAACAAAGTGTCAAGTATGATAGTGTTAACATAGTGTAAGGGGTACATGAGGTAATATAGGATTTGTGTTAACATAGAACATTATATCTCATTAACTTGTATATTGCATACATTACATCTATTATTACATTACATTCATGCTTGCATTCATTCATCATTCATTTATTCTCTTGCACTACTATATGCACCACACATTACATACTATGGAACCTACATATTCATTACAAGCCATACTTATACATGCTTACATTAGATAGGATACTTACACCTCATACATCATTTATTTAACCATTTACTTATGCTTGCATTCTCTGTTTAGTTACATAATATATATACATTAACATGGGTTAAAATCAAATAGAATATTATATTATACACAAGGGTGCACAAAATGCATATGCCGAATAGTAACTCCTACTAATAATAAATACTGTACCATCTTAGCATGAATTAAACTCTATGATTAAATTATGTTATAGATCTATGTGTTAGCTTTCCGAAACTTTAAACGGGTCGCGTTTTCGTTTCCGGAAACTCCCGGAATTGCGAAAACACCGAGAACGCGTTTATTTTTCGTACAGCTGACACTCAAATAATTCTCCAAAAAGTTACATAAAGAATTAGGCCTACTAATATATGTTTTTTGAAAGCTAACTTCAATACGCTTCTTTTAAAAAAAATGGAAGATTAAACCGAGCTTTGAGCTAGAAGTTATGACATTTCGAAGTTAGGGCTGAAATTAAAAATGTGGATAAAAATCATGACAGATTTAGATAGTTTGAGCCAAAAGAATACACAATATATATCCTAATTATCCACAACAATAATAGCAATAATAATATGAGGAACCACACTCACAAAAATGGTTATATAATCATCATGAACCATTTATTACATATATAAATATAGATACACTCTCATTACAATATATATATATAAATCTATATATGTAACATGAACACATCCACAACACAAAGGACACTCCTATGACCTCCAAATGGACACAAAATAGACACAAATGGAGATACAACCATGGGGGTCATTCCTATGGATTCAAAATAGACCTATATGCATGAGAAAATAAAAAGGAGAAGGGATTTATACCTCCCGGTAGATCGAATCGAAGAAAAATCTTCCTGGAGCGACACCGACACGTAGAGATTCCAAAAGGACACGAACGAGCTCCGAATCCTCTCAAACTTGGGTAGCTTCCTCCTTGACTAGAATGGAGAAGGAAAGAAGAAGATTTGGTGGTGAAATGGAAGGATTTGGTGGAGAAATTGCTAGAGATTGCTCTCTAGGAATTTGGGGAAGAACAAGAGAGAGAAAAATAGATGGATAATGACAAATGGGAGGCTCAACCCTATCCTTATTGTGGCTGGCCATAAAGGTGGTTTTGTCCTATTAGGAAAAGTCCAAAAGCCCCTACTAACCTATTCTATGAGTTTTAGAAAAGGGTTAATTGGTTGGGGCTAAATTAGTCATTCTAAAGTCTCTAATCACACTAACCTTATCCATAATAATTAGTCTAACCTCTAACTAAAATATTTCTATCATGTGGACTAAAATTAATATCATGTGGGCCATGCCTAACTAGTGTGTGGGTCCCGCTAGAGTCAAACTACTCCCGGGTCCCCGTTTCAAGTCAGATTGAGTTGAAATTCGAACCCGACTCAAATAACCCCAAAACAATATCATAAATAATAAAATGATATCAAAATAATTCAAAGAGGTCAAATGCAAAAATATCCTTAGGCCAAAAATGATATTAAAATATCATAATCACATGGTTAGGCTCTAGGTCAAACAGTCTCTAGGATTTCACTAGCAAAACGTCAAAACCACAAATCATTGATTTAAATAATTTTAAAATGATTTAAAATCACCTAAAATCATATCATGAATTAAATATCATTATTAAAATAATTATAAACACGAAATTTCAAAATTACCCTCAATCAGAAAATTAAAATAAAATAAAAAAAATCAACCCAAAATTTAGGGTGCTCACATCCTACCCACCTTATAAAAATTTTGTCCTCGAAATTAAAATGTTCGTAATCCTTCTAGGTCAAACCCCCACAATCAAATCCCAGAACTTAAATAAATCATACCATCAAAAGGACGACATACAGGGTTATGGCATACGGTGGTAGTGAAAGTCTCATCTAGGTATTCTAGTCATGCTAAACCAAAACGGTCATAGGGTATCAAAACACACATGCAATCTAGGGTGCTAAACAAAAGTTACAAAAACAACAAACCATCAAAACTGTAAGGCAGTCTACCATCCTATATGAAAACTGATACTTATCATAAAAATAAAGAAAAGTAACTACCCATTATCTTTAAAGGGTTCAGAAAAAAAAAGAAAATCAAAATCAAAGTTAAGGAATGAAAGCCAATTCCATGGAAAATTTCTAATCACAATATGTATTAAGAATATTTAGTCTTGATACGATCTAAGTTGATCAAATTGGGGGAAATCAAGATTTAGGCAATATGGAGGACAGGTTCAACAAAGTCTGAGATCGAGCATACAAGGATAGAGATTCAGGTCACAATCAAATTTAATTCAATTAAGTACAACCCAAGATATAAATATGATAAGAAACGATAATCGAAGTCGATTTGGTCGGATTAAGGAAACTAGGATTCAATGATATTGAAAAACCCCTTTTAGAGAAAACAGAAAAAGATTTCATACGAAGTCAGCAAATCATCCCTCTCTAATACTATCAGTTTATCATTTGCTAAACCATATTTTTTTTTCTCACAAGTCCCAATATGAAAATCAACCTCTATATAACTATCATCGAAATTTTATAACCTTCAGTCATCTAAACCTTTACCACAATCACCATAGACAAAATCTTTAAGTTCCAAAATATTTTCCACGAAACATACCCCTCTTTTTAGGAGTCAACACTTATTCATTTAATCAAAATTTCAAATTCCTTCACCTCGTTTTAAATTAGATCCGAAACCTCTAAATCCAGTTTATGGAATCCTTGGACTTGTTTAAATCGAGTCTCGTATTCACTAAACTCCAATACCACTATGTCACACAAAATTTATTCTTTTTTTTATAAATCAACCTTCATATTTTCTTCAACGTTCATCTTCAAATTTTTTTTTTGAATTCTACAATTTTTTTCCAATCATCTAAAATAATTTCTATAACGTAAAATTCTTGTGTTCTCTCTGTCTCTAGTCACCATCTTACAATATCTAGTTCAATTTTGCATAATCATTTTATTCGATTAAATTCTCCTTTCCATCTCTAAATTTCTACATAGCCTTGTAATAGTTCCCAAGAATCAATAACAAAGATTTGTAAGTTCTCAAAACTAGGTTGACCTTAAACATCCTCATTAGTTTTGAAATACATCCATGAATTATTCATAACCCACTTTCTGTGATTGTTTCTAAATTGATAACATTCATCCCTCGATTTTATTTTAAACCTTTACCACATCTCTATTTCAAATTTTTCATATTTGACATCCAACACTCTGATTCCTACAAAATCATTATATGATAACCAATTACATCATTTCCGAACTAGATGATTTATATCACTTCCTCAACATTTCTCAGATAAAAAAATGATATAAATATTCAAGAGTTTTCAAGGTATAGCTGACAGAATTATATATGAGACAGGGAATTGATATAATCAGGACAGGTATATAAGACAAGGAATGATGGTAGTAAAAATATTGGCAGGAAAAGAATGATAATAGAATATGTTCTGCTTATCTATTTAAAAGAGGGACCCATTTTTTTTGAAACAAGAATTATAATACCAAATCCAAAATAAGGCCTAGCAAAATCATTGGTTTATTGTATTAAGAAGAAATAAATTTTTGTAAGAAGTTACACAAGGTTTATAAAACCAACTAAACTTACTCCTGAGTTAAATAATAGAAAACTAGACAAAACAAATAAATAAATAATAATTCTTTTTTTTTTGAATGACTGAAACAAAAATAGAGAAAATATGTTCAAAAACATTTAGGGCGCAATCTGATAATCATATGCGTCTATCCAAAATCATGGTACTCTAAATCCTCGTCATACTAGTAAGCAAGGCTACGATAATCACAAAGCCCTTGACTTATGCACATATCTATAAAATCATGGTATTTAACATTTTTGCGGTGCCGCTAGCTTGGCTGCAAAAATCTTAAATTCCTACACCCGAGAAATATATCCAGAGTCAGACTATGTGTCCTCACCATGCTGGCTAATGTGACTATAAAAGACTAGATTCCATAACATAGATGACCTAGCCCATATAATTTTATCTTGCCAAAAATTAAATTAAATCAACAATAAATACCCAAAAATCAAATCAATTTATCAACGAACATCAAAATTCAAAAATGAACAAAAATTTATCAAAATACAAACTCGGATGCAATAGCTATCATCAAAATTCAAATTCGACAGTCATCCATCAAAATCAATAATTACAAACTCGAATTCAACAATAATCTATAAAAATCAAATTTAACAACAAAAAAAAGTAAAAATAAATCAAATCAAGGGAAAGAAGAGAGTTTTCAAATCGAAGTTAAAATAAGATTCTCAAGGGTCGTCCCAGGAATCTCTCAAGGGTTCCTAACTGTGATTGAGTACCTTCAAAATATATTCTATTCCTACTGCAGGCTGTAGTGGTACTCTAGTTCGAATACCACTATACTTTTAGTCTCGACCTGCATGGGCCACCACTAAAAACGTGTCACGACCCGCACCCTAGAGTTAGGGCACGAGAACGTAACAACGCCCAGCCTACGCCGCAGTGTCGGCGGTAGAACGCTCACTACAAAAAAAGTGTCTTTCTGGGACGCCAAACATTCGTCTTAAAAAGGCTCAAATCAGTCCCAAATTGTAATTTGGGACGAATTTTAGGACGGTAAGTGACAGTGCTATTAGGGTGGCGTGGCAAAAAGTTTTAGGACAGAAAATACCGTCCTAATTTGTTTTTAGGGTCGAAAAATCTAACCGTACCAAAAGAGTTTGAATTATTATATGTTTACGACGGTTTACTAAACTGTCCCAAAATAAAAGAGTTTGTGACGAATATCATCCGTCCTAGAAATATTTGCCAGCGTCACAAAAGGATGTCATTTATATCTAGGACAATTACATAACCATCCCAAAAGTAATACTTATGAAATTGTCGTTTGTATCTTCCAGCTATAAAACATATCATTTAAATATACACATAACATAATTCATATGATCATTGTCCTCAGATGTATCTCCAGGTGTCGGAGCTCCAATACAAAAAAAAAAGCTTAACAACATCAAGCATTCTTTACCATTAAGTAGAAGACAACAAAATCCATATATAACTATATATGTTCAATTGATAATCAACGAAAAAGCTTAATAGTAAGCATCCTTTACCATCATTTCCAAAATAAATTCAAAACACAACATCACCCACACCATCAGTTACAAAGAACCCCTTGTCTCAACCATTACAAAATGAACCCATTGACTCCACCATTATAAAATGGACCCATTGTCTCCACCATTACGTATATACAAAATTCTGAACCCAAAACATTAAGCACTACACAATATTTTTGAACATTCAAGTATATCCAACATGAACCCAAAAAATGAACCCAATTTTTTTTCCCATCACAAGATAGTCGCCCATCATTTTAGCATATCCAGAATGCTTTTGAAGGACCTGCAAATGAAATAAGACATGCCAATATATTAGTAACCTGCTAACTGTATACAAACCACCAAAAAAGAAAGACACAGTGTATCAATCAAAACATAAAACGCAATTAGTGCGATCAAGTAACGCAATCCTCATCAAGAAAAAAGTCCTGCAGACAAAATACAAATAAGTACGAAAATCTTGACAATGTGTACCATAATAGGGAAAACAACAACAAAACCAACAAAAGATCCCTCAAATTGGTTGGTACTTAGTGGCGTGTTTATTAGGTTGAAGTAATTAAAAGAAAATTATGGGATACGTCAAAGGTAGCGTATATATCAAGTTAGGAGTAACCTAATATATATTCTGAAATTATAAGAAGATTACATGCACACTCACTACCGAAATTACAAATTCTAGATTGAAATAACATCTTTCGGCATGTATATATATTCTGAAATTATTAGCAACTAAATATTGGACTATTGGGACTATTGGGACTTCTAATTAGTCTCGATCGAAAGAAGAAAAACCAATGTCTATGGTGTGTTTGGATCAATGAAAGTCGCTTGAATGCAGAGGCAGATTTATTAAGAGTCCAATGGGAGCCACAACCTCCCCAATTCTTTAAAAAATTGTCACTTACTACATACAAAATTCCTGATGTTGTACAATATAGTCACAACATTTTTGCTTACGCATCCCACAATTTGTATGAAAATGGTTGTTTGTTGTTTGAAATCAAATTTCCCCGAAACAAGTCTTCTCTAAGACCATGTTCAGTTAGCACATGTTGACTAGAGGATGGGCTACTACAGAACTTGAGAACTTGTTTTTCCAGGGACCATGAGTTATCAGAATTTACATGGAAGTTTTAAATCCCTAGACATGGATAAGGCCTTCGAAGTAGTGCCAAACTCTTGAATCCTGACATTGGCAGAATGACAAGGAAGACGTTTGGCATAGATATTTGAAAGAAAATATTGGTTATCAGATAAGGTTTGATAATTCTCTAATCTAGCTAACAATAAAAGCAACTCTCCTAAGTACTCCAATACCTGTAAGACATTTATAAATGTAAAATTGATAAAACTTGTGAAATAAAGGTATAGATACCTTGCCATTTCTACACAAATTTTGACTCTCCCTTGGCCAATTTTGGATATTGATCTATACGAGAATCTTCAAGGACCAATTCTTCAACCTAGGATAAACATCACAATAAGAACAAAAAACAATCATGAACACATTAAACATAAAATGGCAAGCACCTTTTTTAGTTATAATGGTGAACCCATCAGTGAGAAGGAAGTATCGTTGAACCCATCAGTTGAACCCATCAGTGAGAAGGAAATTATGCAGATAAAAACAACTTTTTGTATATATTTAACAAGACAAGACAAAAAAACATATGAATAATATATAGATATGAGAATTAGCAAAGAACCAAACGGTTTGTATGGTTTGCATGAAGACTGATAGAATATAGGGACTGAAATTTTGGTCCCACAGAACCAGAATTTTGGTTTCGAGTTCATGTTGGCTACACTATCATGGACAATTTAGAGTTTATTTTGGCCCTACAAAACCAAAAATCTGTAAGGTTGTTCTCATCTTTGTACTTGTATTTTTTGTTATAAAATTCTAATGAGGTATTTCGGGTTTTTTTTCTCTCAAAATAATTTAACAAGCCATAAACACAACATTGATTATTGAATGTTTGTGCATCCTGATGTAATGGAAATGGCAGATGTTAATATATAACTCTGAATATTATTAGGTATATATCATCTATGTACACACAATATTTAACAATCCCCAAGCTCATAAAACAACCTAGGCTTTCAGTTTCCAAACCAAAGGACTATGTATCTCACTATAAATTATAAGCTAAACGTAATAGGAAAAGAAGATCGTCGAGGAATGTCAAAGTACCTGCTGCTATATATATTTACCACAACCTCCTTAAAACGAAGTGCTTCACGAGAAAGCCAACATTAAAATTAGCAAAAAGAACATATCATGTGAAGAAGAAATACATGCAAAATTAAATTATCTACCCTTACTCCTATATGTTACTTTTGTTCCTCCTTTTCAAATCCAGAGTATATCTAAATCTGAATAGTTGTTCTTAGCTATCTTAGAAGATAAGCTCATTATTAACAACCTTGTTTGGATATGCACCACGTTAGCAATCTGAGGTGTACAACTAAAAAAATGTCTAGTTCTTAAAGACCAACATCTAGAATTTCAGCTAATTGATGAAGGTTCCAAACTAATGTTAGAAATAACCTGGAATTCTGAATTATCACTATCATTCCCTTCTAAAACCATATGATCCACAGAAGGATCAATAACTCTGTTCCATGGCCTTATTATAAGTACTGCTACAAACAGCAGATAGAGATCCTCACCAACACCGAGCTTTACACTATATTCTTTTGTTGCATTTGCACCAACAAAAACAAGAGCCTAATCATTGAGGCAAATCATCAAGTATGAAGCTCAAGCACTTAATGAGTGTAAAGAACTTCAGGATTTGAGCTGAAGGTACCTTCTAATATGCAACATAATTTGTTCTAGCTGCAAAATCAAGCTCCTGGTATAAACAATGATCAAGCAGTATCAATTGTGACATTTTCCTTCCTGCATTGACATACAAAAACAGAACCACTCAAATAAAACTGCTGGAAGTGCATAAATAATGATCAAGCAGTATAAACAATGATCGAGATAAAAATGTCAAACTATAAATCCTATCAATAAAACTATTTAAGATAGTGAGCGTCTAATACCTAGTGCCCATTGCTCCTTACAGGAGAAGATGATGTAATCTCTCTCTTCCCTGGAATGAATCAACACTTGCAAGACAAAACCATATCAAAATAAAACTGTGACATTAAGAATGCTGCCAAAAAAATGAAAAGACAAGGACACTTAGAACGAAGACCTTTGCTGAACTATTCCAGAAGTTGGTTGAAGCTTCAGAAATATGCAATTGACTATATTCTAGATGGTGTATCGATTGTATTTTATCTTAAAACCAGACATTAATATGTTGTGATAGGATTTTCTTTAGTAAAACATATCTTTCTAGAATCTCACGTTCTTCCCAATAAATAGGGGATTTGGGTATGAGGATAGAAATGTTCTTTCGAATTAGAGTTGTCCATGGACCAAGGGATTGTTTATGCAAAGGATAAGATGATAAAAGTAAAAACATAAAACAATAACATTGTAAATATAAGTGAAGAAATACAAAGTTTAATAACATGAAAGGATCGAAAGAGCCTCATCTTCACCACAAAAATGGTTAATGAACCTTAACTACATCTACTACATATGATGTATTTGAATTAGGTTATAGACTTTGAGGAAATTGCAAGACTAACGTTAAAATTTCCAATGTTATTTGTTAAATCTCCAATTTAATCACAACAAATTTTCATTCACAAGAATAGATCTGATCATAGCATATGCCTTAGAATTTGGAAATAAAAATAAAATCAAAAAATGGAGAAGGTTGAAGAAAGGAAAAGAATAGACAATGGGTCTTACCACTTGATTATGGAACAAAGTGTTCCTTATTTACAAGCAGTACATATTTCATTATAAAGAATTTTAAGTAAAGTGACTATGATGATAAAGAAGGTAAACCATCTTGAAAGGTTCATGATTGAAAACAAAATATCACTTTTTAAGTGGTATTAGCAATATTGGATCCAATACAAGAAAAGATTGAACGTCTAATAAAAAACAGGTGAAATACTTTCTTACATTGGTGTGTAATCTCATAAGATAAGATGAGATGCATTCTCACAAACATTGACCGAAAAACTTAAAATTCCCAATGCGTGGTGGGTACATATTAAAGAAAACAACTTTGAGAAATCTGAAATTAGAGACGCATATAAATCTTTCCTCTATTCTATATGTTATTATATATATAAAAAATTGTTCAATTAGTAAGCAATAACTTCAAGATCTACAGTTAAATACTGATTCTACTTATCTTGCATGAGAATTATTCACTTGATATTAGTATCTATAATTCGAATAAGTTAACTATAAAAAGTTGTGTACTTACAGGTTTGTCCTTCATCTACAACTTCAGCAATCCTGCCAAAAGCAACGCATGGGAGGAAACTTGCTAGGCAACCTAGATGTTAATGTGTATCCAAACAAAGAAATAGAAAATAAATTAGGCATGCATTATGCCCGAATCTGCAAAAAAAGGTGAATTATTCAAGCTTGGCACTGAACATCAAGATGTTAATGTGTATCCATACAAGTTGCAAAAAAAACTTCTGTGGGTGCATCTTTTGGAAGGCATAAACTATTTGATAAAGTAGGCAACATCGATAATTTCTCAATAAGTTTGCAAAAAAAACTTTTGTGGGTGCACTATAATTTCTCAATAATTTAGACTAGTTTTTACGTTAACATCGATAAAGTAGGCAACATCTGTGACATAGGAGAAAATAGTCAATGAGTTCATGTAGAAGGCATAAACTATTTGATCCTAATGTACCGAAAATAAGATAGGTATCTTCATATATAAGCATAAGATTGCAAGATGTGATTAATGAAACATATATATGATTATGATTAATGAAACCTTCAATTTTATTTTCAACTTATACAATGCAATCTTTCATAAATAGTCAAATAAATTTACACTTATTTATATCTTCATTCTTCTTGATCCAAGTCGATTCACCTAATTATAAATATTGAATAAAGATCTGCAATAAGAGCTGAAGTCTAACAGAAATCCTTAAGTTGTACTGATTATTGATCAATAATACAACAAAGTGAAAGATCTCAATTTATCCTAAAATCAAACTATAGACCCTTTTTATTACTCTAAAACCGAAAACTAGTTTGTTCATGAATCACTATTTGGTTACTAGAAACAGGTACGATTTCAATTTTACCTTCTATTGTGCTTGAAGGCTGAGGAGTCTAAGTATGGTTGGGACATCCGGTTGATGACTAGCAATAGGTAACGGGGTGGGACTCTATTCGGTGGTCCGTGCGTTGGCCGCACCTGGCTGGGGAAGAGAGAGGTGAGGAAGAGAGATGATATGGTGAGGGGATTTGGGTCGTCAATGGAGGAGACGAGGCGGAGGAGTTCAAAAAACTCGTGAACTCTGGTGAGATCCGTCTAACCATTAACATTTCCTTCGGAAAGGGAGAAGGAAAAAATAAACTTCCAAACAATTTTCTTAACTAACCATTAACATTTCACAGGCAAAAAAGCTTCTTTATGCTGTCCAAAACAGAACATTCAAAATGCTCGAAATATTTGGAAGAACGGTAAGCATATTTGGCACGGACTAGTGATCAAAAGAGTACAAAGAACATGCGCACATTAGAACACCTTGTGCATTATATTACTTATAACACTTATCAAGGGCTAAGGTATTTTTTCTGTCATGCTAGTTCTTAAACTACATGTATAGTTCAGTACTCCAAACAAGTTTTGTGGTCCTTTTTTAAGACAAGGTCAAGTAGACATTCTTAAATACTAGAAGTAAGAAATCTTCTCAAAATCCAACATTTTAACCAAAGGAATTGAAACATGTTGTAAAGCATGTCACCTCTAAAAAAAGAGCTTGCATAGCCAAATCCCACAAGTAAGACACGGCACAGGAACAATGATGAAACTTGAGATCCTTGAAACATGGGAGTTCTTCGCCATTTCCTTTTCAAAATATCAACAACAAAAAAGTTAGGCCTAAATGCATATTAAAGTAATCTCAAGAGATGTGCCAGTACTTAAATACTCAATAACTTGGAAAGGATGGCATTGCCAAATAGCCAATAGCACTGAGGAAGTAAAAAATATTATGCTTATTGAACATCTTATTTAAAGTATAGGATAATAAATAGCTCAATAGATTCTAGAACAAATAAAAGTTATAAATCTCGATCATCATTGGCAGATAATCGATCCAATATGACTAGGATCACAATCAATAATCTAACATATACAATCGGGTTAATAAACTTAACCTACTTATTCACTGTTCCCATGATTAAACAAAATAATAAACGATTAATAAATAATAATCTAACATATACTGTCAATAATATAAATTATAGTGCTACATACTCCGAATAATTCGTTTCTAAAGTCTACATCCTAATAGCCCATTAATATTTATACTTGAAATCACTGGAAGTTACTTTCTGTTTTTTCAACAAAGGAAAGGGGGTCAAAAGGAGACTCTTGTATGGGGAGAGAAATAAACTGAGAGTGAAAGAGAATGGTGGGGAGAGTAGCTTACTGTGGTCGACTCTGGTGGAGAGATTTAGAGGCGGTGGGGTCCTCGAAGCTGGGCGCTCGACTGAAACTCGCGGAGGCTGGTCGTTGGCCAGCGGTGTCTGCCGGAGCCTACGGCTAGGGTGCGGCGGCTCGCCAACAGGGAGGCACACTCTTCTCACGGCGGCAGGCGGACGGAAGCGATGCGGGGTCGGGTGCATGGGAGGCGGTGGCTCTGTACAGAGCTGGAAGGAGACCCCGACGTCGAGGGTTTAGGGAGGTCGGGAAGGAACCGAGATGGTCGAGCTTCGGTTGGCCGCGGCGGGGGAGGATGTTGGCCGCGGCGGGGGAGCACCTAGGTCAGAGAGAGAGAAAGCAGCAGCATCCATTTTTTAATCGAAAAGAGAGAGAGAGAGAGATTTAGGTTATTTTGATATTGAGTTCTGAAAGTTTTGATCTACTGAATTCTCAACGTTTTGGGATGGACGGTCTAGATTAAGCCATCCGATCGAACGGTTAAGATAAAAACATATGGAGGGAAACTTTTCTCCCATAAAATTTGGCAATTAGCCGCCAAATGTGTGGTATTTCCGCCGACCTATTTGGGACGAAAATGTGTATTATTTGGAACAGAAATTTTTATTAGTCCCAAATAGTGATACATTTTCACAAGTTGTCCCAAAAAAATACAACTTTTTGTTACTAAAAATATAGCCGTCCCTAGAACTAAACTTTTCGGACGTTTTAGACTTGTGTTCCTTATAGCGTCGTCCCAAAAAGATACTTTTTTTGTAGTGGCTGTCCTAGGTCTCAATGCATCTAACAGTATAAGACTAAACAGTTTATACTCCCCGAATGGGGGTGACATAGCAGATATAATCTCAATCACATCTAAGGTAGAGCATGATAAAGATAGATAAAACATGAAATCCAAAAGAGATACAGGAGATAGAAGTCTAAGTGTCTATGCTACATAAACCCATAAATACATCTCAAAACTCAATACAGTAATCCACAAGTAAAATACAACTCCAGACAAAATGAAATAACTACCTAAACAACCTCTAATGTGTCTCCTCTAGGCTAGCAGGCACCTCCAGGCTATCTGTAAAATTTATCAACAGGTCCAGTCAGGACGGGAGCGAGCACAAAATATCTCACGCAGTTCATATCGAGTTAGGAAATATAAAGCATGCAATAGAGTAAAGTACATGAAACGTTGAAAGAAGAATGTATAAAAAACAGTAGAGATTTAATAACAGGAAATATCTAAATATGATAAGTAAGAACTGTAAGGAACATGTGATTTAGAGTACAATCTGGTTATGTAAACGGGCTAGAAAAATGTAATGGTAACTCCATTGTACGTGGGTGTACAATAGACATATACAATAGTTATACAATATTGTACAATAGGATTTGAGTACATAACCAATTCTACTCCCCCTCCCCAATCAATACACAAGGATCTACTCCAGTTACGTTATCTTATACAATAGTGTACAATGTTATACAATGGATGTACAATATTATACAATAGTGTACAATGGTCTATCCCTGGGGCTCATGTGATAATGAGAGTAAAATATGCACAATGAGTATACAAGGATATGGGTATTCAATAAATACAATATAGAAGTGAAACGCATGTCACAATATGTATTTAGCGAATACAAGAAGATAACATCTCAAAAGAAGATCCATATAGTACCAATCCGTGATAACAGTCGTGTCAGCATCAAGTACAGTAATCAGAGCAAGAATGTAAATCCATACAAGTATGAAACGGTCAGAGAATGTACTCGCCTCGATAACCTGAACAGCTGATAAGTATAGGGGGTCCCACTGAAGTCACAGAGTCCTATTTAAAGCAACACAGGTTACAAGGTGTTCAAGTTGAAAATAAATGAATCCACAAACAATCTATTTTTATCCTAGATTCTTCTAATGTCAAAACAACTCTAGGTCGACTCTGGTCAACTGCACTAGTCAAACTAGGCCAAACTAGGTCATGTCCTAACCCAGCAAGTCTTACTAGGCCTAACCAAGACTATCCTAGCACACATCAATACAAGGCTATACAAGCCAACATACACCCGACTCTATATAGCATGCAATTATTCAAAACTCAAATAGGCAAGAATTCATATTGGATATACACTAGGTAATCTATTACTTTAAGCTATATATGTCTACACATTTATACACATGCATATATTGGTATTCAACATTAGGTCTATAATTATGGCATTTCAAATGGTTATATAAACTTATATATATTACAACACAATATGCTACCATATATATAATATACATACATAACTAAGTTAACTATATTCATAAATACTTATTTAAGAGGCTATGTGTGTGTATGTGAACATGAAAAAGGGGCAAGTGAGGGTTAAATGGGCATACATAGTGTATACATATCAAAGAGTGTCAAAGTGTAAGTGAACAAAGTGTCAAGTGTGATAGTGTCAACATAGTGTAAGGGGTACATGAGGTAATATAGGATTTGTGTTAACATAGAACATTACATCTCATTAACTTGTATATTGCATACATTACATCTATTATTACATTACATTCATGCTTGCATTCATTCATCATTCATTTATTCTCTTGCACTACTATATGCACCATACATTACATACTATGGAACCTACATATTCATTACAAGCCATACTTATACATGCTTACATTAGATAGGATACTTACACCTCATACATCATTTATTTAACCATTTACTCATGCTTGCATTCTCTATTTAGTTACATAATGTATATACATTAACATGGGTTAAAATCAAATAGAATATTATATTACACACAAGGGTGCACAAAATGTTTATGCCGAATAGTAACTCCTACTAATAATAAATACTGTACCATCTCAGCATGAATTAAACTCTATGATTAAAGTATGTTATAGATCTATGTGTTAGCTTTCCGAAACTTTAAACGGATCGCGTTTTCGTTTCCGGAAACTCCCGGAATCGCGAAAACACCGAGAACGCGTTTGTTTTTCGTACAGCTGACACTCAAATAATTCTCCAAAAAGTTACAGAAAGAATTAGGCCTATTAATACATGTTTTTGGAAAGCTAACTTCAATACGCTTCTTTTAAAAGAACGGAAGATTAAACCGAGCTTTGAGCTAGAAGTTATGACATTTCGAAGTTAGGGCTGAAATTAAAAACGTGGATAAAAATCATGACGGATTTAGATAGTTTGAGCCAAAAGAATACACAATATATATCCTAATTATCCACAACAATAATAGCAATAATAATATGAGGAACCACACTCACAAACTTGATTATATAATCATCATGAACCATTTATTACATATATAAATATAGATACACTCTCATTACAATATATATATAAATCTATATATGTAACATGAACACATCCACAACACAAAGGACACTCCTATGACCTCCAAATGGACACAAAATAGACACAAATGGAGATACAACCATGGGGGTCATTCCTATGGGTTCAAAATAGACCTATATGCATGAGAAAATGAAAAGGAGAAGGGATTTATACCTCCCGGTAGATCGAATCGAAGAAAAACCTTCCCGGAGCGACACCGACACGTAGAGATTCCAAAAGGACACGAACGAGCTCCGAATCCTCCCAAACTTGGGTAGCTTCCTCCTTGACTAGAATGGAGAAGGAAAGAAGAAGATTTGGTGGTGAAATGGAAGGATTTGGTGGAGAAATTGCTAGAGATTGCTCTCTAGGAATTTGGGAAAGAACAAGAGAGAGAAAAATAGATGGATAATGACAAATGGGAGGCTCAACCCTATCCTTATTGTGGCTGGCCATAAAGGTGGTTTTGTCCTATTAGAAAAAGTCCAAAAGCCCCTACTAACCTATTATATGAGTATTAGAAAAGGGCTAATTGGTTGGGGCTAAATTAGTCATTCTAAAGTCTCTAATCACACTAACCTTATCCATAATAATTAGTCTAACCTCTAACTAAAATATTTCTATCATGTGGACTAAAATTAATATCATGTGGGCCATGCCTAACTAGTGTGTGGGTCCCGCTAGAGTCAAACTACCCCCGGGTCCCCGTTTCAAGTCGGATTGAGTTGAAATTCGAACCCGACTCAAATAACCCCAAAACAATATCATAAATAATAAAATGATATCAAAATAATTCAAAGAGGTCAAATGCAAAAATATTCTTAGGCCAAAAATGATATTAAAATATCATAATCACATGGTTAGGCTCTAGGTCAAACAGTCTCTAGGATTTCATTAGCAAAACGTCAAAACCACAAGTCATTGATTTAAATAATTTTAAAATGATTTAAAATCACCTAAAATCATATCATGAATTAAATATTATTATTAAAATAATTATAAACACGAAATTTCAAAATTATCCTCAATCAGAAAATTAAAATAAAATGAAAAAAATTAACCCAAAATTTAGGGTGCTCACATCCACCGCGGTCATGAGGAAATTACGCTCTTGGTTTATTACCGCAGGTAAATCAGCTTGCAGCAGCACGCGAAACTGGGCCACAAGACGATCAGCCTCTAACAGCTTAGGCTCCAGAAGCGTAGCCACTCCCGCTCCACCGGAGAGTGTTCTAAGGATATTAATCTGGCCATCGGCGCATTGACGAGCCATAGAAAAGGGAGTCCCCCTCTCCACAGCTGCCTCAATCCCCCTCTTCAGGTGGCGGTGGAAACTGTCGACCACATCCTGGGATACTTCATCAAAAACTTCCGTAGAGGATGGCGTCAAAGGGAGTGTGGCAGGCAGTACCGAAGGAGTAGCCTCAGAACTAACCGTCCCTGTCACCAGGGAAACGAATCCTGTGCGAAAAGAGGCATGGATGGCAGCTAGCTCCTCTTCCGCCGCCCGAAGAGCCTGAATACTTGGTAGAGCAGAAAGGTTAACTCCCAAAACCCTATTCACAGAGGATGGCGCAGAAAGCGTCGTCCCTTGCTCCAGCAGTGCTATCACCAAGGCCCTCGAACTTGACCCAGCTGGAGGCCCCTCAGTAGGGGTGGGAAAAGAGGGAGGCACACGTGCTTCCATCAAATTCCCCCCGGTAGAGTCCGCCCTGGCAATGTCCATCACCGGCAATAAAGGGGCGGGACCTGCACATCCAAAGCAATCATTAATCCACGAAGGACAGGGTGATAGAGCAAATAGGACTCCTCACAAGTTAAAAAGCCTGTTTATCTCACCAGGGGAAGAGCTCGGAGGCTGCAGCTCGTTCGAAGCTAGTATGGTCTCCCCACCCGCAGCTTCCAACTCAAATTCAACTGGTTTCTCTGCCCCAGCCACCCCTGAAGGGGAGTCAGCCAGGCCACTGTCATCCTGTTAGAATTCAGCTGTCTCAGGAACAGGGGCAATAGAGCCTCCGTCCGCATGGGTGGAGGTCTCAATAAGATGAGACTCCCCAGCCACCTCCGGAAGAACCCCAACAGGAGTGATGGCGGTGCACATATCCTGGATCAAAGTAGACAAGGCTGGATCGAGAAGCAGACTCCCCGGACGCCTGCAAGGAGCAAAAGAAAAATGATTAGGCCATAATTTAGAAAACGAAGGAAAAGGCGGATGAAATTCCAATCACCTCAGAAATAGCGTCAACATCAATAAACAGCCTACGACGTCTTACCGCAGCCCGCTTGGTGGAGTAGGTCCTGCCATCGTCGGTAGACAGACACCTGCCTCGTGGACGTGAAGCACCAGGCATAACAGGTGGATGATCCTCTACCTCTTCGTCCGGCACAGTAGGAGGCTGGTTCCCCACCTCCTCGCCCGAAGAATACGACGAGTCATCGGCGGCCTGCTCGCCATCCTCTTCGTCCGTCGCAGTGGACTCCGAGTCTGGCACAGAAACCCTATTCGCCCCTCTCTTTCTCTTCCTCGAACCCTCTGGCTTTTCTGCCAAGCCGGTCCCGATAATGAAGCTGGTGTTCATGTCAAAGTTCACGGGAGATTTGCTCGCCGCAACGTGATAAAGAGCTGCCATGTACAGAATATCCCCTTGCACATTAGCGTCAGGGACTGAGAAGCTAGCCTGGGTATGAACAATATTGTAATAATGCCACGCCCGGATGCGGTCAAGGACACTGCCCTCAAAACCCAGACACGTACTGCGGCAGTCAAGGAACAGCTGACTATACCCGAATTGACGAAAAAACCTGCTAGGCAAATAAGGCTCCAAGTATACGTTATTTTGGTAACGATATACTAGGTGCGCCGGGCGAATATTGCGCAGCCATAGAAGCATCTTCTCAGATAAGAGCTGGGGAGGTTCAATGCCATCAACGGGTACCCTCCTCACTTCTCTAGGGGTAAACTGAGGAAGAGACACAAAGAAGTCGGGCCCGTCAACACTTGCCAACGCCCTCCGACAAGCCGGCATGGTGTCATACTCCCAAGATTGATGGCGGTATCGGAAGAGGAAGGCGTCATTAGTGGTGACATCATCCTCTGGCTCGGCCCTTATCAATGACCGGTAATGCATCAATAACCACCCCATGAGATTGTGGTATGGTAGCTCTATCCGCTCGAAGTCCAGCGTCGTCTCACGAGCAATGACTTTAGATGTAAAAGCACGGAGGCCGTGGTGTATACTACACACCATAGCCGGAAGAAGGGCCAGTCTTACTTTGAAGACTAGCTTCACAGCCGGGAGAATGAAATGGCGGCTGATCCTTTCAGTAGAACTTGCCCCTCCCGAGACTACGCAATTTCATTGCCATACCATCAAGAACCCGGCCAAGATTGCTTTCTCGAACATTTGCTGGGTACCGTAGTAGAAATAACTGAAAGAGTTGGTACGACTCCCAAACTTGTCACGGGTGGACCTCGACCTTTTGACCTTCAACATCATGTCCTTCACCTCCTCCGGGGTTTGAGGATCTCGAGATGAAACCCGATCGGAAGGACGTAATTTGAAAAGATACGTGACCCAGGCCGTGGTATGGGGGGCGTTCCCTTCGAAGCTATTTTCTTTCTTGATAGCAGTCTGGTGGCAGATGCTATGGTGGCACAACAGTTCTCGGTACACAGCGACGAAACCAGAAAATCGTCGATCCAGGTCATCGAATTCCTCGTTCGTCGGGGTATATACTTCAAAGGCCTCGCCTCCCTACGGCAGCTTAGAAACAGCATATATTTCATGAAAAGCAAGTCCCAACTCTCCCCCGGGCACGAAGAAAGTCCCCGTACGCCGGCTATACATCTCCAAAAGGGCCATGAACAGCGGCTTGTTAATGGGCAATCCGTAACAGGTGCCCTGGATGGCGTAGTACAGGTCAATCCCCCGAAGGAGTTCCTCGTAGTTCCTCAAGATCCATGAGGAAAGATTAGCCCATGTGGGGATGGGGTTTATCCAATTCAGCAGCGACAACCTGCCCACAGGATAGGACCCCTTACGAGCGAGCTGATTCAGGAAGGTGTCAGCTCGGGTAAAAGTGAAATTAGGACCAGACACATTTATAAAAGTACCAGGAATCAGCCCCATCACAGTCCGATTGACTGACTCCCTACTTGCACATGCTGACCTAATACTCATATTATAGTGGATGTTGCCTACGAACATCCCCTGTTGGATTGGAGTCAGAGAACCTACCATTTTCCTGCCCAACGACACCATATTAAACCACGAGAGAGAAAAATACCGCTCCATCTCGGGAACATGGATATCCACTCCGTCCACAGTGAAGTCCCAGTTCTCAGAAACGTCCAGCATTCGGAGTTCTTTACTAAGAAAGCATCCCCGAAGAGGAAAGCTGGTTTCAGATATTCTCCGTCCAGTTTTCCTGAATTCATCACAGTGCAAAAAAAAATGAAAAGGCTGGTTGTTGATGGCAGCCACCCTCTCCAAAGGATCATTAGAGGGAAGTTGATCTGTCATATGTCGAATTAGATCGTCAAGCCGCACACCCATGGCAAACTGAGCTGAACCCACTAGAAGCTCTCCGGCCGGGTTGGTTGGGAGGTTCACTAGAAAATCACAAAAGAAACAGGATTAAAAGAATGGTTAAAACGAAGCCACTTAAAGTTTCTCAAAAAGAAGTTCCTATGGGCCTATGCGGCTCGGATCGACGAAGCCTTATGCGTCCCAATTCAGCTGGGTTTTATGCGGCACAGCTTTGATAGAGCCTATGCGGTTCGGGTCAACACAGCTTCATGCGGCCCAATTCAGTTGGGAGTTCTATGTGACACTGATTCGATGGCTTATGCGGCTCAGATTAAGACTTATTCGGTCCTATCTCGCAAAAGAATTTATGCGGCGGGACTCAGCAAAATTCTATGCGGGCCAGTTTGTCAGGAACATATGCAACTCCTGTCAAAGGAGACTTTATGCGGTTCATATCCAGAAGTAATTTTGCGACTTAAAAAATCCTTCTCATGCGGCTCAAACATAAGGAATGTCCTATGCGGCTCGGATGCGAGAGGGTCATGCAGCCCATACAACGCATGCGGCTCCATCATGATCGAACTTGAGCGATTCAAACGATGAAGGCTTGTGCATATGTCATACAACAGAGTCATGAGTCTTTGGGGTTCAAAGTATTCAAATCCATTCCTTACCCTTGAAAGCGGGGCAAACATCAGGATGCACTTCGGGCACGACGGCCGACGAGGAAGCCACCTTCTTGCCTTTCGCAGCAGCGGAGACGACCTTGGATGATTTGGGGGCCATCTTCAACAGTCGGAGAATGGAAATAGGGAGAGAAAGGAAAGATAGCAACAGTTGGGGACGAAAGAGAAAGTAAAGAAATCCCTCCGAATGAACTTATCCATATTTATAAACAAAACCAAGGCGCTTCGATTCTCGTGCAGAATGAAAACCAACTCTTCGGTTATCGAGGCGAGCCACCTAAAATGAAGGCCAGAGTCCTAGGATCCCGTCCCAAAAAGTAACCTCAAAACTGACAGTAAATCAACAGTATTTAATGCAAAAGATCTCCATTCGTGGCAAGGTGACGTGGCAAAAGACCCTACGGCTGAGACACTTATGCGGCCCGAAAGCCCCTGCGGTCGAGTCATCCATGCGGTCGAAACATCCATGCGGTCGAGACATCATATGCGGCAAGAAGAATACATGGCCATGCTTCTTATTCAAAGTATTTCAATTTTGCAAATTGAAAACTTTGAAGGAGGTCTTGTAGAAGCATGGAAAAGAATAAAGAAAGACCCCTGCGGCTCAGAGAGTTCATGCGGCTCAAAGAGGAGCCACGTGGCCTACAAATAGCTCTCTCGTTTTTGCATTAAATGCCTTGACGACTGACAGCTTTGACGAGGTGACAGTTCTGACACGAAGATATCATTATGACTCCCTCGTAATGACGGATTCCTTGGAAAGCGATAAAAATCTCTGACATAATCTCTCGAGATTCAGAAATTGTCATGCGGCTTTGACACGTAGACTTGTATGCGGCCCAAGCGGAGACTCTCCCATGCGGCTCACGAAGACCAGCCCCATGCGGTTCACGAAGATCAGCCCCATGCGGTTCATAAAGACTAGCTCCATGCGGCCCATGAAGGACAGCTCCATGCGGCTGACGAAGACCATCTCCATGCGGCTCACGAGGACTATCTCCATGCGGTTCACTTATGCGGTCATCCACACTCATGCGGCTCAAATCATACCATGCAGTCCAAATGTTTTGGGGGGCCACTCTTAGGCAGCCTGGACACATGGCCAGCTTTATGCGGCCCAACTTTCCTGCGGCTCAGATTTCTGCTGTTATGACACGTGGCATGATAGCAGGGCATGTGGCATCAGATTATTTGCAAATAAGCCAATTAAAGACACGTGTCGAAGAATCCAAGGTTGGCATGACAAATCAGGAGGATTTATGTCAATCAACATTAATTATCCACAAACGATTTGATGCAATCACATTTATTGCTCAAATCTCGATGAACGGCCCAGATCCAATGATCCTTAGCCGCCGACTTCCAAGAATGGGTAATCATTGTAAACCCTAACGAGGCCCCCCACTCTTATAAATAGCAGGATGCCATTCCCTTGTAAAAGGGATATACACAGAGACACACACAAAGAGATATAGAGAGACATATACAGAGACAGAGATAGACGCACATAGATAGCCAGAGAGCCTGAAGAGAGAGCATTTTCTTCGTCAACGCCAAATAGTTCTTCCACAGAGCCAAAGAAGCTGCACCCGATCATCCAAGAAGTAAGGCAGAGCGGCCGTCGCTTTTCCGAGCCTCTATCGTCACCCCCCAGAATCTAAAATAAGCAATTGTACTTAGATTGCTGTACCTAGGTTTTTGTCCCTAGGCTTTCTTTGTACAAGCGAGTTTGTATTGTGAAGTAAAAGTCCAGTCCTCCGATAATTATTCTGTTCTTTTATATTTCATGGCAAATACTCCCTTGTGGCACTTGCTCTTTCTGGGGTCTGACCCAGCTGGTTTTGTATATGGCCAGATTTCGGAGCAACACACGAGGTTCTACTTGCATTCCAGCCAGATGGTGAACACTAGGAGAAATTCTAGCAACGAGTGGGTTTTATTTTGCTCCACTCTATTGTAAAATTATTCTTTTGAGGTGTTTAGCCGCCAAGCAAGTGTTAGCTCGTATTAAGTACTTACATTTCTTGTCTGCTTATGGGCTGTAATATGATTAACAAATCCTAGGGTTGATCATGTATGACTGGAACTCCTGCTAGTCCTCGTATTTTGTACGACTAGCTTCATGATCATCTGTATATGAAAAGTATGGGACGCCTTACTATGGATTATCTGATGGTCTAACATCTTGTAACTATTATTACTTGCTTGAGATTGAGACACTAGGCTTGTTCTTGACCATAAGAGACCGATGGCTTATAGATAAACCTTCATACATCTAGACAGTCGTGACCGTATATGAAGGTAGAATACACTTCTATATATGTAGCTAGCTGTGGCGGCCCCCGCTCTCCAGTATTCTGGATCTGGGGCGTGACAGAAGCTTTATTGTAAATATCTAGGCTCTAAAATTTTCTAGAATAATCCTTAGAATATGTTGATTCCAGAAGCTTCTTGTAAGCCCTATGAGGCCTTATAAATAAGTGGGAGGCCCATTTGTTCCTCACGACAAAAACTTGTAAGCATTCTCCAAGTTAATGAAAGAATAGTTACAAGTCTCAATCTTGCTCCACTCTTATCTAATTAGTTAGCGTTCTTGCTAAGCGGATTCGAAAAGGCTTGCACAAGTCATCAAGTAGGAAGATAGTGCGCCACACGCGACGTAGTATAGGCAAAAATACTAAATCCGTGATAAGTGATATCAGAGCGAAGGTTGATCGTCACCATGTCAACATTCGATGTGGTCCACGAGGAGAAACCAACATCGCCTAAGGAGTAGGCGAAGCCCTCGAGGAAGGACAAGAGCAAGACAATGCCATTCGAGCGAGTCCTTAGCGAGTTGGCATCATATGGATCTACTGGAGAAGCGTATGACGGACATCAAGTTGCAAGTGGAGCGAAACCAAACGGCTCACGAGGAGTTCACCCATGGGTTAGACACCGATGTTAGCCATGCTATGGTGTTGTTTCGAGAGCAGCTCCGCGAGATACAAGCTTGGTTCGAGGAGGAACACCAGATTGCTGACTGCACGAGGAACTCAAAACCAAGAAGATAATCCTCTAGAAGACCAATGGTGATGGTGGGTCTCCAAGGAGGGAGGCGACCTCGAAAGTGTAGTATCCAGAACCCAAATCCTTTAACTATGTGCGAAACACGAAGGAAGTGGATAACTTCATCTGGAACATCGAGCGGTATCTTAAGGCGACTCAAATCGAAGAGGAAGTCGATAAGGTAAACACAACGTTCCTTTATTTCACTGATGATGCTATGTTGTGGTGGCACTGTAGGTACATCGAGAAGGAGAAGGGATTCTACTCGATCGAGACTTGGTATGTTCTCAAGAAGAAGATCAAGTCTCAATTCCACCTGGAGAACGTTGAGTTCGTGGCAAGGCAAGGCTTGCGTCAATTCAAGCACATCGAGTCAATCAAAGATTACATGGCGGATTCACCCATCCGATGCTTGTCATTTCCAGTATAGATGAAGAAGATCGCCTATTCTTCTTTCTGGACAGTCTGCAACCGTAGGTGGCATAAGAGTTGTAGAAGCAGCGTGTCTCAGATATGAATATGATCATCTCAGCGACCAAGAAGTTGATGGAGTATCGACGGTACGATACATCCAAGTCCAAGGCAAAGGTCACCACTAAGTTCAATAGTGGGAAAAAAAGGCAACGAAAATGGAGCCCCGTCGAAGGACAAGCAGCTTGCGAAGCCCCAAAAGAAGCGTAAAATTGAATACTTCGTGTGCGGATGAAATTACTTTACACACGATTGCAAGAACAAAGGCAAGCGGGTAAATACAGTCTAAGACGAGAAGGTCGAGGTCGAGGAGATTATTATGGGGGCTTACATGGGCACCTTGCGCCTACTCAACGCTCTGAAGAGCAAGACCGTCGTAACCAAAGTCCCGAGTCGGGAACTCATGTACGTAGACGTAAAGTTTAACGGCCACAAGACAAGGGCGATGGTGGACTCAGGGGCCACGCATAACTTCATCTCGGACGCGGAGGTCCGACGTTTGGGTATGGTTCTAGAAAAAACTCGAGCAAGATGAAGGCGGTCAACTCAAAGGCTCGTCCCGTATAGGGGGTGGCCAAAGGGATGAAGATCCAAGTGGGAGACTGGACGGGTATTATCAGGCTCATGGCCGCACGACTCGATGACTTCAAAATGATGCTCGGGATGGACTTCCTTACGTCGGCAAAGGTGATTCCAATGCCTCATCTGGGAGTCATCGGCATCATTGAGGAGGGCTCCCCCGTGCATGGTGAACTTTTACTATAGCCCCATACCGTTTAGCCCCGTCCGAGCTCGATGAGTTGAAAGGGCAACTAAAAGAGCTGCTCGATGAGGGATTTATGTAGGTCCTAAAAAATCAAGTTTCACACATCAACAAAGTCAAAAAATCGAGAAATACAACTTTCAAATGAAGTACGCAGACATCAGATTGCGCAACCTTCAGATTACGTACGATAGATTGCACACATTTTCAAACTGTGCAGGCTGACGTGGCAATGTCATCATTATCTGACAAAATCAAATCTTTCTGACAGCTGACAGTGCGGAGAACGAGGCGACTGTTCATTTAAACGTGCAGCACAGAGCTCGAGGACAGCTGGCAGCGCAATCCATGTTGACGTAATCCGTGTTGGCGCAATCCATTCCTACGCAGTCCAAGTCTGCGCAATTCAAAACCAGCGCAACTCAATGTGCGCGTTCTATCAGTACAGATGACAAAATACACGTGGCATTCATGCCATCAATTGCTCATTTCGTGGCAACTGTCTATGCACGGTCATGCGCAATTCAATCAAAAGTTGCCATGTGTCCAAGACAGTTAGCCCATGATCCAGCAACTGCCTGCGCAGTCCATTGCTGTACAAACTAATTACTGCACAATCCATCATGTGCAGTCCAGAGTAACTGAAAGTTAGTTATTTCTCAGAACTCTATAAATAGAGTTTTAAGTCTCCATTCAAGGGGATCAAGGATCAATAATCAAAAATCAGACTACAAAGTTCAGAAAGTTCAGGAGTTCTTATCCAAGTGCTGCTGTATTCTTCCGAGGCTTTTGCCTTCAACTTTCGAGGCTTTTTGCCTTCAATTCCAGAGTTATCTTCAACTTCAGAGGCTTCGTCTTCAGAGTTCACATCGTCCAAGGGATAAAGCAATCGTCATCTAGATTGGATTCCTAAAGTTGTACCATTCCTAGAATTCAAATTGTAATCTTTTACAAAGTTTGTATCAATAAAGTTCTTCAACTTTTGTTTTTGCAAACAAAATGGCGACTCTGCTGGGGACGACTTTCTCCTCCGATGAGGAAGTGACAACTCAATGTGACGTAGCGTCTATTGGAAAGACGCAGAAGACACTGGTTGTAAAAATTAACCAGACCGCCTATGAGTCTATGATCAACTCCAAGACCACTCCTCCCACTGCAACCACTGCTGCCACAAGCAAAGTGCACCCAGTTTGGGTCTCAAAGACTGTTGCACATTCTGTTCATGCTGCCAGCAAAACTTCTGCACAATCTGCCAGCAAGTCTGCTGCGCAGTCAAAAGCTTCTGCCACGAAGCCTACTGCACAATCTGTCTCTGCCACTGCTGCACAATCTGCTATTGCCAGTACACAGAAGACTTCATATGCTGCCATGGCTAAGTATAAAACTCCTATGCCCCTGGCGCAATTGGCTGCCAATCTTCCTGCGCAAACCAACATTCCAGCAACCAGAGTGCTACCTAAGCATTCTGTGGCAAGAACTCCTGATGCGCAAACCACAGTCCCTGTGGCCAGAACCAATGTGCCATCCTTTCATGCGCAAAGCATTTCTGCACAATCCAAGAGTGACAGCCTTTTGGCTAAACTCTCTTCTTCTCATAACAAGGGAAAAGGCTCTGCTCCTCTTCCCAAACACACTGTTGCTCCTGTACAAACCACTGGGGGTAGTCCTTTGGCTATTCCTTTTCCTCTTCAAAACAAAGGAAAAGGCCCATTGGTCTTTTCTCAAACTTCCTTGTCTCATGACTTGGAAGACGACAGAGGGAAACGCTCTTTAGCTAACCCTTCTCTTCAAAACAAAGGAAAAGGCCCTTTGGTCTTTTCTCGATCTTCTTCAGTTTTTACCGAAGAAGATCAATCTGAACGTGTCTCGGCACCAATCAGTACTATAACTCTTTTAAACAAGGATTCTTCTTGTACTAACCAAAGAGGTATTTTGCCTACCCCGGTAGCAGAATTCCAGGATCTCCCGACTCTCAAGATTTCCCGTTCCAGACAGGGAAAACTGATGGTGTCTCAGACAGAAACTCCTGGGGGTGAATTTGTTGATCTCAGAATTTATCTCAACAGACCCACTTCGGTAAAACGCAAACAGCCAATGTCGAAAACCAAATATCATAAAAAATAAACTTCCAGGGCCAAAGATCCCGATACTTATGCCAATAAAGTGAGCACTTCCTTGTATACTCAAGGGACTAAACATTTAAAGAATCGAAATCATGTTCCGAATATTATCAAAGAACATATTCCTCAGAGTTTTCCTCATCCTGTTGTTGTTCCCGATTTCCGAGAACATCTCAGACAAAAGTAGGATATTATCTCAACACCTTCAGTTCAACCATCTGATCATCATTGCAGTCACAAAGTCATCATCCAATGTTGTTGTCAAACAACAAAACGATCTGTCTTCGATCGTTTGACTTTTGCTAAATCTGAACCTATGTCAGGGGAAGACGAAGTCTTGTATGCTTCTGTTAACATGACTTCCCGAGACACTGGAGGTAGAAGATGCTCTAAGCACGGTAAACCTCGTAGAACAAGTCAACAGTATTTAGAATTACTCCAAGAATCTTCTGAGGGAGTGTTTCGACATACCCGTTCTCGAAGTCGAGATACAATCGGTCAAAGGAATCTTCCTCAAGATCCTTCGAGTTATCTTCCTACTTCTCATTCTGGAGACGACTCTTTCTCCGACTATGATGTATATAACGAAAGCTCTGAACAAACAGTGTCTTCCACTATACCAAGAGAAGTGACAACTTATGTTGTCACTGATGATCCAGATGCTTCAACATCTACAAATCAAGAACAGCGAATCGCTACACTTGAAGACAAGCTAAAAATCATGGCTGAAATGGTTGCTAGTATGAATTCTATCATTGTGGCACAACATGCTACACCACCTACTGTATCTATTGCTAATCCAGAGATCATAGCATCTTCAGTACCTGTCAATACTGGGCTGGGGATAGTGTCTCCTCAAATGCCTCCTGTATAAGTACAAGTTCAAACTACACCTAGTCAGTCAGAAGCTGGGGGTAGTGCTTACAATGCTGTTCCTCCTCCTACCACTCTAACTCAACCTGCTCCTTCTTCATCATCCGAAGATGCCAATGAAGCTGTCAAACTCTTGCGAACCCAGTTCGAAGCCTTTAAAGAGAAAGACAACTTACAAAGATTGGGAATCAAGCAGCCTTATCCAGTTGAATGGAAGGAGATCCCGTTCCCACCGAAGTATAAGATCCCAACAATCTCTTTGTTTGACGGCAGTACTTCTCCTAGTCAATTCATCAATCATTTTGAGGTAATGACTGTTCAACTCCAGCCAAATGACGCTCTTCTTACCAGAGTATTCGTCGGTTATTTAGCCGGCGTAGCATATGACTGGTACAGAAGTTTGCCCGATGGTTGTATCACTTCCTTCTCAGGTCTTAAGCAAATTTTCCTGGAACGGTTCTATGAAGGATTCAACGACATGACTATGTCGGCTCTCAACAAAATCAAACAGAAACACAATAAAACTGCTGAGAGTTTCATCGAACGGTTCCACCGTGAAGCCTTGAAGATGCCTCCCGGGACTCCGGCTGCTGTCACTATTGATACTTGTAAGGCAAATCTTTTGCCAATTATCAGTATGTGGACAGGATCTACCCAATTCCAAGATTGGCCTTCATTCATTGTCAACGCCAAAGCTGCAGAAGTAAGTACCGTGAAGTTCAAACAATTGGGGGTACAAATGTCTAACCTTGATCGGGATGAACACCAGACATCAGGTGGTGGCAACCGCCAGAACAACCGCAAAACAAAAGAGACTTTGAACATCAATCTGAACAAGAATAAAGAGTCTCTAGCTGTCAATGTAGCTCCGCCTACTTCCACTCTGACTTCTGCTGTACCTCCACCAAGGAAACCTCATCCGAAAGTAGAATATTCCTTCGACAAGAATGATACTGCAAGCATCTTTGAATGTTTACTCAAAAGCAACAAGATTCAGCTCCCAGATCCAAAGAAACCTGGTAAAGTCGGTAAGACAGATCATCCTAAATATTGTGTTTACCACAGGTTCATTGGACATCCTACTCGAGCATGTTATGTGCTTAAGGGCAAAATTTAAGAGCTTGTAAATGCTGGTGTAGTCACTTTGCAGCAAGATGAGAAGACTGTTACTGCGAACATGATTTCAGTCCAATTTGGTGACTTTTCTCCGCAAATGGTACAGCACGGTGTCATTCCAATTCCTAAAGCTACTCTTGAGATTGAGAATCTTCCGCCTCCACCAAATGAAGGTCTTGTTCCCTTGTCTCTTGACAACAACAAAGTTATCTGGGTCCATCCAGATCTTGTTTCTGAATTCCAAGTCTCTTCTTCATCCAAAAAGAAAGACCGCTCCAAAAGCAAGATAAAGACCTGCAATATGGTGTCTTTTGAACCCATCGTTGACGAAGAAATTCTGCTAGGCACCAGATCAGAAAAAGCTTACTTGAAAGAGTATCCTGATACTCAAGAAGATCCTACCTCTTCTTCTGAACCTACCCCAGTACAACCTACTTCCACTGAAGAGATTCCTTCCACATCCTCACCAGTTGTGGTGCATATTCCTCCTAAGCCGGTGGTTGCTAATAAAGGCAAACAACAAGTCCGCTTTGACAAGCCCCTGAAGAAATTATCTCCTACAGGACTTGAAAAGCCATACAATTTTGATATATTGGCTCAACTAGCCAATACACCGGCTAGATTATCAATCTTCGAGCTCTTGTGCCTTTCTAAATTGACTCGAAAAACTCTAAGTGAAGCCCTGATGCAGGCTGAAACTTGCCTAAATCTCCTCAAGAAACCGAAAGCAGAGCCAGTTTCTTGCTATCATTGTCACAGTGTCCTGGAGTTGATTCCAAACATCACTTTCACTCAGGATGATATGCTGCTGGAGGATAATAGACATGATCGTCCTCTTTATTATACAGGATATGTCGACTCGATGAAAGTCGATCGTATCCTAATAGATCCAGGGTCTGCACTCAGTATCATGCCAAAGACAATGCTTGACGCATTAAAGATACCAGTGCATAGTCTTTCAAGCACAATCACCACTATCTTGGGATTCAACCAAGGAAGGAGTGAACCGTTGGGTAAGATTCGCCTGAAACTCTAAATAGGCAATCTTCGCACAAAGGTGACCTTCTATATTATCGACAATCATGGCTGTTCTTACAACGCTCTCTTAGGAAGACCTTTCCTCCATGAACATAACATTGTTCCATCAACTCTGTATCAATGCTTCAAATATGTTGATGACAAAGGACAAGTCCACAAAGAAGTTGCAGAACTTTATCCTTTCAAGGGTGTCGAAGCATACTGCAATGACGCTCGTATGTACAAGAAAGAATTTATGAAGGTGGTATTGGCAATGGATACTGAAGAAGATCAAGAAGCAATGCCCAATGACACTCTCATTATACCTGTTAAAGGGCGTGTTTTCTACCCTCAGTCTTCTAAACTACTGGCTATTCACTTGCCAGTTCAGCGGCAGCCTACTAATGTCGATCAGGATAAAAGGGAGCTCACCTCTTCTGAGCCACTTGTTATCGATTTACGTCGTAACAAGGACAAAAAGCAGCTCACTTCTTTTGAGCCTCTTGTTGTTGATTTAACTCATAACAAGGAAAAAAGGGAGCTCACCTCTTCTGAGCCACTTGTTATTGACCTTCGTTGTAATAAGCCTCTTCCACGCTCTTCTTCTCTCCCTCTTGTAATCAATCTGACCAAGCCTGCTAAGGCTAAAGGTCCTGCTGTAAATACAGATGTGCATATCAATGAAAAAGCATCTACTTTCCAGTATACTGATGTTATTTATCATACTAAATACTATTTGGATATGTTAGATTGCTTCAAATCAATTACAATGGGAGTTGTGCAATCTCTTCAAACAGAAGTTTCATGTGAACACCCAAAAGATTCATATCGTATTGTTCCTGCTCGCAAGAAAGGTGAACGTCCAATACTTTTTAATAAAAGATCGGAACAAAAATTCAGCTATACGGATGATAGCAAGGTTAACGACACGGGACATCTTCAATTCTGTCGTTACAGTCAACAATCAAAAGACATCGTCCGAAAGATGGGTTATGACTTCAAAAGCGGCCTTAATTATGGTAAAGGCAGAAGGACTCCTCTCTGTACCGCTGTTCCACAAGGAAAGTCGAAAATATACTATAGCAAGACCAAAAGAGGTCTTGGATATGCTTCTCCTCCAATGTTATCCCCAGCAGGTTCCAACTCTGATAGTGAGGAACGTTCTAACTCTTCTGATTCCAGGTCATGGGATTCTGATACCAGCGTTGGTGAAGTCCATCGTGTAATTGTATCTTCTAATATGGTTTCTGCTGAACTTCCGGAAGGATATGATGAGGATATTGAAGAAAGTTCTGAAACTGATCCTTGGGCTCAACAGATGGATAATCAGTGGGTACTCCAATTTGAACAAAGAGAACCTCCTACTGAAGATCAACTAGTTCAAGTTGATGTAGGAGAAAGCGAGTCACCTCGTCCAATCTTTATTAGCAAGAATCTTCCAGAAGCAGATAAGCAAGAGCTGATTCTTCTCATTAAAGAATATATTGACGTCTTTGCTTAGAGTTACGAAGACATGCCAGGATTAGATCCCAAAATTGCTACTTACAAATTGAACATTCTGCCTAATGCTAAACCTGTCAAACAGCAACAACGGCGATTCAAGCCTGAAATAATGGACGCAATTGATGATGAAGTCAAGAAACTTATCGCTTGTGGCTTTATTCAAGAAGAACAACATCCTGATTGGGTAGCCAACATTGTTCCAGTCCTGAAGAAAATCGACAAAGTTCGAGTCTGTATCGACTTTTGGGACCTTAATGAAGCATGTCCGAAAGATGAATTTCCTCTCCCTATCACGGACGTCATGATTGACAATACCTGTGGGTTCGAGCGAATATCTTTTATGGATGGATTTTCTGGATATAATCAGATCAAGATGAATCCTGAAGATGAAAAACACACATCTTTCCGTACTCCTCGGGGAGTCTATTGCTACACAGTGATGCCATTCGGTCTCAAGAATGCTGGTGCAACTTACCAACGGGCTATGAGTACCATTTTCAGAGAACATCTTCGCAAAACTGTCAAATGTTATGTTGATGATATCGCTGTTAAAAGTCGTCTGAAAGAAGATCATATTCAAGATTTGAGAACAATCTTCAATCTCATACGCCAACATCAGCTCAAGATGAATTCCACCAAGTCATTCTTGGATGTCTCTAGTGGCAAATTTCTCGGCTTCGTCATTACCTCTAAGGGTATACACGTAGATCCCGAGAAGATCAAAGACATTCAAGAGATGCGTCCTCTACGCAACCTAAAAGAGCTACGAGAATTTCAAGGTCGACTTGCGTACATCAGGAGATTCATTTCGAATTTGTCTGGACGCTGCAGACCATTCACTCAACTAATGAAGAAGGGTGTATCTTTTATTTGGACTGAAGAATGTCAACAAGCATTCGATAATATCAAACGATATCTTATGAACCCACCAGTCTTGGTGCCACCAATCTCAGGTATTCCATTCTTAATGTATGTCCGTGCTATGGATCATTCATTGGGTGCTTTACTCGCCCAAAAGAATAAAGAAGGTCATGAACAAGCTATCTATTACCTCAGTCGTACTATGATTGGTGCTGAACACCGTTATAGTCCAGTTGAAAAAGAATGCCTAGCCCTTATGTTTGCCGTTCAAAAGACGAGGCATTAAATCATTGGTCAAACCATTCATGTCATATCCCGAGTCAATCCTCTTCGGGTACTAATGAAGAAGCCTAGCACACTCAACTCTCGGCTTGCTACATGGGCCATTCTTCTAGCCCAATACGACATGGTGTATGTTCCTCAAAAGTTTGTTAAAGGTCAAGCACTGGCAGATTTCTTGGCGGCTCATCCTGTACCAGAAACATCCAAACTCTACGACGAAATTCTAGACGAGACTTTGGAAGTCAACTTGATCTCTGAAGAATTTCCAACTTGGCGTTTATTCTTTGACGGAGCATCCAGAATCGGACCCAATGGTGCTATTGTAGCAGGAGTTGGAGTTGTTCTCGTTTCTCCTGATGGATCAACTATCCAAAGAGCTTATTCTCTAGATGAATCTTGCTCCAATAATGTAGCAGAGTACAATGCTTTACTTATTGGTCTCCAATTAGCCAAGCAATTGAACGTTGAATATCTTGAAGTTTACGGCGACTCTAAATTAGTTGTCAACCAGGTTAGAGGAACTTATGAAGTCCATCATCAAGATCTGGTACCTTATTTTGAAGCAGCAATCAACATGGCTACATCGTTCAAAGCTTTCTTTATTAAATATGTACGTCGAGCTTGCAATACTGAAGTAGATGCCTTGGCCAATCTTGTAGCAGTCTTAGCTGTTCCCATCAGAAGACAACAAGTGGTGGTTATTTCTAATCGAGAATTGTTTTGTGTCGAAAACAATCGTAACATCGAGTTCAGTAATTTTGCTGAAATTAATGTTATCAATGAAGATTAGAGAACTCCTTTCATCGACTTCGTGGTTCACGATATACTTCCCGAAGATCCTAAGGAGGCTACAAGTATTCGACGACGATCTTTACGATTCTACTACAACCAAATCACTAAGACTCTCTATCGACGGACTTATGACGGTCTTCTTCTACGCTGTCTAGCTGGTGATGAAGCAAAACAGGTATTACGTGAAGCTCACGATGGTGTTTGTGGAGCACATCAGCCCGGTCCTAAGCTACAGGATCGCATCCGATGAATGGGCTACTACTGGCCCTCTATGGTATCAGATGTCATCGAATATGCAAGGAAATGTCGAGCCTGCCAAATCCATGCAGATTTCATTCATCAACCTTCAAAATTTCTACATCCGATAGCCGCTTCCTGGCCTTTCGAAGCTTGGGGCATGGATGTCATAGGTCCTATTAATCCTCCTTCTTCTAGAGGACATCGGTTCATTCTAACAATAACAGACTATTTCTCTAAGTGGGCTGAAGCTATACCCTTGGCTGAGGTCAAGACCAGTAGCGTCATCAACTTCGTCAAACACCATGTTATTTATCGATTTGGTGTCCCTCGACGAATCATTCATGACAATGGACCGCAATTCATCAGCCAGAAATTTACCAGATTCTGTGATGATCATCGGATTGACAACGTCGCCTCGACTGCCTATAATCCTGCTGCTAATGGGTTAGCTGAAGCCTTCAACAAAACTATTATCAAACTCCTCAAGAAGTTTGTATCCACTAACAAACGAAATTGGAGTGAAAAGCTTGGTGAATGTCTTTGGGCCTACCGAACTACGGTCCGCAACCCCACAGGTTTTACACCTTTCTTCCTAGTATATGGCTGTGAAGCTGTTCTTCCTCTGGAACTTCAAATTCCTTCTTTAAGGATTGCCATTGCTAACGAGCTCACTACAGAGAATAATGACCTTCTTCGACTTCAAGAATTAGAAGCACTTGACGAGAAGCGGTTAATGGCTCGGCAACATATTGAGCTATATCAAGCCCGCATCTCGAAGACTTTCAACCGCAAAGTTAAAGTCAGAGCCTTCCAATAAGGAGAACTTGTTCTAACAGTTAGACGTCCTATGACTATGACTCACATGAGCAAAGGCAAATTCGATGCGAAGTGGGAAGGACCTTATGTTGTCAGCAAAGTTTTCTCAAATGGAGCTTATCAACTCTCAGAAATGGATGGACTAATTACTATGATGCCTATCAATGGCAAATTTCTCAAAAAGTACTATGTATAAATATAAATACTTGTAAATCATCAGACAAGTTCAAGTTCATAAATAAAATTTTATTTCATCATGAATGATAGTACATGATATTAAGGAAGGTCACTATCATCCTTCTATACATTTGGACGCGGACCACTACCGTCTTTTTCAAAAACACGGTCAGCAAAAGAACCGAGAACTTCCTTGCTGGAACCCACTAGGAATTTGCAAGCGGCCATCCTCATGGCTTCCTCCTCTTCGGTCCTTCCTGGTTCAAGCAGAAAGTCCAGGATGTCTCGCGGTGGCTTGGGTGCAGACGAACCTTCGCCTACTTCTGCCTCCTTTGATTGAACTGGATCAACAGGACGTTCTTCAACGCCCTCTTCAACCTTCGGGGCGAGTTCATTCTTCTTGAGGGCATCTCCAGACGACATTTTTATGTTGGAAAAGTGGAAGTGTTCCTTCCTGTTAAAATTCTGTTCTATTTATAGACTGAGATTCTCCAAATAATGAAGCGACATATTCATCTGACGGTTCATCCGTTCATTTAATTCACTTGACGGTTCACCCGTTCATTCATTCATTATCATCTGACGGTTCATCCGTTCATTTAATTCACTTGACGGTTCACCCGTTGATTCATTTACTATCATCCGATGATTCATCCGTTCATTTAATTCACTTGACGGTTTGTCCATTCATTACATTCATCCGACGGTTCATCCGTTCATTATCACCCGATGGATCGTCCGTTCATTATTATCTGACGGTTCGTCCGTTCATTATCATCCGATGGTTTATCCGTTCATTCACCACCACTTGACGGTTCATCCGTTCATTATTTATTTATTTTGATGGTTTATCCGTTCATTTCATCATTTGACGGTTTTCCCGTTCATCTCACATCCACATCAGCAACTTATCGTTTCGATTAAGTTGTCAATTGAGATAATAATATTAAGTATATTCTACCACGTCCATATTACCTCTGAGCAGATATAATGAATATAATTATTTTCTATAAAATCATCAAGAAATATATCATGTCTTGCACCTCTAAATATATTTTCTATCTCTATTATTTATATCTGAACAAGATATGTAACAAATAATGGAGCCACAGCAAAAATGCCTTTTATTAATTGAAATATCAGACATTACAAAAACACACATACTTCAAAAAGACATGAAGATACAAAGAGTTCCATTAAGATGGAGGTATTATCAGATTGTCAATCTGCTGCTTGAGAGTCTGCAGCCGTTCTTCACGAGTGGACATCACCCGCCTTCTAGCCTCCTCCATTCCAGTTTCCTCATTAAAAGCAGGCATGGTCACCATTTTGTGGGTAACCTCAGCATTATGAGCTTCTATATATTCATTCCTCTCCCGAATCAGAGCATTAAATTGCTGAGTTGCAAGTTGATGATCAGCAACTTCATCTTCTAACTCTTTCTGAAGGCGAGCAATCTCTGCTCTTAGCTCAGCAGCTCTTTGTTCTTTTCTATTAGCCATCAAGGTTATTGATTCCTGCTTGGAGTTATACTCAGCAGATTTTGTAGAGAAGGATTCCAAAAGGTTCTGGAGATTAACCCTTTCAATATCAGCTGCTTGAGCCAGTTGCTCGAATTCTGCCTGTACTAGAGATTCTATGTCTCCTTGGTTGAGCTCTTTATAGCTTTTGATAGAAATCTCTAATTCATTCAAAATATGTTCTAGGAGAGTGGCTTGAGCTTCGTCACCTTGTTCTCTGATGGCTCCTATTAAGAGAGAAGTTGGACCCCTAACCATAAAAAAAATCAGTGCCCTCTTTCTCCATCATTCTTTTAACTAGAGGTCCTAAAGATTCAAAGAAGCATCTAGTAAAAGATTGAATCACAAGATTATTAGTGGCTATAGCGCCAGGAGTTGCAGCCACTCCTGTTGATGATGAGGCCGTGGGACGTTCAATCTCTTGCGTCTGGATAGCAGGTTCTTTGAACAAGGGAGCCAAAGTAGAGCTAGTGGCACCTCCTGGTTGTTCTTCTGCAAAAAGTAAAGATTGTCATTTTGCCTGTTGGTCGCTATTATTCAAGAAAATTAAAGATGTAAATTATCTGACCATGATTGAATTTAACAATGAGTCTATCATCTGCTGGGGTAGCTCTGGCCGAGCAGAAGTAGCTTCAGCCATAACAGCTTGACTACTACCCGCTTCAGAACCACAGGATAGATGATGACTGCTACTAACAACCACCGTCGTTATAGGCACTATGTCTGTGCACGTCGGAGGTGCTAGAGGAGTCTCAAGATCTGCAAGAAATACAAATAAAAAATGTTAGCTATCAATTCATTCAAGAGGAGATTGTTAATTTCATTTTATACCTTGAGGATCATCGGCGGGAGTTTCTTCTAGGGCTTCTTCATCTCTTGCCTTTTCTGGAGATACTGGAACTTCAACATCCTTTGCAGGATTTAAGGTATCAGCAGCATTATCTGGAACCTCAATATCCTCCTCAGGATCCAAGATATCATTGACAGCATTGGGAGATATATGCTCTTCATCATCTCTTTCGAGATCTTGCATATATTCATCAATATTTTCAGACGAAGAGCTCTCTTCATCTTCGTCTTCTTCTGGTGCATTTCCGCTAGTAGTCGCGGCTTGGTCACCATCCAGAGGGCTATAGCTGTAATCTTCTAGAGCCGCAATTACTTCGTGATCTTCCTCTTCGCGAAGGGTCCTAGGAGTAGGCGGAAGTTCAATCATCTCTGCAGCAGGTAAAAGAGAGTGAACAACATTTTGCCCTTCTTCCACAATACTTCCTATGGGCTCTTCGGCCTCAGTTCTTGGATCAGGATCTTTCTGTTGCTCGATCTCCTCTCTATGTTCAGGACTAGGAGTTTTATTCCTAGGTTCTGAAATAGGGGTGGAAGATGGCAAGGTTAATCCAGCTGTAGCGTCCATCACCATTGAAGACAAAGCTCGATTCCTTCTGAGGACCAGCTTCTTTCTTTTTAGTGGCCTATCCGGGCTCTCTATATTTATAGTCTCAACTTGTTTCTGGATAGAGGTTGGTGTAGTAGCCTCTTCTTGCTGAGTTGACTCGGCCAGCTGCCGAGACTGAGATCGAGTGGTGACCTTTTCAGAAGAGTGATCCAGGATCAATTTCTTCTTTGCTGCTGGAGCAGGAGGATCCTCTCTTCTCCTCCTTTTTGCTGGAGATTTGCCCACCTTCAAAGAGATGCGTAGTGGCGCATTAACTTCTTGAGGGAACATAACATCCCTTGAGGCTTCCAAAGGTGCATCTTCTGGCTCATGTACCTCTTCATTTCCTATGAGTGATAGGACAACTCCTTCTCTCTTCAATCTGGTTGAAGATGCAAAACTATCTGTGAGGTTGAAATTTTCAGCAAAAGTATTTGAAGATGTATAAAAGACTGTGTATGTGAACAGCATCCGAGGGCCATGATTGTTGTTTGTAGGCATCGAGAACGTCGCTTTCGTATCTCGAGCATTATAGTAAGCCCAGGCCCGGGCTCCATCTATCAAATAACCTTTTCCCTGAAGACATGTAATAGCATTCCCCACTTGGAATTGATCATAGCCGAACTGTCGAGCGAATCGACTGGGAAGATACGGTTCTAAATAACATTCATCTTCGAACCGGTATACCAAGTGAGAAGGTGGATTGTCTTCAACCATTCAAAAGCTACACGGTTCAGAGGATGCATCTGCGAATCAATCATATTTGTTCGTATTTGTTCGTAACCAGCAGGAGGCTTGGTACAATAAAAATTCCATCCTTTGCTCAAGTTTAGAGCATATCTACAGTCTCTTAGGGCAGTGAATTTCCACTTGCCATTGGAGTATCTTCGTAAAAAGCTGCCATCTATCGGTCCCATGCCTGGGTCCATCAAAGTGGGATGGTGAAGGAGCAACCACCCAAATAGATATATATATATGGTAATTCCAATCGTGGAAATTCCTTTTCACCCTTGGTCTTCAACATCAGATCGACATATAGACGAAGACCAGCATTCAGCTTACAAGTCATGGCTGACAGAAGATCCATCTTATAGCCAAAGACTAATCTAACAGCCGCAAAAAGAACACCGCAGTGGAAGCGGTCAACTGCACTAGATCCCGGAACTACAAATCGACGAAGCCAATGTGTCAGAAACCCTGCTAACTGAGCTTCCTTCGACATCGGTCTATATCCTACTCTCAGATAACTTTCGAGAGTATCTCCTATTTTCAAAGGAGGACACAGATAGTCATCCTTCATCTGTTTATCAAAATCACCACTTTCTTCCATCAGCTTCATCACTTCTGTGTTGCTCAATGGCTTGAAGAAATCAGGATAACATCTGTCATGTTCCTTAGTCTTTGGTTCTTGAATATGATTTAGGAACAAATAAGGTAGCCATTTCGCAGAATAACAAGTGTTTGATGTGGCACTCTTATAGAACAGGGAACAGATCTTGTAATGGCATAGCAGTTCCTCGAATACTGCTACCATTTTTGCATTTTCTCTCCGAAGTCTGTCCAATTCATCATTGGTGGGGACGAATTCTTTATATGGGAAATCTTCCATTGACAGAAAAGAGATGTACTTCATCTCATGGAGTGCAAATCCAATTTCTCCGCCGGGAGTCATGAAGGTTCCTGTTCTATAATTATACCTCTCTGCTAAAGCCAGGAACAGGTGAGGGTTCGGGGCAAAACCATATACAGTGGCATGCACTGCTTGGTATAAGTTGATCTGCTGCAGTTCGCCTTCAAACTTGGTCAGAATCCAATTGGCTATGCAGCTCCATCTTTTGAAATCTGGATTCACTAATCCAGTCAGTCTGATGTCCTGTTCAGGATATTTTCCTTCGACTTTTGCAAATTCATTTGCGAAAATTGGGGTCCTGACGGGCATTAACAATGAAAAATTCTCCGGTGGAATACAACCGGGTTTCAGTCCTCTCAGCAAAACACTGTACCTTTCAGAAGAACTATAAAACATATCTTTCTTATTCGGACCCTTCTTCACAAAAATTCTTCCCGGACGGGCATCTTGGAACGGAGTGAGGTTCCATTCCATCTTTCTCGGGTAACTCGCATGAGCATACCGGGATAATGGGAGGCAGCGTAGAATATTTGGTATCGAGAAAGATCTACCCGTCTGATGAACAACTCTTTCTTCCATCCTCGGTCTTGGTTGAGAACTTTTCTCAAAAGCTTCACCAAATAAGAATAGTGGTTTCTTATGTACGACAGCATCTGCCATTTCCAGGGGTTGTCCATTCATTAAGCATTGCAGTGTTTCATTGTCTTGGGATATTAAAATGGCCTGACGGGAGGTCGACAGGTCATACTGAGGATAATGAACATGTGACAAGTCCTCTTTATACTCTGATTCTGAAAGGGTCCCCACAAAGTTCTCATATTCTGGGTCTTTTCTGGTATTAACTGCATCAGACAGAGAAAACAAAAATCTTCAGTACAAAGTCAAAATTAAAGATTCAGTTTGCACAAAAATCAAATTGCGCAAATATCAGATTGTGCAAAATCAGATTGCGCAAGCAAATGAACATCAGTTTGCGCTGACAGACTCGCGCAAATCAACAAATTACGCTGACTTTTATCAGCGCAATTCACCCGATTGCGCAGAGAGCCGTTCTTCATAAAAATGAAGGGTGGACTGATTTATGCAACCAGAACCCTAAAAAGGGTGGCGCAACTTGATCCTATCTCTAAAAAGAGATGGATTCTGAGAGGGACAGTGAAATCAAAACTCTAAAAAGAGTTTTTGATTAGGTTCTCTACCTATCATTGCTGGATGAGCGGTTTCATGGTGCGAAGCTCGGCGTGCAGCCCGAGTCGATGATTCGGCGGGGGCCTTGCCCTTAGCGGCGGCAGAAGATCGTCGGAGAGCCATTGGAATTGTCGAAGAGGAAAGAAAGGAAGAACTCATAAGTTTTTCTCTCAAAAGTGCAAAGGATGCAAGTAAAGAACAGTTCGACTGAATTGAAGGACTATTTATAGTTTTTCAAAGTCGAAACGGCCGCCTTAGATTGCTCCTAAAAATGGGCTAAAACCTCAGATTGTGCAGAGAGCTCATTATGTGCGCAAATTGATTTCAAATTCAAAATTCAAAGTATTTCAAAATTTTAAAATAAATTCAACTTTCGAAAACTTTGAAGGGGGTCTTGTAGGTGCTAAAAAATCAAGTTTCACACATCAACAAAGTCAGAAAATCGAGAAATACAACTTTCAGATGAAGTACGCAGACATCAGATTGCGCAACCTTCAGATTGCGCACGATAGATTGCGCACATTTTCAAACTGCGCAGGCTGACGTGGCAATGTCATTATTATCTGACAAAATTAAATCTTTCTGACAGCTGACAGCACGGAGAACGAGGCGACTGTTCGTTTAAACGTGCAGCACAGAGCTCGACGACAGCTGGCAGCACAATCCATGTTGGCGCAATCCGTGTTGGCGCAATCCATTCTGCACAATTCAAAACCAGCACAATTCAATGTGCGCGTTCTATCAGTATAGATGACAAAATACATATGGCATTCATGCCATCAATTGCTCATTTCGTGGCAACTGTCTATGCACGATCATGTACAATTCAATCAAAAGTTGCCATGTGTCCAAGATAGTTAGCCCATGATCCAGCAACTGCCTGCACAGTCCATTGATGTGCAAACCAATTGCTGCACAATCCATCATACGCAGTCCAGAGTAACTGAAAGTTAGTTATTTCTCAGAACTCTATAAATAGAGTTTCAAGTCTCCATTCAAGGGGATCAAGGATCAATAATCAGAAATCAGACTTCAAAGTTTAGAGAGTTCAGGAGTTCTTGCCCAAGTGCTGTTGCATTCTTCCGAGGCTTTTGCCTTCAACTTTCGAGGCTTTTTGCCTTCAATTCCAGAGTTATCTTCAACTTCAGAGGCTTCGTCTTCAGAGTTCACATCGTCCAAGAGATAAAGCAATCGTCATCTAGATTGGATTAATAAAGTTGTACCATTCCCAGAATTCAAATTGTAATCTTTTACAAAGTTTGTATCAATAAAGTTCTTCAACTTTTGTTTTTGTAAACAATTTATCAGGCCGTCCAAGGCCCCGTTCGGTGCATCGGTGCTGTTCCAGAAGAAGAAGGATAGGAGCCTTCGTTTGTGCATCATCTATCGTACAGTAAACAAGGTGACCACCAAAAACAAATATCCTATCCCGTTAGTGGTAGACTTGTTCGATCAACTGGGAAGCGTACGATACTTCTTTAAACTCGATCTGCACTCGGCTATCATGTATGGATTGCCGAAGGGATGAGGCCAAGACAGCGTGTGTCACAAGGTGTGGCGCACTTGATTTTTAGTCATACCTTTTCGTCTAAGAAATGCTCCTACAATATTTTGTTCTTTGATGGACAAGCTCTTCTACCCTTATCTTAATCGATTCGTCATGGTCTATCTCGATGACATCGTCTTGTACTTAAACATGATAGAGGAGCACATCAAGCATTTAAAGACAGTTTTCCTAGTGTTGAGGGATAACCAGCTCTTTGTCAAGCAGGAGAAATATTCCTTTGCTCAAAAAGTGGCCATTCTTGGGACACTGGATCGGGTATGGCAATATATGGATGGACGAGGCAAAGGACTAGTCCATACGGAAGTGGGAGGCTACCACTAGGTCGACGGAGCTAAGATCATTCCTAGGCATGGCGAACTACTATCGGCGGTTCATCTAGGGATACTTCGACATAGCATAACCACTTATCGATCTGTTACGGAAGGATCGAGCATGGAGTTGGATGTCAAGTGTGAAGAGGCATTTGACACACTCAAGAGGGCCGTGACGGAGGAACTGGTCTTGTCATTGTCAGATTACTCTAAGGCATTCGAGGTACATACTGACGCATTTGACTTCGCCATCTGTGGGGTGTTGGTGTACGAAAGGCACCCCAATACATTCGAAAGCTGCAAGAGCGGCGATACATAGTACAGGAGAAGGAGATTACCGTAGTGGTGCGTTGCTTGAGGACATGGCGGTATTATCTCCTTGGCACAAGTTCGTGATCATGACAGACAATGTTGCTACGAGCTACTTCCAGTCCCAGAAGAAGTTGTCTCCGAAGCAAGCGAGATGGCAAGACTTCTTGACCGAGTTCGACATGGCGCTTCGATACAAGCCGAACAAGGAGAATTATGTGTTCGATGTACCGAGCTCAAAACGGTGTGCTTTCTCAAGGGAGATATTTTTAATCGTGTCAAAGTGGGTGTGGCCGAGGACCCATTGACATAGGCTGTGGTGAAGCTCATTTGCGAAGGTAAGATGAGAAGGTTTGGGCTAAGGGACGGGCTTCTATATATAAAGGACGACAGGGTGGTTGTGTCTTAGTAGGGTGGCTTGCGGATGCAGCTACTCAAGGAGTACCATGATACCAAGTGGACCGAACATCTGGGACAGAAGCAGACATTGGCACTACTGGAGGCCGCCTACTATTGGCCTCGCATATGCGAGGATGTCGAAGTGTGCACTTGTCTTATGTGCTAACAGAACAAGGCAGATTATCAGAGACCCGAGGGCTGCTTGAGCATCTCTCCATACCGAGTCGACCGTAAGAGAGCATATCGATGGACTTCATCTTTCTCATACCGAAAGTGGGGGCACTTGGGTCCATTCTCATGGTGGTGGATCGATTCTCCAAGTACGCGACCTTAATTGCCGTTTCAACGGACGGCATAGCAGAGGAGCCGTACTTGTTCATTTTTACATGGTGAAGTTTTGGGGCATCCCGGAGAACATTGTCAGCGACTGAGATCTCCACTTCATAAAAAAGTTTGGACAAAGGTGTTCAAGATCCTCGGTACGGATTTGCACTTCTCGGTCAGTTTCCACCCCAGATGGACGGACAGACGAAGCGGGTCCACTCTTTGCTCGAGGAGTACTTGCGGTATTTTGTGAGTGCCAATCAACGTGATTTGGTGCATCACCTAGAAATCTCTCAGTTCTGCTACAATCTTTAGAGGAGCGAGTCATCCCATAGTAGCCCTTTTGAGTTGGTGATGGGTTGTCAGTCGCTCGCCCTGCACATACTGAGTGCTGGATCCTCGAGTAGAAGCCCCACGGCTAACCAATTTGCATCGGACTTCAAGGTGAAAGCGGATATTGCCAAAATATATTTGGAGAAAGCCGCACGGAAGATGAAGAAATGGGCCAACCCGAAGCGAAGGCCGGTCGAGCACAAGGAGGAGGACTTGGTGATGATCAAGCTTCAGCCGCAACAGTTCAAGGTGTTCTGCAAGGTGCACAAGGGACTGATTCGGAAGTATAAAGGCCCATTTCTGATCCTCAAGAAAGTAGGCAAGGTGGCCTACAAGCTCGAACTCCCCACCAAGCTGAAAATTCACCATGTATTTTATACGAGTTGCCTGAAGTCCTACCATAAAGACTTGGAGGACCCTCAGGATGGAGTTTCAAAGCGAACCACGGCGACCATGACTACGTCCTTCGACAAAGAAGTGAAATCCGTGCTCGACAAGAGGACCACTCATCGGCAAGGCATTTCCCCCTTTGTTGAGTACCTCATCAACTGGAAAGGGAATGCCGTACGGCGAGTCCAGCTGGGAATGTTCTACTATAGTGTAGCAGATCGAGGCCAAGTGCCAAAGTACAGGAGTTTTTTAGCGGGCACGGTTGACGAGGACGTCAACGCCTTAGGTGGGGGAGTGTTACGCCCAAAAGTTTGCGTCCTACCGAGACAAATTTGTATAACCCTTTACGGACCTGGATTTCATTGGAAGCTTCCACAATATTCTAGAAGATGGTGAAATCCTCCCGAAGGTTCAAGAATCTTCCAGAAGACTCATGATCTTTTTGGATAGACTAGAAGATTCTTTGTAAATATTTAGACTTTAGAATTTTCTACAATAAGCTCTGGAATATGCCGATTCCAAAAGCTTCTTGCAAATATCTAGACTTTAGAATTTTCTTCACCATCAAAACTTTTAAGCATTCTCCAAGTTAATGAAAGAATAGTTACAAGTCCCATTCTTGCTCCACTCTTCCCTAATTACTTAGCATTTTAGCTAAGCGGGTTGGGGAAGGCTTGTACGAGCCTTCGAGTAGGAAGATAGTGCGCCATACGCGATGAAGTGTAGGAAAAAACACTAAGTCCGTGACAGTGTGCATCATATCTCAGAGTTCATCTATAGCGGCATCTTTGACCGCTCCACGGTGTTCTGTGGCCGACAAGCGTTGAGTGATGTCATCAAGGCTTCCTTCGGCCACGTTGACGAATAGCCGGCGCTTCCTTATGGAGGGACGTTGTAGAGGACGAAGCATACACTCGTCGAAGTCGGACGAAGATTCGGCCAAAGGGACATCTTCTGTTGGTGGTTGCTCAGCCTGAGATGCCCGCACCATCCTCGATCTCTTTCGTATGTAGGGTCCTTCTGATTGGACTGACCCTTGTTCATCGTGCTCGGAGTTGGACGAGTCGTGAGGTCCTACTAGTGGGTGTATGGAAGTACTGCCTCAGCTTTCTGGTCGTTTGGACGATCGCGAATACAACTTTTCGATAGTGATGTTGTTCCATTCAACTTCTTGTAGCATTCGGCTGATGAAGTAATACTGGCGGCTGCTGCTCTACATCGCACACTAGAACCGATCTTATCATAGTTGTCAGGCTTCGCATACTAGAACCGATCTTATCATAGTTGTCAGGCTTCGCACACTAGAACCGAACTGATAGTTGTCATGCTTACTGTTAGGTAAAGATACAAATTCTCGCTCGGTTTTGGGCTTTATCATGGTCAGTAGATCGTACAAATGATTCAGAAACCTCTGTACTTCCTTGATCGTCCTATCGATTATCATTGTTGTACAAGATGTCGACCGAGTTGCCATTGTCGACCAGGATCCTATATACCATCCTAGCTTGGACAACAACGCTTTGTTGACTTGGGCTGCTTGTCGTAGGCTATTTGTTATAATCTAGATAATAGTTTTTGTTTAGTATTTGATTAGTCTTTGTTTACCTGGTCCTAAGGAATTACTACTGGTCCATAGGCTTCATTGTGTGGCCAGGAGACTTTCTCTCCTTTTTTGTTGCTACATATAGCTTACATTGGCTGCCTATATAAAGGCTTTAGTTGCATGAATGAAAACACAACGAAAAGTATTCCTCTCATTCTCATTTCCTGTCTTCTTTCAAACAGAGTGTTGATACTCTTACATAGGTTAGTATGCCAAGCTTCAAACCAACATTTGACATCATAGCTCCAGGTTGTATGCCGAAGTACCTTTGACTCGACAAGATGTCAATCATCGAGCACTCGTCGGCGCCAACAACAAAGGAGAGGAGCATAACCCTGTACTACCGATGATTGTTAGGGTTATATACTAAAAGCATCACTTTTTTAGTAACCTTATTTCCTTAAATTTTGAATGAGAATCATATGGGCAAATGTTTACATATTGTATTTGTTGCAGGTGTTAATGCAAATGTCTGATATTATATATTGTAGATAATATGGAGTGTGGTGTCACACAGAAGATCATATTATCAGTTCCCTATGGAGTATATAAATAGTTCACAACCTAGATGGACTTGGATAATCTATTGGAAAGGTTATAGTGTAATCTGGTATTAGTCTATCTTGACTATAGATTTACACTAGTACACTTTGTGTGTATTGAAAAGGACCACTTGAGGTTGTTCTCTTTGTACTGACTACATAAGAGAACAAACACCTCTGTTATTATGGATGCTTGTGCTCTTAACCCGGATATAATAACGGACATGTATATGCAGTGTGCATTATTTTGACTGAAAAAAGAGTGAGATTCATTATGGATCAACAACCTCTATGAATTGGGTAATAACATTGTATGTATGATGGGCTGTTGATTATAAATAGAATCTATGTCCCGATACATTGGGTTGATGATGTCCCCTTAAGGAGCTCATAAGGATTGTCATGTAAACCTTGCAGGTGGATTATATCCGACATGACAAATAAAGTTGAGCGGTACTACTTAAAGATAAAAGATGTCGAATCAATATAGTTGTCAGTAACTTAATTTGATCGACGGACATACGATATCTTAACATGGGAAGCCAAACGAGCATATAGTAAAAGGAGCCCACAAACATAATTTAGGATTAGGGAGGTAGTACAACAATAGCTCATTAGTGGACCGAGCTATTGTTAATGGGCCTGGATTGTGTGTTCGGGCTGAACACAGGATATCCAGATCCGTTAGAAGGCCTAACCCTAATTTTTTCTCATCGTCCCTGCCGTAGCCTATATATATCCTCTATTCTCTGGCCGCCAGATTATCGATCAAAAATCTGAAACGTTCTCTAAATTCGTGATTCATGTAAGGAGAGAAAGAGAGGGCTGCCAAGGAGAAGAAAAGGTTGGAAGATCGTAGCCCACACAACATCCAACTCGAAGAAGGAATACGTGCAGAAGATCTTGGGGTCGTCCGCTCGAGATTGCCAGGAATTACTTATCTCTTTTCCGCCGTAGGTATAATTCGTGAACCCTAGTTTCCGCCTATGAAAGGTTAGAACACGTATTAGATATGTTTAACTTTCTATTGATCAATACGCACACCAAAGAAAGGGTCCTGGGAATCCCCAGTTCCATCAATTGGTATCAGAGCCACTTTGGATCTACGTATTGATTGATACGTCCAATAAAACCTGCGCTGTGTAATAGTCAGTAGATGTAGATTTGTTCTAACTCAATTTTGCAGGCATCTTAGATCCAACTATTATCGTCCAATGCATGTTTTTGATTGTGTTGTTTAAACCACGGACATGTCGTGGATGTTGTTGTTGCTGTGGATATAATTAAAATCACGAGGGTTGATCGTGCTTATTATTTTAATTTTACAATCTAGATTATGTGTGAACTCCTTCGGAAGGGATAGGATTTATGTAATTTTAATTTTTTTATCAATCGTGATGGCGGTGGTGGTTGTTTCTGACGTCGGACGATATGCTGGTTTTAAGCTGTCCAGAGGCAGACAAATGATTTCGATGAAGGAATCGACAGCCAAAACCTTCATAATAAAAAAATGGGGCGCTGCCCCGAACCTCGCGACCTGACCGGACAGGTCGAACCCTGAATAGATCTACGCAGCGCCAGATTTTGGATTCGAATAGTTGAGGACGGAACAGCAAAGATGACCATAATAGTTGGATATTTTCTCTTATTTTTGTTATTTTGTTTTTTCTGATTATGCATGTTTATTATTGTGTGGTAATTTTTTTTGCAAAACCAAGCCTACATTAATAATGGACAACATGGACATAATATCAACTAGTAGAAAAACTCTTATTGTTAAATAACTAAGTGGAAGAGGATATTTATTTAGTTTAAATCCTATGGTCTCCATTACTGGTTTGTAGGTGATGTAATTATACTTGCGTATTGGCTATAGTACTTTCCTCCATATCGGATGAGTATAATTATGGATCACCAGTACAAACTTCCTTAGGGATAATTGTAGAAAGTTACCTAGTATGTGTTCACTTCTCCATCTGAAGGAACTCATTACAAGGTAATGGACTTAGTATTAAGTAATGGTATACACTTAGATACAAATAATGGTATCCTCCCTGTAAGCCCCTGATTTTTCAAATTCATTTTAATTAGTGCTAATTAATTTTTAATGTCATTTTTAGTCTTAAAATATTTATTATGATTTTTAGAAAATTTTCTAGAATTTTTAAATAAATTTTTAATGGGTTTTAAATACAAAAATACCATTTTGCAATTTTAGAAATTGTTTTAAATTAGGTTTATAATATTTAAAAATTGTTTTAAATACTTTTTGCAATAACCCAATTGTCTTTTGCAAATATATTTTGCAAACTTTACTCGCGGGAGTCAATTTGCAAATTAGAATTTGCATTTGACTAAGGGAGGGACCTAAATAGAATTTCCTAAAGTCTAGGGGCCTCCCTGTAATTTTCCTACCCACCCCCGACGACCAGCCCCGACTGCCCCGACCGACCTACGCCGCTGCCCCCGCCATTTCCGGCTGCCCCCACCTCCATCGACCCCCTATTTAAACTCCCCTCATCCCCCTGAACGAAACCCTAACCCTAAAACTCCCCCACAACCGACCACGACCCCCTTTCTTCCCCGACGAACCCCAAACCCTAACTCTACTCCGGCGACCCCCGTTCGACGACCACCGCTCGACGTCATCGACCACCACCACCCTCAACGAGTTCGCCACGCCGAGCTAGGTCGATCGCCACCCGAGCGCCACGCCGCCGACGCCCCCAGCCGCCGTTCGCCCTCTTGAAACCCTTCTTCTCCGCCGGACACGTGGGTAACTTTCTTCCCTCTGTGTCGTACGTATCTCAAACTGAGACACGAGACTCGCCTAGACACGGGGGACTCAACTGTGGTGCTGGACACGTGTTAGCCGAGTCGTACGTGTCGTGCTGGGCACGGACACGTCGACTCTGTGTCAGATTCGACTTCTCGTGTCCTGGACTGTATGGACACGAGACAAACTGCGAAATAGACTAACGGGTTGGGCTTTGATTAACGGGTAAAAACCCATTTAAATCCTGACCTAAATAAATGTTAACTAAAACCTAACCCTAACAGACTTAGCGGGCTGACCCACTGGCCAGCCCGAACAAATTAAACCCCCCCCCCCCCCCCCCGCGTGTTTCTCTGGACAGGGTTCGAGCCCAGCCTTTGCTGTTTCTTTTTCTTTTTCTATTTTCTTTTCCTTTTTCCTTTTTCTTTTTATATATATATATTTATATATATATGTATATACATATATTTGTATGTATATATGTATTATTCTATATACTATGTTTATATATATATATATGTATATATATATATATTTGCTGTTTTTATATATATATATATATATATTTATACTTCATTATTTTATATATATATGTATTATGTATACATATATATTTATGTATATATATTTTCTTGTGTATATATATTATTATATATATACTATTATAAGTATATGTATACATTAATTTTGTATATATATATATATATATATATATATATATATATATATATATATATTATATAGATAAGTATTTTCTTATATGTATGTATATATACATATATTTGTATATATAATATAGTTAAGCATTTTCCTATATATATATAAATATCCCTATATTTATATATATATATTATTTCCTATACGTATTTTACTTAGCTTAGTGTAAAATATTTATATAAAATAATGTTCATACTTTTATAGTTACTATGTAAAAACTTTGCCTTATTAAAATAATAATATTTATTTTGCACTTTTACCAAATTGTATTTTAAGTGTATTTAAATTACTGCAACCATTTGATGTCCAAGCCTAGCATGGGTATTTGGGCTCAAATGTGTTTTCACACATTCAAGACCTGTACAAGTCATATTGGATTTGATTCATGGCCTTGGGTCCTGTATTTGAACTTTGGTTCAAATTATATACATGGACAAAATACGCAGATAATTAATTATTGTGTGCATTTCTGTTTTTGATTTTCTAAAAATACTTAAAGTATTGATAAAATTATGGAAAAATAGTTTTTAGATACTTTGTTAAGTTGGCTAATTTAGTATAATTTTTGTAGTATTTAATTTACTGTTTTGCCACTAGTTTGGCATATGAAACCAAAACTCACTTTCTGTATACTTAGGAAAACTGATTTTTTATAAAATATTTGTACTGGTTAATAAATTCCAGAAAAATTATAATAAATTTGTATGATTAACAAGGATCACTTTGATACTTTACTTTAAGAAAAACTAGACTTTTTGTCTATCTTTAATATTATTAAAACACAATAGTCTTTTGATTTATTTATTGATTAATTACGACTTGTAGCTTTTTGTGTTATTTGCAGTTTTAGTCTTGTTGAACCCCATCCCTCACTAGTATAAGATCCTAGAAAGTTAGTTAACATAGTGTGTCACCCCACATTGGTCTCCTATGCCAAGTCATCATTTTGGTTAGGTGCCCAGTCACAAGTCGCGTCACACCAGTTTAGTGATCTAGTATTTTAGCTTAGTGTAAAAGCTAAGTTATTGCATTTATTCCTACAGTGACGAGTTACTGGACATCCATAGCACTGTTATCGCAGCTTGTTTTGTTTTGCTTTGCTGGAGGCAAGTACATCTACAAACTCATTTACTGTCTTTTAATGCTAGAATATGTATTAACCAAGTTAAATGCTGATCCTTGGGGTAGCAAGTTAAAATCTTCACATGTCGTATTACTTCCAGTACCTGCCATGCTTAGGACAGTTCTTATATCTTCACATGTTTCATACTGGTTCTCGGTACATGTTTCACTATGCTTTATACTGCTCTGAGTATTCACGAGTTTTATACTGCTACCAGTACCTACCGTGCTTATACCGATCCTAGTATATCTCACATGTTCTATATCGTTCTCGTATCTCTCACATGTTAGAATATGGGTTATGGGAAAAACTAACAGTTGAGTACGTGATCATGCCCTCCCATATCTGCGACCTTGATGCCGTGTAAGGACGACATTATGCATGTAGACCTTGCCAGAGGCCCAAAACCACGCGGACTTGTACGTGTGTACATTTAGGCATGTACGGAAGTACATATGGTTCTTAACGGTGCCACAGCACCATCACCTATTGACCGATCACGTACTTGCTCCAGTTTTAAACATTAGATATACATGTGTCATCTTGACAAATGTATTTTACCGTGATTCCAGTCATACCATGATTCCAGATATGCCATGTTCCCTATGTTACTATGATACTATGATCCCAGTTGTACCATGAGGCCATGTTTTCAGTATTTCTTGTTTTATAGACTTATCACACCATGTTTCTTGTTGTACATCTCTTTCATTATATGTTCAGTACTTTAGTTGTAGAGGTTGTACTTGCTCCCGTCCTGACAGGATAACGTTGTAGGTATACTTACTGAGGAGGAGTTGCTCTGTGATTCGTATTATGGAGTCACTGTCGAGGACCCGGTTTTGCCATACGAGGATGTTCCTGCGGGGAGACTCGTCTAGTTTGCTTAGCTGCTTGGGATACTTAGTGTAGTCATGTATTAGACTATATCATTTTGTAACTGGACATGTATCCAGTTTTACATTTCAGTTTACTTGTACTTGGATATTTTACTATATACGACGACTTTTGTGTTTGGAGTATTTATGATTCTTCTTCACTTATAGAACTGTTAGCACATTTAGTCTTATCTTGTTATCTCTAGAACAGCTTACTGCGCTTTATCTTAAGCGTAGGCTGGACATGGCTCGGCCCGGCCCAACAATTTGGGTAACGGGTCGTGACATGTTTTTTTGGCGGCCCATGCAAGGTCCTGACTAAACTGTTTGGTTACGTTATTGTACCAAGCATACCTGCAATTAGGAACTTAAGGTAATTAGACAACATTAGGAAAGACGCTTAGAACACCTAGAGGAATATTAGGATTGCAACATAGGAAATGCATCACATGTTTGCTATTATAATTAGATTTTCTTGCCTATGATTGCTTACTTTAGACAAACCTTTATACGTCCTTGTTACCTTTATTTTAGATGGTGCTTACTCATTCATCCCAGTATGTTACCCCCGAGAATGGGGCCCTCCATGTCCAGTCAGCTGACCAGTTGATTGATACACCTCCACCTACCACATTCCCCCACTCCACAGATCCACAGACCCAGATACCACCTTCCACATCCCAGGCCCAGCAGGACCCGATACTTCCACCACCCCCTATCACTATACCCACCCAGGCTTCCGTCACACTCGACGGGACCCAGCTGCTCACACTGATCCAGGGATTCCTAACAACCCATCAGGAGCAGACTACCCTACTCTACCAGAGCCTAGAATTGGCCCGGAGCATTGAGAAGCGTCTTCTGTCTAGCAAGAGGCCGGCTTCTGTACACCATAAGGGACCGTCCAAGCGTCAGGCTTTCCAGCAGAGAGCACCGACGCCACCCCAGCAGACTTACCGTTCCCCTACATCACATCACCCGACCCAGCCAGTTAGAGCCTGGAACCCCGACAGCAGCAGCAGAAGGGAACTTTTTGTGCATTCTGTAAGAAGGTAGGCCACGACGTTTCCATCTACAGGAAGAAGTTGGGGCAGTGTTTGGCTTGTGGGTCTCCCACCCATCAGCTTCGAGAGTGTCCAGTAGCAAAGTCTAGAGGGCCGCTTTCGACTCAGCAGCAGCAGAAGGGAGCTTTTTGTGTAAACTGCAAGAGGCAAGGCCATGAATTCGTCGTTTGTAGGAAGAGGTTGGGTCAGTGTTTAGTTTGTGGATCTGCCATCCATCAGATTCGGGACTGCCCAGTAGCCAAGGGACCCCAGGGGAAGACTTATAGCCTAGTCCTTGAGCCGGAGCCGGAACAGGTTTCGGGAGGTTAGTTTTGATCGTAGCCTTAGTCATTTTGTTGCATTGCTTGCTATGTTAGAATATTGTCGGGTCTTCAATTCTTGTAAATTTCGAGGACGAAATTTTTCAAGGAGGGAAGACTTGTAAGCCCCTAATTTTTCAAATTTATTTTAATTAGTGCTAATTAATTTTTAATGTCATTTTTAGTCTTAAAATATTCATTATGATTTTTAGGAAATTTTCTAGAATTTTTAAATAAATTTTTAATGGGTTTTAAATACAAAAATACCATTTTGCAATTTTAGAAATTGTTTTAAATTAGGTTTGTAATATTTAAAAATTGTTTTAAATACTTTTTGCAATAACCCAATTGTCTTTTGCAAATATATTTTGCAAACTTTACTCGCGGGAGTCAATTTGCAAATTAGAATTTGCATTTGACTAAGGGAGGGACCTAAATAGAATTTCCTAAAGTCTAGCGGCCTCCCTGTAATTTTCCTACCCACCCCCGACGACCAGCCCCGACTGCCCCGACCGACCTACGCCGCTGCCCCCGCCATTTTCGGCTGCCCCCACCGCCATCGACCCCCTATTTAAACTCCCCTCATCCCCCTGAACGAAACCCTAACCCTAAAACTCCCCCACAACCGACCACGACCCCCTTTCTTCCCCGACGAACCCCAAACCCTAACTCTACTCCGGCGACCCCCGTTCGACGACCACCGCTCGACGTCATCGACCACCACCACCCTCAACGAGTTCGCCACGCCGAGCTAGGTCGATCGCCACCCGAGCGCCACGCCGCCGACGCCCCCAGCCGCCGTTCGCCCTCTCGAAACCCTTCTTCTCCGCCGGACACGTGGGTAACTTTCTTCCCTCTGTGTCGTACGTATCTCAAACTGAGACACGAGACTCGCCTAGACACGGGGGACTCAACTGTGGTGCTGGACACGTGTTAGCCGAGTCGTACGTGTCGTGCTGGGCACGGACACGTCGACTCTGTGTCAGATTCGACTTCTCGTGTCCTGGACTGTATGGACACGAGACAAACTGCGAAATAGACTAACGGGTTGGGCTTTGATTAACGGGTAAAAACCCATTTAAATCCTGACCTAAATAAATGTTAACTAAAACCTAACCCTAACAGACTTAGCGGGCTGACCCACTGGCCAGCCCGAACAAATTAAACCCCCCCCCCCCGCGTGTTTCTCTGGACAGGGTTCGAGCCCAGCCTTTGCTGTTTCTTTTTCTATTTTCTTTTCCTTTTTCCTTTTTCTTTTTATATATATATATTTATATATATATGTATATACATATATTTGTATGTATATATGTATTATTCTATATACTATGTTTATATATATATATATGTATATATATATATATTTGCTGTTTTTATATATATATATATATATATTTATACTTCATTATTTTATATATATATGTATTATGTATACATATATATTTATGTATATATATTTTCTTGTGTATATATATTATTATATATATATACTATTATAAGTATATGTATACATTAATTTTGTATATATATATATATATATATATATATATATATATATATATTATATAGATAAGTATTTTCTTATATGTATGTATATATACATATATTTGTATATATAATATAGTTAAGCATTTTCCTATATATATATAAATATCCCTATATTTATATATATATATATTATTTCCTATACGTATTTTACTTAGCTTAGTGTAAAATATTTATATAAAATAATGTTCATACTTTTATAGTTACTATGTAAAAACTTTGCCTTATTAAAATAATAATATTTATTTTGCACTTTTACCAAATTGTATTTTAAGTGTATTTAAATTACTGCAACCATTTGATGTCCAAGCCTAGCATGGGTATTTGGGCTCAAATGTGTTTTCACACATTCAAGACCTGTACAAGTCATATTGGACTTGATTCATGGCCTTGGGTCCTGTATTTGAACTTTGGTTCAAATTATATACATGAAAAAAATACGCAGATAATTAATTATTGTGTGCATTTCTGTTTTTGATTTTCTAAAAATACTTAAAGTATTGATAAAATTATGGAAAAATAGTTTTTAGATACTTTGTTAAGTTGGCTAATTTAGTATCATTTTTGTAGTATTTAATTTACTGTTTTGCCACTAGTTTGGCATATGAAACCAAAACTCACTTTCTGTATACTTAGGAAAACTGATTTTTTATAAAATATTTGTACTGGTTAATAAATTCCAGAAAAATTATAATAAATTTCTATGATTAACAAGGATCACTTTGATACTTTACTTTAAGAAAAACTAGACTTTTTGTCTATCTTTAATATTGTTAAAACACAATAGTCTTTTAATTTATTTATTGATTAATTAGGACTTGTAGCTTTTTGTGTTATTTGCAGTTTTAGTCTTGTTGAACCCCATCCCTCACTAGTATAAGACCCTAGAAAGTTAGTTAACATAGTGTGTCACCCTACATTGGTCTCCTATGCCAAGTCATCATTTTGGCTAGGTGCCCAGTCACAAGTCGCGTCACACCAGTTTAGTGATCTAGTATTTTAGCTTAGTGTAAAAGCTAAGTTATTGCATTTATTCCTACAGTGACGAGTTACTGGACATCCATAGCACTGTTATCGCAGCTTGTTTTGTTTTGCTTTGCTGGAGGCAAGTACATCTACAAACTCATTTACTGTCTTTTAATGCTAGAATATGTATTAACCAAGTTAAATGCTGATCCTTGGGGTAGCAAGTTAAAATCTTCACATGTCGTATTACTTTCAGTACCTTCCATGCTTAGGACAGTTCTTATATCTTCACATGTTTCATACTGGTTCTCGGTACATGTTTCACTATGCTTTATACTGCTCTGAGTATTCACGAGTTTTATACTGCTACCAGTACCTACCGTGCTTATACCGATCCCAGTATATCTCACATGTTCTATATCGTTCTCGTATCTCTCACATGTTAGAATATGGGTTATGGGAAAAACTGACAGTTGAGTACGTGATCATGCCCCCCCATATCTGCGACCTTGATGCCGTGTAAGGACGACATTATGCATGTAGACCTTGCCAGAGGCCCAAAACCACGCGGACTTGTACGTGTGTACATTTAGGCATGTACGGAAGTACATATGGTTCTTAACGGTGCCACAGCACCATCACCTATTGACCGATCACGTACTTGCTCCAGTTTTAAACATTAGATATACATGTGTCATCTTGACAAATGTATTTTACCGTGATTCCAGTCATACCATGATTCCAGATATACCATGTTCCCTATGTTACTATGATACTATGATCCTAGTTGTACCATGAGGCCATGTTTTCAGTATTTCTTGTTTTATAGACTTATCACACCATGTTTCTTGTTGTACATCTCTTTCGTTATATGTTCAGTACTTTAGTTGTAGAGGTTGTACTTGCTCCCGTCCTGACAGGATAACGTTGTAGGTATACTTACTGAGGAGGAGTTGCTCTGTGATTCGTATTATGGAGTCACTGTCGAGGACCCGGCTTTGCCATACGAGGATGTTCCTGCGGGGAGACTCGTCTAGTTTGCTTAGCTGCTTGGGATACTTAGTGTAGTCATGTATTAGACTATATCATTTTGTAACTGGACATGTATCCAGTTTTACATTTCAGTTTACTTGTACTTGGATATTTTACTATATACGACGACTTTTGTGTTTGGAGCATTTATGATTCTTCTTCACTTATAGAACTGTTAGCACATTTAGACTTATCTTGTTATCTCTAGAACAGCTTACTGCGCTTTATCTTAAGCGTAGGCTGGACATGGCTCGGCCCGGCCCAACAATTTGGGTAACGGGTCGTGACACTCCCCATCAGAGTCACTGCTATTATTTGTATGACCAGAGCAAGACCAGCATATTAATTTTATTTGTCATAAAGTTACGTTGACATGATAGTAAAATTAATAAGAAAAACCTACTTGAACAAAGTTGAATTTGTATACGTCCACACTATCGTGGCATGCTAAATTCATGGTGTTCAAGGTGTTGGTGAATTTCTTATTATTGTTTTAAGGGAATAAATATTTAGTTAATTCAAAAAGTTTTTTTTGCCCTACATAATTTTATTTATGTGATTCTCAAGATTTCAAAAATGGGTTCTTTCAGTCCACTTATGGTGATTCTTAAAGAAAACAAACTTACTGGACCTAATTATATTGACTAGAAACATAATTTGGATATTGTTCTGACTGCTGAGGAGTACAAATATGTACTTGTTGAGGAATGCCCACCTAAGCCTGATGCTAACTCTGATAAAGAGGTCAAAGAGGCTTATAAGAAGTGGAAAAAGGTAGATGAGATGGCGCGTTGTTACATTCTGGTATCTATGTCAAATGTACTGCAACATCAGCATCAGGCCATAGCCACTGCTTATGACATGATGTATAACCTCAAGGAACTCTTCGGACATCAGAGTAGAGCAGCTAGGCAGTTTGCTATGAAATGTTTGATGAATACAAAAATGACTGAGGGTACACCAGTAAGGGATCATGTTCTCAAGATGATGGGTCATCTGAATGAGATGGAGATCCTTAGAGCTGAAATCGATGGAGAATCCCAGGTCGATATCATTCTCGGGACTCTGCCTAAAAGTTTTGACAATTTTTGCCTTAATTACAACATGAACAAAAGGTTGTATAGTTTGGCAGAACTTGCAAAAGAGCTACAGGATGCTGAATCTCTCTTTTGGCAGAGTGGTCATATTTTTGTTTCTGAAAAGGCTTCTACTTCTAAGCCAAAAGGCGGTAAGAAGAAGAATAACATTCAAAAACAGGCAAACTCAGCAAAGAAGGGCATGGGACCTTAAGGCGCGGTAAAAAAGCCGAAAGGCAAATGTTTCAAGTGCAAAGGGTCAGGACATTGGAAGACTGATTGTCCACTTCTCAAACAAGGGAGCAAAGAAGGTATATCTCATTTACTAGTAGTTGAAACATGTTTAGCGGTGTTATCTACCGGCACCTGGTGTATAGATACAGGAGCCACTAATCATGTCTGCAATATATTGCAGGGGTTCCAGGAAACCAAACGGTTCAGTGATGGAGAGATATGCTTGTTCATGGGTGATACTACAAAAGTATCGGTCATTGCATTAGGAGATGTTCCTTTATCTTTTGGTATAAATAAGTCTTTGACATTGAGAGATTGTCTTTATGCACCTTCACTTAGAAGAAATTTAGTTTCTGTTTCTATGTTAGTTAAGGATGGATATTCAGTTTATTTTAATGACAATATTGTTATTAAAAAGAATACATATTTTATCTGTTCTGGTGCATTGGTTGATAATTTGTATGTCATTAATCCTATTTCGCCCACAATACAACTTATGGAAATGAATAATATGTCATCTAACTTAAATAAGAGAAAAGAACCTTCTTATATGAACCAAACATATCTTTGGCACTTGCGATTGGGGCATATTAACCTAAGAAGGATTCAAAGACTGGTTGAAGATGGACCTTTAAGTTCATTGGAAGTAGAGGAACTACCAGTCTGTGAATCCTGCTTGGAAGGTAAAATGACCAAAAGGTCTTTTATGGCAAAGGGGTATAGGGCCAAAGATGTGTTGGAATTGGTTCATTCTGATTTGTGTGGACCCATGACTATCCAAGCTAGAGGTGGCTTTGAATATTTTGTCACATTTATTGACGATTATTCAAGGTATGGATACATTTATTTGATGTGCCGTAAGTCTGAGTGCTTTGAGAAATTCAAAGAGTACAAGACTGAAACGGAGAAACGTCATGGAAAATGTATCAAGTCATTACGATCAGATCGTGGTGGCGAGTACCTCTTTGGAGAGTTTAGGGATTATTTATCAGAGGCTGGGATTGCATCCCAATTGACTGCACCTGGAACGTCCCAGCAGAATGGTGTAGCCGAAAGAAGGAATAGAACTCTTATGGAGATGGTTAGATCAATGATGAGTTATTCGGATTTGCCAGATTCGTTTTGGAGATATGCCTTAGAGACTGCAGCTTATATTTTGAACTTGGTTCCTTCTAAGTCAGTACATCTTACTCCCACAGAGCTGTGGATTGGGCGTAAGCCTAGTCTGAAATATGTTCGCATTTGGGGTAGTCCAGCACATGTGCTGAATGGGAAAGCAGATAAGTTAGAATCTCGTACAGAAGTACACTTGTTTGTAGGCTATCCAAGAGGAACGAAAGGAGGTTTATTTTATAGTCCTAAGGATCATAAGGTCATTATTAGCACCAATGCCCGATTCTTAAAGGAAGACTATGTGATGAACCATAAACCCACAAGTAGAGTTGTTCTAGAAGAACTGAGATGTGAGACACCAAGTACTTCAGTACCAACAGTACAAGACGATGAACCAAAAATAACTGTACAACGTGTCACAAATGTTACACCACAACCGATAGTGCCTCGTTGTAGTGGGAGGGTTGTGATACAACCTGATAGATATATGTTCTTGGGAGAGTCATCAGACTTCGTTCCTGAGGAACAAGATTATGATCCCTGTACCTACAATAAAGCACTCCAAGATAAAGATGCAGAGTCTTGGCAAAAAGTAATGATATCTAAAATAGAATCTATGGATTCTAATCAGGTCTGGGAGCTTGTAGAATCACCCGTTGGTGTAAAAGCCTTTGGATGCAAGTGGGTCTATAAGAGAAAAAGAGGATCAGACGGTAAGGTTGAAACCTTTAAAGCTCGGCTTGTAGCAAAAGGTTTTACTCAAAGAGAGGGTATCGATTATGAGGAAACCTTTTGTCCTGTAGCCATGCTTAAGTCTATCCGGATTCTTTTATTTATTGCCGCTCATCTCGATTATGAGATTTGGCAAATGGATGTCAAGACAACTTTCCTTAATGGAGTCTTGAGAAAGACATCTATATGAAGCAACCAGACGGGTTCATTGAAAAGGGCCAGGAGCATCTTGTTTGTAAGCTCAAGAAGTCCATTTATGGACTTAAGCAAGCTTCCAGATCTTGGAACATATGTTTTGATCAGGTGATAAAATCCTATGGAATTGATCAATGTCAGGATGAATCATGTGTATACAAAAAGTGTGACGAAAACGTGATGGTGTTCCTAGTACTTTATGTGGATGACATCTTGCTCATTGGAAACAATGTGAAGGTGTTATCTGATGTAAGGGTATGGTTATCCAAACAGTTTGATATGAAGGACTTGGGAGAAGTAGGTCACATCCTTGGGATCAAAGTTCTACGAGATTGCAAGAAAAGGATGTTGGGCTTATCCCAAGCTTCCTATTTCAATACTGTACTAACTCGTTTTAGTATGCAAAATTCTAAGAAAAGTTGCTTACCTTTTAGACATGGAATTGCTCTATCAAAGGAGCAGTGTCCGAGGACACCTAAAGAGATAGAGAACATGAAGGCAGTTCCTTATGCTTCAGCAGTAGGAAGCTTAATGTATGCAATGCTATGTACGAGACCAGACATCTGCTTTGTCGTAGGCTTGGTCAACAGATATCAGTCTAACCCAGGACAAGAGCACTGGACTGCCGTAAAGCATATTTTGAAGTACTTAAAAAGGACTAAAGAGTATATGCTAGTTTATCAGGCAGATAGTTTAGTTCCTTTGGGGTATACAGACTCAGATTTTCAGTCAGATAGAGATTCCAGGAAATCTACCTCAGGTTATGTGTTTACTTTGGGAGGTAGAGCCATTGTGTGGAGGAGTATCAAGCAAAAATGTATTGCTGATTCCACCATGGAAGCCGAGTATGTGGCAGCCTCTGAGGCAGGCAAAGAAGCGGTTTGGCTCAGAAACTTTCTGTTGGACTTGGATGTGGTACCTAATTTGCCTAAGTCTATTACACTTTATTGTGATAATAGTGGTGCAGTTGCAAACTCAAATGAACCACGAGCCCATAAGACTGGCAAACACATTGAGCGCAAGTACCACCTGATACGAGATTTCGTAAAGAAAGAAAAAGTTGCTGTGATCAAGATAGCATCAGCCGACAACCTAGCTAATCCCTTTACAAAGAGCTTACTAGCTAAGACTTTTGATAGTCATGTTGAGGGAATGGGAGTCAGATGTGTAGCAGCATGGCTTTAAGTATAAGTGGGAGATTTGTAACAGTATACTGAAAAGCAATGCTTTGAGTATAAGCGGGAGATTGTTAGGGTTATATACTAAAAGTATCACTTTTTAGTAACCTTATTTCCTTAAATTTTGAATGAGAATCATGTGGGCAAATGTTTACATATTGTATTTGTTGCAAGTGTTAATGCAAATGTCTGATATTCTATATTGTAGATAATATGGTGTGTGGTGTCACACAGAAGATCATATTATCAGTTCCCTATGGAGTATATAAATAGTTCACAACCTAGATGGACTTGGATAATCTATTGGAAAGGTTATAGTGTAATCTGGTATTAGTCTATCTTGACTATAAGTTTACACTAGTACACTTTGTGTGTATTGAACTGGACCACTTGAGGTTGTTCTCTTTGTACTGACTACATAAGAGAACAAACACCTCTGTTATTATGGATGCTTGTGCTCTTAATCCGGATATAATAACGGACATGTATATGCAGTGTATATTATTTTGACTCATAAAAGAGTGAAATTCATTATGGATCAACAACCTCTATGAATTGGGTAATAACATTGTATGTATGATGGGCTGTTGATTATAAATGGAATCCATGTTCCGATACATTGGGTTGATGATGTCCCCTTAAGGAGCTCATAAGGATTGTCATGTAAATCCTGCAGGTGGATTATATCCGACATGACAAATAAAGTTGAGCGGTACTACTTAAGGATAAAAGATGTCAAATCAATATAGTTGTCAGTAACTTAATTTGATCGACGGACATATGATATCTTAACATAGGGAGCCAAACGAGCATATAATAAAAGGAGCCCACAAACATAATTTAGGATTAGGGAGGTAGTGCAACAATAGCTCATTAGTGGACCGAGCTATTGCTAATGGGCCTGGATTGTATGTTCGGGCTGAACACGGGATATCCAGATCCGTTACGAGGCCTAACCCTAATTTCTTCTCATGGTCCCTGTCGTAGCCTATATATATCCTCTATTCTCTGGCCTCCAGATTACCGATCAGAAATCTGAAACTTTCTCTAAATTTGTGATTCACGTAAGGAGAGAAAGAGAGGGCTGCCAAGGAGAAAAAAAAGATTGGGAGATCGTCGCCCATACGACATCCAACTCAAGGAAGGAATACGTGCAGAAGATCTTGGGATCGTCCGCTCGAGATTGCCAGGAATTACTTGTCTCTTTTCCGCCGCAGGTATAATTCGTGAACCCTAGTTTCCGCCTATGAAGGGTTAGAACACGTATTAGATCTGTTTAACTTTCTATCGATCAATACGCACACCAAAGAAAGGGTCCTGGGAATCCCCAGTTCCATCAATGATGACGTCTTACAATTACTCTAATTGGACGATCAAGTTAGAGGTCTTCCTGGAAGCTCAAGGCGTTTGGGATGCAATTGAACCCGCGGCCGGGGTGGTCGTAGAAAAGAAGAAGGACAAGATGGCGTTGGCGTGCATTTTTAAGCTGTCCCCAAGGAAATCCTACTCCAGCTAGCCAAGCACAAAACGGCTCAGGAAGCTTGGGACAGCTTGAAGACAAGGTACCTAGGCGCTGATCGGGTAAAGAAGACAAGGATTCAAACCTTGAAGTTTGAGTTCGAGGCCCTTCGTATGAAGGAGACCGACTCCATCGATGAGCTTGCGGGAAAATTGACGACCCTCACAAACAAGATTCGTGGATTGGGAGACGAGATGGAGGACGTCTTCATCGTCAAGAAGCTGCTCGTCTCCGTCCCAGACAAGTACCTGCAGGTCGTTGCTGTGATCGAGCAGTTTACGGATGTGAAGATCATGCCGGTCGAGGAAGCGATCGGCCGCCTCAAAGCGTACAAAGAACGCATACGTGGTCGAGGCGAGAGCAACAACGGACAACTCTTGCTTACTCACGTTGAGTGGCAGGCACGGTCAAAGAAAGGCGACGCCGATTCTTCGTCGAGAGGAAAGGGGCACTTTAGCATTGATCGGGGCGTGGCAAGCCCCGTAGTCGTGGTCGCACGCATGGCAGGGGTGGCCGTAGCAGTCAAATAGCGTAACACCAGGAGGGTGAGGGGACTCGCGGCTCAGGCTCCAACCGCGATAAATCAAAAATCAAGTGCTTCAATTGTGAAAACTTTGGATACTATGCGTCGGAGTGTCACAACAAGCATCGTGTTGAGGAGGCGAACCTTGTATGAGCGCAAGACGAGGAGGCCGTATTGCTGCTGGGAGAGACTCAGGAGGAGACGCCTGACCTCATCATGCTCAATAAAGAGAAGATAGAACAAGACTTGCGCGGAGCTGGATAAGCGCAGGCCGACACAGACATTTGGTACCTTGACATCGGCGCTAGCAACCACATGACGGGCCACCGAGGAAAGTTCAAGGATCTTGATCAAAATATCACCGGCCATGTCAAGTTTGGCGACGGCTCAACCGTACGAATTAAGGGCAAGGGATCAATCCTGCTCCAATACAAGAATGGGGAACAACGACTTCTGTCGGAGGTATACTTCATTCCAAGCTTAAGAAGTAATATCTTGAGCCTTGTTCAATTAACGGAAGATGGAAGCAAGGTGGAGATTGTCGACTCCTACTTGATGGTGTTCAACAGAAACGACATCCTGCTGATGAAGGTGAGGAGATCGCCTAACCGCCTGTACAAGATAGCTCTTGAATCTTGTAGGCCGATATGTCTAATGGCCAAAGTACAAGACCCAGCTTGGTTGTGGCATGCAAGCTTCGGGCACATGAATTTCTTTGCGCTCAAGATGATGGAAGAGAAGGGAATGGCCACCGGACTGCCGAAGATTTCTCACCCAAACCAACTCTGTGATGGGTGCCTCATCGCCAAACAGGCACGACTACCGTTCCCACTGCAGGCAAGCTTCAGAGCTGAGAAGACACTGCAACTTGTGCACGCCGACATTTGTGGCCCGATTACACCCACTACACTTGCAGGTAACAAGTATTTTCTTCTATTTGTTGATGACTTCAGTCGTATGATGTGACTGTATATGCTCAAAGAAAAAAGAGATACCTTTGATGCTTTCAAGAAATTCAAGTCTCTTATAGAGAATGAGTGTAACAGCAAGATGAAGACACTCAGAACTGATCGAGGAGGTGAGTACCTGTCCAAGGAATTCACAAGCTTCTGTGAAGACGAAGGCATACAACGACACCTTACCGCACCATATACGCCACAACAGAACGGCATAGTGGAGCGCCAGAATCGCACCGTGATGTCAACGACAAGGTGCCTGCTCAAGAGCATGCATGTTCCTAGAAGCATATGGGGCGAGGCGGTCAGACATGCTGTGTACCTGCTCAACTGATTGCCAACTAAATCCCTCGGTACGCTCACGTCGTATGAAGCCTGGACTGGTAAGAAATCGAACCTGGAATACTTAAGGATCTTTGGATGCGTCGCACACATGAAGACTACAGGTCCTCATCACAAGAAACTTGATGACCGAAGCACATCATTGGTGTACCTTGGAGTGGAAGAGGGCTGCAGAGCATACCGCCTCTATAATCCTCAACGCAGCAAGATCCAGGAGAGTAGGGATGTCGTGCTCGAGGAAGAAAGAAGATGGGACTGGAACAATGGTGACGATATCGAACCACAAGTCTGGGTAGATATCTCAGTCAAAAATCCTATTGTCGAGATAATAATCACTCCACAAAGAGTAGTGGACGAGGTTGTACACACGCCGGAGGGCACGGGAGATGCGGCAACACCTATGACGCACGGAGCAGCGATGGCATCAATGGAGCCTACTACACCACAAGCTGCAGCCCCAACTTCAAGCAGCTCTCCCACACCAACGACAGACTCAAGCGAGCCAAGGAGATATCGCACAATTGCTGACATATATGCAGAAACTGAGGAGACAATTCCTGATCCAGAGATGTTGTTTTTGTCAGTTGAAGAACCGACAAACTTTCAAGATGCTGCACTTGAGCATGAGTGGCGGGAAGCTATGAAGAAGGAGTTGGAAGCCATCGAGAAGAATGGGACTTGGGTGCTTACTGAGTTACCATCTGGACACAAACCCATCGGTCTAAAATGGGTATACAAGGTGAAGAGAGACAGTGAAGGCAAGATCCTCAAGCACAAAGCTAGACTTGTGGCAAAGGGGTACGTCCAGCAGCATGGAGTCGATTTTGATGAAGTGTACTCCAGTGGCCAGACTCGACATAGTTCGCTTGATTATCGCTCTCGCAGCCCAACATGGATGGGAAGTTCACCACTTGGACGTCAAATCTGCATTCCTGAATGGTGACCTCAAAGAGGAGGTATATGTAGCTCAACCCGAAGGCTTCATCGTCAAGAACCAGAAGTACAAGGTGTATAGACTGTTCAAGGTTCTCTATGGTTTGTGGCAAGCACCGAGGGCCTGAAACATGCGCCTGGACAGCTGCTTAAAGGAGCTGGGATCCATCAGATGCACTCAAGAGAATACGGTGTACACGAGGAACAATGAAGAAGGTGCACTCATTGTCGGAGTGTACGTTGATGACTTAATCATCACAGGCACAAAACCAACTGCATTAAAGGCTTATAAGCAGCAGATGATGCAAAAATTTGAGATGAGTGACCTTGGGTTACTCTCCTACTACCTTGGTGTAGAGGTAGACCAACAGGGTGATCGCATTACACTGAAGCAATCGGCATATGCGAAGAGAGTATTGCAGCAGTTTGGAATGGGAGATTGTAATCCAACCAAGTATCCCATGGAAGCTAAACTGCAACTCAGCAAGGACCTTGAAGGAACCCGAGTCGATCCGACACAATATAGGCACATCGTTGGTTGTCTCAGGTACTTAACTCACACTCGCCCAGATATTTCTTATGTTGTTAGAATGGTGAGTAGGTACATGGAGAAGCCAACAACCATGCATTACTAGGCGGTGAAACAGATCCTCAGATACGTGAAGGGAACACTTGAGTATGGACTCATATATAAAAGAGGACATGGTGATGATGAACTGCATGGATTCACTGACAGCAACTTAGCCGGTGATGTCGACGACAGGAGGAGCACCAGTGGAATGGCGCTCTACCTCAATAAGAACCTGATCACTTGGGCATCTCAGAAGCAGAAAACTGTCGCATTGTCCTCCTGTGAAGCTGAGTTCATGGCGGCAATAGGTGCAACGTGTTAAGCTTTATGGCTGAGAAATCTGCTTAGTGAGGTGACTGGCCGCGAACCTAAGCCAGTTACGCTCTATGTCGACAATAAGTCTACAATTACGTTAATGAAGAACTCTGTGTTTCATGGACGCAGCAAGCACATTGACACTCGCTTTCACTTCATTCGCGAGTGTGTTGAAAAAGGGCAGATAAAGGTGGAGTTTGTGTGCACTGGAAAGCAACGTGCCGACATTCTCACGAAGGCTCTCGCCAGAGTGAAATTTGTCGAGATGCAGCAGATGCTTGGAGTTATCAACCTTGATCAAATCTAGATTAAGGAGAAGAATATTTGTTATAATCTAGATAATAGTTTTTGTTTAGTATTTTGCTTAGTCTTTGTTTACATGGTCCTAAGGAATTACTACTGGTCCATAGGCTTTATTGTGTGGCCAGGAGACTTTCTCTCCTTTTTTGTTGCTACTCATAGCTTACATTGGCTTCCTATATAAAGGCTTTAGTTGCATGAATGAAAACACAACGAAAAGCATTCCTCTCATTCTCATTTCTTGTCTACTTTCAAACAGAGTGTTAATACTCTTACATAGATTAGTACGCCAAGCTTCAAACCAACATAGGCCACCATAATCTTTAGGCTTGCATACTTGTATCCAGCTGACGGCCCCTGTTAGGGAGCTTACCTATATTTTTGTGGTTATTTAGGGTCTGGTCTTCGCGCGCGCGTCCGCAACATAGTTCGCGTGCGCCCGCGCTACGCGTGCGTGTGTTATGTGTGTGTGCGTGTTCTATATCGCGGACGGACGCGTATGTGCTCGCGCGACTAAAGAACACGTGTGCGTACGCACGCGGTATTAAGTACACGCGTATGCGCTTACACGCTCACGTGGTATAAGAACATGCGCGCCTTGCACGCTAGCCGTGTACGCGGGCGTGTCCGCGATATAGTACACGAATGCATGTGTCATGACACAAACATGCATTATGATCGATCGATAAATCGATCTTAGATGGTCATAAATCGATCGCCCTTATTTACCCCCTTGCCTTGATGGAAATTGGCTTTGCTGCGCCCTGAATAATCATTGAGAAGATTTATCCCATTTTGGCGGGAGGGATGCAGTAAATCACCTGGGCTACGGATTTGTCGGTTGGTTCATTCTTGAAATTCATTCGGAAAAAAAACTGCCGGTTTCTTAAGGGCGCTAGCACGAACAACTAGTCATTAAGAAACCCATGAAAGAAAAGGGATTACATCGCCTTTCATGAATCAGTTTTGCCTGCGTGCAAACTGCCTACCCCTTTTCAAAAGAACTTCGATTTCAATGTCAACAAAGAAAGAACGAAAATGAAAGCAACATTGCTTGTTGTCCTATTACTCTTTATTTTTGTTGGAGTTTTGGTTTTTCCTTTAGAAAGCTTTAGTTCCATATCGAAAAAAACAAAGAGATTGTATCTCTATATATTAGCTTTGCTATTATTGGAGATGTACATGTGGTGTGGAGGTGCACATGGGTTTGCCATGTGGGGTTATTTTTCTAATGGGAAAAAGGCTAAAATCAACAATTAAAGCATTCATGCTTTTTGCTCTTGGGAAATATATTTCCATAGGAGCTAAGCCCAGTAGGGGCTTAGCGACTCGGACTCGGACTCGGACTCGGACTCGGGCTCGGGCTCGGGCTCGGGCTCGGGCTCGGACTCGGGCTCATGAGGCGTAATGTGGCATTTTGTTGGCACACTTTGCACTTAGTACGTCAACATCGTCACTAGGCACATAGTGCGCTTAAGTTGCGCTCGTTACGAGAGCCACTTGTGCGACCACGTTACGCGGCCCGTTACGCGAGCCCAGTTACGCTGGCCCTGTTACGCAGCCCAGTACGCAGCCTAGTGCGTGCAGTGTGCATAGCGTGCGTAGCGTGCGCAGAGTGCGCAGCGTACGCAGCGTACGCAGTGTGCGTAGAGTGCGTAGTGTGCGCAGGTTGCGTAAAATGGCTGTGTGCGTAAAGTGTAAATTATGCGGGTTACGCGAGTGGCACAACTTGCAGCAGAACGTGTCTTTGAATGTTCTGAGCGGTTGCTCCATGTTCGGGGTGGTTACTACCATGTCCCTAACATTGTGCTAATCGGGCAGTTGTTGCAGGGGCCTATATAAGGTCTCCTCCTTCTCTCTCACGGTTAGGAACTAAGACACAAGTAGTAGACGGAAAGTTTACAAGTGCTTAGAAGTTGTTAGAGAGAAGAGAGGTATTGTACCAGCGTTGAGTTTTGCAAGGGAGTTCGTGTTCATCTGAGGAGTCAGAAGAGCAAGAGTGTTCCAAGTTCTCCGACGAACTTGCTAGTTCCTGGAAGCTATTCGTGTGGGACGAATAAAGCTTTGAGCAACGGTAATCATTCACCCCAGCAGGAGTTTTTTCATCTTTCGCCTGTCACCTTCTTTGTTGGTATTATCAGGATTCTATTAGCGCACCTTCGGTAAAGTGTTTGCATTGGTATTATCAGAATTCTATTAGCGCACCTTCTGTGAAGTATAGCACTAGTGAAATTTCTCTTATGTACCTTCTGTGAAGGGTTACGTTCTGTGCACCTTCTGTGAAGTGTAGCACTAGTGGAATTTCTCTTACGTACCTTCTATGAAGGGTTACGTTCTGTGCACCTTCTGTGAAGTGTAGCACTAGTTGAAATTTCTCTTACATACATTTTGTGAAGTGTTACGTAATAACGATTGTTTGTACAATTGTTACAAAATTTTAGTTTTCCATCGAAAAATTGTGCCCCAGATTTAACAATCTCAAAGCTTTATCGCTACGATGGAAAACGTTAATGTTTCACTCTTCAATTCTGACTTTTACAAGTTAAAAAAGTTTGATAGAGAACATTACCAAGTCTGAAAGAGGAAGGTATATCTCACCCTTCAACTCAAAGACGTAGATCACATACTTCTAGAGGAAGAACCTACTGTTCCAGATGTTGGATCTGCTGTCGCAATTACCATGGCTACTAAACTGCAAGCAAAATGGAGAAAGGAAAATAGTATTTGCAGGCTGCTTATCCTGAATGCTATGGAAGATTCCCTTGCAGAATCCTATTCTAAGAAGACTATCGCTAGAGACATATGGGAGTCTCTAGAAAAACTCTACGAAGAAGACAAGAACCGCAGTAAAATATTTGTGGTTGAAAAATATAACAAGTGGCTTTTTTAGGACGAAAAGTCTATGCTGCCGCAGGTGAAGGAGTTCCTGAAACTGCGACAGAAGTTGGAAGACGAGGTGATGCCCCTCCCCGACAAGTTTGTTGTTGGAGGGATTGTCTCAAAGCTCCCTGCTGGGTGGAGCAAGTTCTATGCAAACATACATAGGAAGAAGCTAGAGATCACCCTTGAAGATCTCCTGCAGGAAATCTATGTTGAGGACCAGATGCGGGCTCAACTGAAGGTGGATGCACTATTCAAGAAATTGGCTAACGCCAATATGGTTCATACCAAGGAACCGAGGGGAAAGCAGGCGGCTTCCCAAAGCAAGAAGAAGGACCCTGACAATCTAAAAGTCAAGGGAACTTCTATCAAAAAAAAGAAGCCAAAGTCTCAAATGCCTTGCTTCAAGTGTGGCAAGAAGGGCCACTTTAAGAATGAGTGCAAAGTAAAGACCAAGCAATCAGAGCAAGGAGAGCCTAGTAAGGTATCTATGATCACTGATATTGTTGCTATGATTGCGCAAGTTGATGCGGTAAGGACTGACTATGACTGGTGGGTAGACACTGGAGCCTCCTGCCATGTCTGCTCCAGTAAGGAGTGGTTCACCACCTACACACCTACTTCTGAAGTAGTTATGATGGCGAACCAGGCACAAGCTGAAGTGCTCGGGATCGGGACGGTGTTGTTGAAGCTGACTTCGGGAAAGTCTCTGACGCTTCAAGGTATGAAGCACGTAACTGCTATCGCCAAGAACCTGATCTCAGGAGGCCTACTCTGCAACCCAGGCCTCAGGATGGACATCAATGCTGGCCAGATGGTGATGTCTATCAAGGGAACATATTTCGGGAAAGCTTATTATAACGAAGGAATGTTCAAAATTCAGCTTGTAAATCAGTCCAATATAATTAATGTAATTAATGAAGTCACTCCTTCTGCTTATACTCTTGAGTTGTGGCATAATAGGCTAGGATATGTTCATTATAAACGAATAAACAGAATGTCTAGTCTAGGACTTATCTCCAAATGTAGGGGTAAGGTAGAGAAATGTGAAGTTTGTGCTCAAACGAAGATCACAAGGAAACCTTTTCCTCGGGTTAATCGAAGTACAGATCTTCTGGAGTTGGTACACTCCGATATCTGTGACTTCAAACAGTTCTCTACAAAGGCCGGGATGAAGTATTTCATAACCTTCATCGATGACTTCTCTAAGTATGCGTTCGTCTACTTGCTGAAGGCTAAAGACGAAGCATTCGAGAAGTTCAAGGAGTTCATAGTCGAAGCTGAGCGGCAGACTGGACAACAACTCAAAAGAATAAGAAGTGATCGAGGTGGGGAGTACAGGTCTCATGAATTTGCATCGTTCTGCAAAGAACATGGAATTGTTAATGAGACTACGGCTCTGTACTCTCCTTAATCAAACGGAGTAGCAGATAGGAAGAACAGAACGTTAACAGAAATGATTAACTTAATGTTGTTGACTGCTGGCCTTCTTAAGTGCTACTGGGGTGAAGCTGCATTGACGGCCACTTTTATTTTAAATCGAGTTCCTCATGCAACTTCAGACGTTACTTCTCATGAACTCTGGTTCAAGGTCAGACCTAACTTTAATGTCATTCGAGCATGGGGGTGCCTGACTGTCACACCCCAGAACCAGAATACTGGAGAGCAGGGGAATGACTCAGCCAGCTACGTATTACGGGTAGATAAATACCGTATAATACGATCAATACTGTCTAAAAGACGAGGGGGTGCATACTACATGAAAGTCTCATTATGGTCATTTCACATCTATTGTCTCAATCATTCAAATAAGAAACGGAAATAGAGAACATGTAAGATAAAGCAGTAAGGCATCCCAAACGCTTAGTCAAAATGTTCTTGATATCTGGCTTTACAAAACATAGCCAGATGATGTAGCAAAGTGTACACAATTGTTATCAGCTGTAGTCTGACTTAATTACAATTATGTAAAAGTAAGTACAAGATAATCCGACTAACATGTCGGTGCCAAACGGCAAGGTATTAAGTAAATAACAAAATGAGTGGGGAAGTAAGAAACCCACTCGAGTCCTCCTGCGATCATCCCTCTAGTATTGACCATCTTGGAGGTGGAAGTAAGCTGAGTCCTCGGGAACTGGCTCTAAATCTGGCCATACAAAACTAGAGAGGTTAGACCTCCAATAGCAAGTACCACAAGGAAGCACGATATGAGGAATTAAAACCAGTAATAAGAGAATATGATAAGTAGATCTCTACTTGCCACTGGGATTCACATAACATCACGACACTTCGAACCAACCTCCCAACCAAACAAGGACAGAAGTTGGTCCGTCATGCCCTGATATTCTGATCATCTCAGTTAGGTAACAGAGTAGGTACAGTACACAAATAAATCAATTTAAACGGCCATGCAACTACTACGGCTTGCTACTGTGAGTTCTAAGTTATCCTGGAATTATGCAATAAAGGATTCCTCAGTTCTTACTATGTGCAAGCAAGGCTAGTTTACCCAGTCAATCAATTACGCCAATCATGAATTAGACGAGTCCCATCGGAACGCCCGTCATCAATATACAATATACAATAGATAATATAACCAGATACCGCTCCCTGCCCGTGTGGTAGATTTGCAGTATCTGTGGGGACCAACCGGCCTGTCGGACACTACTAGTCCCCAGAGGGCTGCCATATAAGAACTCGGAAATCCATTCTCTCCATGCAATCATTATTTTATTTAACTTAATAGTCTCTACGTTAAGTGAATTCTCATGCCGTGGATCATGGTTATTCAGAATGAGTACTTCCGTACAAAGTACGATATGCCCAACTCTACAACGATTACCCGTGCGGTTAGGTTGTAGGTCTTACATATCGTAATACAACAATCAAAACTAACCATGGAATAATCATGCCTTGACCATAAAGTACACATGCTGCTTTTGTAGAAGTTGCTTTTGTAGAAAATAATTAAATAAATTGAAGCCTGCATGTGTGCCTGTATGTCAATATCCGGGATCGGCCAATCGATTATAATAGTTCATAGTTAATATGAACGTGTCTCATTCATTCAATTCAATAAGGCGACTAGCCAGTCTCTTAGTTCCAACTAGGAACGCATGATCAATTATTAGTCGAAGTAACAGTCGGGGTCACTTCGTGACAAGGCATAAAAGTTAAACTAGTATTAAGCATGGTCGAGTCTATAACTAGTATAAAATAGTTGGGAACATATTCTTGAAGCCAAAGAAAAGATCTACAACTTTTATGTTGGGAGTTAGAAGAAATTCTAGCCATAATTCAGTCAAAATAGGACATATAACAGTCAGAAACAACCAAAATAGGCATATGCGGCCTATTCTGCGACATGCATGCGGACCAACTGCGACATGCGGCTCATGCAGCCCTACTGCGATACCATATGCGGCTCAACTGCAACATGCGGCCTATGCGGCCCAACTGCGACACCATATACGGCTCAACTGCGACATACGGTCTCATGCGGCGCAACCGCGACATCTATGTGGCTCTACTGCGACATGCAGCCTATGCGGCCCAACCGCGACATCTATACGGCTCAACTGCGACATGCGACCTATACGGCCCAACCGCGACACCTATGTGGCTCTACTGCGACATGCGGCCTCATGCGGCCCAACCGCGACATCTATGCGGCTCTACTGCGACATGCGGCCTATGCGGCCCAACCGCGACATCTATGCGGCTCAACTGCGACATACGGCCTCATGCGGCCCAACCGCGACACCTATGCGGCTCTACTGCGACATGCAGCCTCATGCAGACCAACCGCGACATCTATGCGGCTCAATTGCGATATGCGGCCTCATGCGGCCCAACCGCGACACCTATGTGGCTCATGCTGCAGATGAACATAGAAGTTTGACCAAAATTATTTTGGCCATAACTTCCTCAAAATAAATCGAATCTAACTTTTCAAAAGCCAAACTTTGGTAGAATTAAATTCTCTACAACATGGAACCACTTATTTTCGAAAACAACAAAGTTTGATAGATCAAAACCATAAAAATCCATATAAAAACCAAAACTTAAAACTTAGATCTACACCCAACCATCCATGGAAATCAAGAACTTCAAGACCTAAACTTGTAGAGGATGAGAAGATGAACAACATAGACAAAAAATAAATGGGGATGCATGAAATTCCTCATGGTGTGCAAGATGTACTTGCCTCTCCAAATGGGTGGGTGGGAGAGTAATGGAGGAAGAAGAAGAGAAATGGTGAAGTGAATGAGGAGAGAGAAAGGGGATGAGCTTTAAATGAAGGAGTGGTGGTAGGTGGGTTCGGTTCATGATGAACCAACAAAAACCGAAAACAAACCAATCTAGGCCGAACCCAAAAATCAAAGTAAAAGCAGAGAATAAAAATACAGAAAGTAAACTGCAGAAAAATAATTAACGTGAGATTAAAAGAATTTTAAATACAGAATAATACATGATAAATATTAAATAAATACATTCCAGCAGTACATTAATTAAAATACGTATTCCGGGAACGGGAAGTGACATCTCTACCCTCCTTAGAAAAATTCCGTCCTCGGAATTTTTGACCCAAGCAGGATAGAAATGTCAGAGCTAGACTAATCTAAGTACAAGAAATTGGAGCAAGAAATCGTTTCACGATGTCAACAGCAAGTAACATATCTATGTTTAACAATCTACGACATCAAGCAATTCTACTTATAAGGTGGCAAGCATGAGGAGTTAAAATAATCAAGGTATACAGAGAGAGATATACCTTGTGAGTCAAACAGGTGCGGATACCGTGATCGGATATCATCCTCACGTTTCCACGTTGACTCCCCTAAAGAGTGATGACCCCAAGCAACCCGGACAAGGCTAATTGTTCGGTTCTTGAGTATCTTCTCCCTTCGGTCCAAAATGGACACAGGCTGTTCCTCATAAGACAGGTTGGTACCAACAACCAGCTCAGAATGATCAAGGATATGGCTTGGGTCCGATACATACCTTCGCAACTGAGATACATGAAATACGTCATGCACCTCTCATAAGGAAGGTGGAAGGGATAAACGATAAGCAACATCGCCTATCCTATTAAGAATAACAAATGGTCCTACGTATCGCGGGCTCAACTTCCCGCGAACGCCAAATCTAATGACCCCACGGGTAGGTGAGATCCGTAAGAACACGTGGTCCCCAACAGAAAACTCTAGCGGCCTACGATGCTGGTCCGCCCAATGACGATGTCGATCCTGCACAACTCGAAGTCGCTCTCTAATTCCCTTAACCAATTCAACTGTCTGAACAATCATTTCCGGGCCTAACATCTTCCTCTCCCCGATATCATCCCATGCTAGTGGCGACCTACACTTCTTACCATATAGAGCTTCAAATGGCGCCATCTGGATACTGGCTTGATAATTGTCGTTATAAGAAAACTCAACTAAGTGCAGGTGGCTCTCCCAAGATCCTCCAAAATCTATGGTACAAGCTCGCAACATATCTTCTAGGGTCTGAATTGTCCTTTCTGATTGCCCGTCCGTCTGTGGATGGTAAGCCGTGCTAAATCTTAACTTGGTACCCAGACTATAATGTAAGCTCTTCCAGAAATGTGATGTGAAACGGGTATCTCTGTCTGACACAATACTGACAGGGACTCCATGCTGCCTGACTATCTGTTGCATATACAACTCTGCCAATTTTTTTATAGATTGTCCTACTCTAAAAGGAAGGAAGTGTGCCACCTTTGTAAGCCGATCTACTATCACCCAAATAGCATCTTTATCACTTGGTGATCTCGATAAACCGGTCACAAAGTCCATTGTGATGTGTTCCCACTTCCATTCCGGGATAGAAAGCGGTTGCAATAACCCAGCTGGCCTCTGCTGTTCTTCCTTCACTTGCTGACATACCAAGCAACGGAAAACAAATCTAGCTATCTCCCTCTTCATCCCGTTCCACTAGAAGTGCTATTTGATATCTTGGTACATCTTGGTCCCTCCAGGGTGTATAGAATATTAAGAACTGTGAGCTTCTGCCATAAACTCATGTCTGATATCTCCACTAGGCACACATAGGCGTGATCCAAACCTAAGGGTACCATCTTCATGAATTTGCATCTCCTTTCTGAGTCCTGACTCACATTCTGCTCTAAGCTTCTAAATCCTTGGGTCCTGTGCCTGAGCTGCCTTGATCCTGTCTATCAAGTCGGATTGAACTTGTAAACTTGTTAGAACTCCTACATCACTAGGAAGTATAACTTCGATGCCCATCTCCTGAAGGTCTTCTAAGATATGCCTCTGTGTTGTTAACATAAATGCGCCGCCTCTCCTGCTGAGAGCATCTGCTACCACATTAGCCTTGCCTGGATGATACTGAAGCTCCACGTCGTAATCCTTGATCAACTCCAACCATCTTCTCTGCCTCATGTTCAGTTCCTTCTGGGTAAAGATGTACTTCAGACTTTTATGGTCTATGTACATGTCTACTCGGTCACCATATAAGTAATGCCTCCATAGCTTCAAAGCAAATACTATTGCCGCCAACTCCAAGTCATGAGTTGGGTAATTCTTTTCGTGGTCTCGAAGTTGCCTAGATGCGTATGTTATCACCTTCCCATGTTGCATGAGGACGCACCCAAGTCCTTTTCCTGATGCATCATAATATACTGTAAAACCTCCGGGTCCAACTGGCAATGTAAGAATAGGCGTTCATATCAACTTCTGCTTCAGATTCTCAAATGATGCCTGACATTCTGTCGACCAGACGAATGGTACATCCTTCCGTGTCAAGCGGGTCATGGGTGCTGAAAGCCTTGCAAAGTATGATACGAACCTTCTGTTAGCCCAATGATTATATCATGTTTTTGAATATGGCTAATCAATTAAGTTTAACATAATAACCTCACTAATATTCATATAATTACTATCATGTTGTTACTTAAACTTAGCATTGTCCTAAATGTTCTATAACATATTGCTATGCTTGTATCATATTGGTTTCGTTTGTCTAACATGTATTTGTAGACATGCTGTAAGCATGATCAAGCTTTGTCAAACCAGGACATATGCAATAGAGAATTATTGATGGGCCACAGACGGCGTTATACAAGAAGATTTCTCTGAACCGCCTAACGACCTTTCCAGATCTGTTTATCTTTGGACGATTACCGTCAAGTGAAAAAGGCGTCTTCAAGTCTGCTCAGATATTTGAAGAAAGGCATCATCAAAGGGCTCTTGGTTTTCCTATTTCATCAATGTATTTTTTACATTTATTGAGTCTAGGAATACGATGTACACTGCATCGTACTGGCAAATAGGCTACCCAAGAAATATTTTCAAAATACCCTTTCATTTTGAAAACAAGCCCACTTACAAAAGCCAAAACTACTTCCTAACTGTTTGACTTTTCAAAAAGCCCAAAAACCAGTTTGCAAAAACCCTGACAGAACTCCAACAGAACTCGGACAGAATTCGGCCATAGTTCGGTTAGTGAACGTTGCTTTTTGAACTTGGTCTCCCTGCAGTTACGGATTCCACCGACATTTTCTCATAGAGTTCTGCCCGAATTCTGCCCGAATTCTGTCAGAATTCTGCCTTTGGAAAAACTATAAATAGAGAAGGATTTCGATCATTTCAATTCACCAATTCACTTTCACATCTCTTCTCTATAAGCCTACTACTTCTTCCAAAGTATTCTGAGCTATTCATTTTCAAATTCCAAGCCAGTTATAATCCTCTAGTCGATTTGTCAGTACGGTACGGTCTAGAAGTTTCAGAGTGGTTGTAATCGGAGGCTTGATTGAAGTTACACACTTCACAATTGATGTTGGTCGAGTACTTCGGATCAAAGCTCGTGTTGTAGAAGTTGCAAGAACTTCGGATGAAAACTTGTGGTGATTTTCCATAGTGGATTCAACTGGAAGCTAGAGTTCTTCCGACTGGACTAGTCCTCAATAGAAGGAAACCAGTATACATCCTTGTGTTTGCGTTTGCTCTCTACTCTCTACTTTTTATTTACATATCTGTGATATATTATCTGTGATCTTGTTACTAACATTTTTAAATAGTTAATTTCTGCTGCCTACTCTATTCACCCCCCTCTAGAGTATTGCGCTTTACAACTCGTTCCTACAATTGGTCCTACAATTGGTATCAGAGCCAGTACTGCAATTAGAGGTAATATATTCTGATCCCAATTGTTCCTACAATTAGTATCAGAGCCAGTACTGCATCGAGAGGTAATATATTCTGATCCCAATTGTTCCTACAATTGGTATTAGAGCAGGTGCTACTTCTAGAGATATTATTGCAGGTGCTCCTTATAGAGATATTATTGCTTATACCAATTGCTCCTTCAATTGGTATCCTAGCAAGGACTTTATTATTTGGCTTAACATCCTTGGAGCAGATCCTCATTATCAAAGCGGGTTATACAGGTAAAGCAAGGTAATATTGTTATTATATAACTGTTGTTACATAGATCACTATATCACATATGACAAGTATGTACTTCACAACTGAAGAGCAATCCTCAAATAGACTCCCACTATTTGATGGAACAAACTATAGCTATTGGAAGACACGGATGAGCTTCTACTTGAAGTCTCTAGATTTTGACTTATGGTCAATTGTTGTCACCGGCTACAAAAAGCCTACTATCACTTCTATACTTACATCCTCTATAATCAATAAGCCTTATTATAGTTACACGGATGAAGAGAAGAAGTTAGCTAGCTTTGATGCAAAAGCTATTTATATGTTTTATTGTGCTGTAGACACAAATGTATTCAATCTTATTTCTACTTGCACAACATCTCATAAAATTTGGAAAGTTCTTGAAGCTACTTATGAGTGCAGGTATGAAAACAAAGCTAGCAACTCCAGAGAGAAGGATAGTCTTCATAATGATGCAAATATGTACATGACGAAATTGGGATTTAAGGTACAGCATAATCCCTTATACGAAGAAGAGCTTGTATGTGACAATTACAAGAAGATAGACCACATCCAAGAAGATTGTACTACTACAAGAAAGGAGAGTCACTACGAACAATCAAATGAAGGAAGATCATCGGGCATATGGTGTGAAAGCGAAGCAAGAGAGTCTGAAGAAGAAGAAGAAGAAGAAGAAGAAGAAGAAGAAGAAGAAGAAGAGAGACCTCATCAAGCTGCATATTTATGCTCAATGGCATTATCTAACGAGGTACAAAATAATTCTTTTTCTGAAGATAGTGAATTTTCTTCTGAGAATTTATCTGATGCTTTCAATGATCTGTTAGAAGAACACAAGAAAGTATTAGATAAATATAAGCAAGCTAGAAAGGATATTCTATCCTATAAGCGTGAGATTAAAAAGCTTACTTGCTTATTGAATGATGCTAGAGATACTTCTACTTCTGATAATTCTATTGAGATATCCATACTTGAGTTTAGATTACATGAGGCGCTTGAATGCATTGAGAAAAGCACTCAAGAAAATGCTAATCTTAAGGAGGAATTAGAATCAGAAAAGAAGAAGTATTATATTGCTTCATGTAGAATTGATGCTCTTTCTGCCTCTCTGCTAAGTATGATGAGATCTGTGCTATCTCTAAAAAGTTAGAGATTAGACTAAAAAAGCAGGTAGTACAACCTACGACTCAGTCTAACACAAGACACTTAGCACATCACAAAGTCACATACGTTAGATCTTTTACTAAGGAAGCAAGCAAAGCTAAAGCTTCACATAACCATGCTTTCTATTACAAGTATCCACGCACATCATATCACACTACTGCACATTCTCATACTACTACACATAGTACTAATATTAATACTTTCTGTCATTATTGCGGTATGAATGGACATGTTTCTAATCATTGTCAGATTAGAAAACTTGTTGATATGAACTTGTGCAAATGGGTTCCCAAAGCTAACAAATGTGGATCCAAGTATTGGATACCAAAGTCTTCACCTAATATTGCAGGTGAAGCTTCTCATATCAAATAGAACCATGGAACATGTTGGTGATTGCAAAACTACAAAGGTCATCTTCCATGCAATTGTACCAACAGAAGTTTGGTCACTAGAACCACTTCGGTAACATGCTTTCTAAATAGTTTTTAATATTTAGCATGTTCTTATTGATTTCTGGCTATTAGCTTTCATTGATATCTTTTTATCAATGTGAGATATAATCCTAGCTTGACTAGCTGTTTAGCTTAAATGTTTAGTTCACGCTATACGGTATTTTACTCACTTTCCATTAGTATGACACATTTATCTATGTATGCTCTTTATTTTAGTTTTATCCTTGAAGCATGCATAGGAGCTTAATTTTGTTTTGGCTTTGACTCTTCGCCTTTAATATTTTTTTTGAATGGTCACTTCTTACCGATTTGTCTTTAACATGTCATATTTATTTTGATCAGTATTTTGTGAGTATGTATGTTTAGCACAAGTCTGCTATTTACTTGAAAAGTATATAATATATTTTTATGTTAACCTTGTGCTTGCATAATATACTTTACTATTGATTCTCATATTTTAATTATTTTGATTAACTTCTTATGAATCAATTACATCTTTGTCTGATAAAGTTTATTTATGCATGTTTTTTATGCTTGTTAATGATACATGAATAATTCATTTTCATTTATATATTGCTCATGTTTCTTATATTGTATAAATATCTTTATGGGGATATATGAGTTAAGTTCAAGTTCTATATTATTTTAAAAAGTAGTTTCAAACTTGTGCTTATCTCATACATCAGCTATTGATTACTTTGGACAAATTTATGTACTTCTCTTTATTAGCCTCTTCCCCAAAGCCTCTTTTAATAACGTATGTTTTTCTTGGCTTTTTGGTTGACATATTAGATACATGACTCTTATTTTTATATTCTTTTATCTTGATCTTGATAAACCATTATTTGGGTATTTAATTCTTTTATATTTAAGGATTCTAGATTTCGACGATGTTCGATGATACTGCATATATTCCTTTGAATCTAAGTTCTTAAGAGTAGAAATCATTTTAGGAACAAGCCGAAAGGGTCCTTCTGTCATACAGGTGTAAATAGCCTGAAGCGACACGGTGCACTAGTCTTCGGACTACCGCTAGCTGGGAACCGGCCCCTACAGCTAACCCGAAGTGATCAATACTTTATAGACTTAAGATTTATTAAGATGTACTTGCAACTATCGTCTAGTTCTGGATCCAAGGTGTTGTCAAATCTCCTAGGTTCCAGAATACATCAACGTATCTAGGTCTTACATTTTGATTTACTAATGTTTTTATATTTTATTGTTACCCAATGATTTTGTGGCACATATGGATAAATGTAAATTGATACATCTTATGCCGTATGCTACATTGTTCTAAGATTTTTTTTAAGTCCATAGAATATAATTGATTTCATATTCCACTAATTCTTCTTAAATCCTCGATTATTAAAGAAGAGATTTATTTTGGGTACAAGCCTACAAAGGGTCTGTCTGTCACCACGACTACGGTCAAAGCGAAGCGGTACTTAAGTGTTCCCCGGTGAACCTCCGTTAGCTGGGACATTACCCCTATAGCTAAACCAAGATTAATCAACACTTTATAAACTAAAGATTTATTGAGATCTAATTGCAATTATTATCTGATGGATTTTAAATTTGATGGATAATATTCTCTCTTTATATTGTCACAAAAGATAACATATGTTGATCTATCTTGTTGATTGTGAGATTTTATAGCATAGATCAATTTATGTCATCTTTTGACTTATACGATTATTCATCATGCTAATTTGAAATATCTTTTTGTTCATTTAATGGATATTTCTTCTTTTGACTAAAGATGATTATTTTTTTTCGTATTCGTGACTACTCATTGAATAATATGGTATTGTGATTTCATCTTTAGCTTGTGTAATATTCGTAATATTAATGATTTTGAGCTTTATATTTTATCTTCTTATTTAAGTTACTTACTGTCTACAACAGTAACTCTTTGTAGGGGAGAAGTCATGCTTATTGAATCTCTCTCTCGAAGCGTTTCTTTTCTTTAAACCTTACGGTTGTCAGGTGGACACCGTGCTAAGGCTTTAAAAGGGAAGAAATGAACTTTGATAAGAAGACCTAATTAATTTTCTACTTCTAGAAATATGTCTCTGAATTTTATTTTAAAATTTTATCTATACCATTATTATTTTTGGATATAGCCATGTAAAGGTGGAGCAGTTAATTGTTTCAAATCAATTATCCCCTTGACATGCCATATATCTAGAATACATTTTACTTTGGACATTTATCTAGTTATGTTTATTTGTTCAAATAGATTTATTTATGATTTATGGATTCTTTTGTTGAAATTATTTTCGTGATTCGAATCGCCAGCTTTAAGTCTGAGGACTAAATGGACGCATTCGAACATTTATTAAGACAGTTTTTCGTAATAAATTCCACATTTTTGAAAAATCTTTTTGATTTATTGAATCTGTTCGGTACTTAAATGTTATTATTAAAGACAGTTTTCAAAATCTTTTAATGTCTTGAAATATTTCTTTTATATATGTATTGGAGATATATTTTGTTTGTTCATCTTTAAGCATTTATTTATTGGATATTTATTTTTCTTGCCTAAAGATGATATTTGTTTTAAGTTTGGGATTTTATATGCGTTTGATCACAGGGAAGAAAGATGCATATCTTGGATATCCCTTAGATCTTATGATTATTTATTTTATCTATTTTATGCATATAAATTATTTTTGAACTATATACGCATATTTTAAGGGGGGGCAAATTAATTATTTCAATTCGTTTATGCCCTTAATATGTAGTATACCTAGTTCAACATGGACATATATTCTCTTATTTAAATATCTTGTTGAGTTGTTCATGCTATTTGGATTTGTATTAGTTTTATGAGAGAATATATGATTATTATTATTTATTTTTAATTCTCTCATTTTTGAGTTTCTAAAAGTTATCCTACCAAAATTAATTTAATTTATTGATAATACTGATTTGGCATTTTTATTGAGGTTTTATCTCAAAGTTCATGATTATCTATATTTAGACTGATCATACTTTGCGGGGGAGCATTCAAGTCGACTGAATTTCTCCTTCTCAAGTATTTTGTCTTCATTACCTTCATGTTTATCTGATGGATATATATCATGCTAAGGTAATTGAATTCAAATGCATGAACTTTGGTATAGATTTTGCATAGATTCTAGTATACTTATTTTGATCTCTTTTCGATGATTATACTCTTTATTGATGTGATTCACTAATTTGTATGGGCAAATTATGAATCATATTTTTTTGTGATTATTGTTAAAAGTCTCATTATATTTTTCCTTCTTTTATATACTAGATCTGCGCATTTTTATTTCTCATAATTTATTTATGACCAATGATTGATTCCTACTATATTGATATATTTTTTTTGGTCAAATGACATTCAAAACATATTTCATTTTTGGATTTCCAGTTGGTATACTGTTTATTGATTGATTGTTTTTTTACCAACTATACTGTGTTGACAAGTTTTTTTTTTATACCTTAGTTATGCACTTTTCTAAACTTGTCGTTTCACTGTTCTCCTAATCCTTGATCATGATTATTTTTGCTTTCCTCCTTTACTTATGCTTGAGTTCTTTTTAGCTCTAATTACGGGGGAGCTTATTTTTGATCATGTCAAAGGGGGAGAAAGAAGTTTAAGTTGAAGAAATAAGTTTAAGTCAGCACACAATATTTTAGTATTATATGTTTATTAGTGATACATGCATCTATTGTATATATATTAAACTTAAAGGATTTGCCATAATCAAAAAGGGGGAGATTGGTTAGTAATAAGATCACAGATGATATATCACCTTCTGTAATATCCTGCCAATTCCAAGAAACTCCGCACATTAGCTACGGTCTTGGGTACTGGCCAACTCTCTACTGCTTCTACCTTCTTGGGATCCACTGCTACTCCCATCTCCTGATATGATATGACCCAAAAATGAAATGTGATCCGACCAAAACTCACACTTGCTAAGCTTGACATACAACTGGTTCTCTCTCGGAACCTGTAACACTTTCCTGAGATGGTCTTCATGCTCCTCTTCACTAGCAGAATATACGAGAATGTCGTCAAGAAATACAACGACAAACTGATCTAAGTACGGCATAAAGATGTGGTTCATCAAATCCATGAATATTGCTGGAGCATTGGTCAAACCAAACGGCATTACCAAGAATTCATAATGCCCATACTTCGACCTGAATGCTGTCTTGGGAATATCCTCCTTCCGAACCCTCACTTGATGATACCCTGAACGAAGATCTATCTTGGAGAAAATTCTAGCTTTGCTCAACTGATCAAACAAGTCGTCGATCCTGGGTAGTGGGTACTTGTTCTTTACGGTCGTCGCGTTAAGCTTCCTGTAATCAATACACAATCTGGATGACCCATCCTTCTTCCCCACAAGTACCACTGGTGCTGCCCACGGTGATACGCTAGCTTGGATGAACTTCTTCTCCTTCAATTCCTCTATGTGCTGATATACCTTGGCCTGTTCTGAATCCGTCATTCTGTAAACTCGATCTGATATTGGTTTAGTTTCAGGTACCAATTCTATGTTGAACTCAATATCTCTAATCGGTGGTAGCCCTGGAAGTTCTTCGGGAAATACGTCTAAAAATTCTTCAACTACCTTCGGAACCTGAACTTCTTCCATTGTCGTTATTACTTCCTGCTCTTGCTGAGTTGCCACGGATCTGACTAAGGTGAATCTCTTCATGCTTGGAATATCAAAAGATACACTTCCACTACGACAATCTATTGTCGCATGACTGTCTTTCAGCCAGTCCATGCCTAAGATAACATCGAAATTTCCAACAGGAAATTCTATCAACTGGGCGGGTAAGGAATGCCCGCAAACTACAACGCTACACGCTAGAATAACTCTACTAACTCCTACGAGCCCATTGCCAGTGAGTATATTCAACCTCCCTGGCAATGCCTCGAACTCTATTCCTAGACGTATCGTAAATTGTGCAGATATAAATGAATGTGATGCTCCTGAATCAAACAATGCTACTGCGGGATATGAGGTGACGAGAATGTTACCTGCCACAACATCTTTCGATAATAATGCCTCCTCTAAGGACAGAGTGAATGCCTGCCCTCGACCTCCTTGTTGGTTCCCATGTTGCAGCCTAGCCTGGTGCTGCTGCTGGCCCCTGCCTTGATGATGCTGGGGTAGTCTATGCTGGTGTTGCTGCATCGGCGGTCCCTGCTGCCGAAACATCTGAGCCTGCGGCATTAACGGGCGTTGTGCCAACGGTCTCACAGCCAACGGTCTCACTGCTACCGCTGGTCCTCGATACTGTCCTGTCCCTGGTGCTGGCAGAGCAGGAAACTGCTGCACTAGTCCTCCTGACCTCGAATTCATGGGGCATATGGTAACCCGATGATCTGGATTTTCACATATCAAACACAGCCCGTTCAATGTCCGACACACATCTCTAGTGTGTCCTACCTTCCCACAATAAGTGCAGCCTGCCGGGGGTTGCTGGTTCTTCCTCTGTTGCTGTTGTTGCTGCCTGGGTGGTGGTGCGGGCCCTCACATTGCCACATCGTGAATGCGAATGCCAAGGGATGGTGCTGTTGTTCGGGAGCTGCTCCCCCTCCTCCTTCAATCTGACTGTGAGATCTCTTCTGACCTCCAGTCCTTGCCGTGATCCTCTGAATGGTGATCTCGTGCCTTCGAGTTGCCGTCAATACCTCATCAAAAGTCTGGTAATTGTGCCCCTCTATCAATTGCAAGAGCTCAAGATGAAACCCTTGCTGAAATCTCATAGCCCTCTGGCTCTCTGTCGCTACCATCTCTGGGGCGAACCTACTCAATCTGCAGAACTCCGCTGCATAAGCATCTACTGTCTTGCCGGCCTGCTTGAGGTTGATAAATTTCTGTTGTAGCTCGAACTGCGCCACAACTCTATAGTACTTTGTCTTGAACCTTGCAGTAAAATCGTCCCAAGCAACATGACGTCTAACGCCTACTTCCTCTGATTCCCACCAATCACGTGCGAGATCCTGAATTAACAACTTCACTTGATCCACACGTTCTTCCGCCGGTACCTTAGCTGCTATCAGAATAGCCTCAATATCCTTAAGCCACGCATCTGCTGAGATGGCATCTTTCGTGCCCTCAAAACGACGAGGGTTGTACTTACAAAACCTGGCTGATGCTCCTGAATCTGGCCTCGCCCCTCTTTCCAATGCCGTCTGCAACCCTTGGTTGTGTAGTACGTTCTGCTCTTGTAACTGAGCGTGCATGCGCTGCTGGGCTAACATCTGATGTTGTTGAGTAGCCATCATTCCTCTCATGATCTCCAGAAGGGCTGGTGTGTCTACTTCCACAGGGGTAGGTAGAACTGTTGGTGGTGGTGGAACATCCGGATACTGTGGTCCAGCTGCTGCTTCCACTATTACTTTTTCTTGGATGGCCTCTTGAGTTAGTATCGGCCCTTGTTGCTGACCAACATGGTCAGGTTGTCCGTGTTGCCCTTGTTGTTGTTGTCCAGTCCTGGCAGATGCGGACGAGGTACCCCTAAGAAAATGGACAAGAGAACAATCAAACGATCGGACAGGAAAGATCAATGAAGTCAAAGGATACCAGAATGTCAAGCTAGAGTCGAGAGTAACGAATCATGAGATCAAGGGGGAACATGTGTGATTGAGACATCCTATAAATTAAAACACCCCACAAGTCTGAAATCAGACCTGCATGGGCCACCACTAAAACCTTGTCACGCCCCAGAACCAGAATACTAGAGAGCGGGGGAATGACTCAGCCAGCTACGTATTACGGGTAGATGAATACCGTATAATACGATCAATGCTGTCTAAAAGATGAGGGGGTGCATACTACATGAAAGTCTCACTATGGTTATTTCACATCTATTGTCTTAATCATTCAAATAAGAAACGGAAATAGAGAACATGTAAGATAAAGCAGTAAGGCGTCCCAAACGCTCAGTCAAAATGTTCTTGATATCTGGCTTTACAAAACATAGCCAGATGATGTTGCAAAGTGTACACAATTGTTATCAGCTGCAGTCTGACTTAATTACAATTATGTAAAAGTAAGTACAAGACAATCCGACTAACATGTCGGTGCCAAACGGCAAGGTATTAAGTAAATAACAAAACGAGTGGGGAAGTAAGAAACCCACTCGAGTCCTCCTGCGATCATCCCTCTAGTATTGACCATCTTGGAGGTGGAAGTAAGCTGAGTTCTCGGAAACTGGCTCTAAATCTGGCCATGTAAAACCAGAGAGGTTAGACCTCCAATAGCAAGTACCACAAGGAAGCACGATATGAGAAATTAAAACCAGTAATAAGAGAATATGATAAGTAGATCTCTGCTTGCCACTGAGATTCATATAACATCACGACACTTCGAACCAACCTCCCAACCAAACAAGGACAGAAGTTGGCCCGTCATGCCCTGACATTCTGATCATCTCAGTTAGGTAACAGAGTAGGTACAGTACACAAACAAATCAATTTAAACGTCCATGCAACTACTACGGCTTGCTACTGTGAGTTCCAAGTTATCCTGGAATTATACAATAAAGGATTCCTCAGTTCTTACTATGTGCAAGCAAGGCTAGTTTATCCAGTCAATCAATTGCTCCAATCATGAATTAGACGAGTCCCAGCGGGATGCCCGTCATCAATATACAATATACAATAGATAATATAACCAGATACCGCTCCCTGTCCGTGTGGTAGATTTGCAGTATCTGTGGGGATCAACCGGCCTGTCGGGCACTGCTAGTCCCAAGAGGGCTGCCATGTAAGAACTCGGGAATCCATTCTCTCCATGCAATCATTATTTTATTTAACTTAATAGTCTCTACGTTGAGTGAATTCCCATGCCGTGGATCATGGTTATTCAGAATGAGTACTTCCGTACAAAGTACGATATGCCCAACTCTACAACGATTACCCGTGCGGTTAGGTTGTAGGTCTTACATATTGTAATGCAATAATCAAAACTAACCATGGAATAATCATGCCTTGACCATAAAGTACACATGCTGCTTTTGTAGAAAATAATTAAATAAATTGAAGCTTGCATGTGTGCCTGTATGTTAATATTCGGGATCGGCCAATCGATTATAATAGTTCATAGTTAATATGAACGTGTCTCATTCATTCAATTTAATAAGACGACTAGCCAGTCTCTTAGTTCCAACTAGGAACGCATGATCAATTATTAGTCGAAGTAATAGTCGGGGTCACTTCGTGACAAGGCATGAAAGTCAAACTAGTATTAAGCATGGTCGAGTCTATAACTAGTATAAAATAGTTGGAAACATATTCTTGAAGCCAAAGAAAAGAGCTACATCTTTCATGTTGGGAGTTAGAAAAAATTCTAGCCATAATTCAGTCAAAATAGGACATATAACAGTCAGAAACAACCAAAATAGGCATATACGGCCTATTCTGCGACATGCATGCGGACCAACTGCGACATGCGGCTCATGCGGCCCTGCTGCGACACCATATGCGGCTCAACTGCGATATGCGGCCTATGCGGTCCAACCGCGATACCATATGCGGCTCAACTGCGACATGCGGCCTCACACGGCCCAACCGCGACATCTATGCGGCTCTACTGCGACATGCGGCCTATGCGGCCCAACCGCAACATCTATGCGGCTCAACTGCGACATGCGGCCCAACCGCGACACCTATGCGGCTCTACTGCAACATGCGGCCTCATGCGGCCCAACCGCGACATCTATGCGGCTCTACTGCGACATGCGGCCTATGCGGCCCAATCGCGACATCTATGCGGCTCAACTGCGACATGCGGCCTCATGCGGCCCAACCGCGACACCTATGCGGCTCTACTGCGACATGCGGCCTCATGCGACCCAACCGCGACATCTATGCGGCTCAACTGCGACATGCGGCCTCATGCGGCCCAACCGCGACACCTATGCGGCTCATGCTGCAGATGAACATAGAAGTTTGACCAAAATTGTTTTGGCCATAACTTTCTCAAAATAAATTGGAATCTAACTTTTCAAAAGCCAAACTTTGGTAGAATTAAATTCTCTACAACATGGAACCACTTATTTTCGAAAATAACAAAGTTTGATAGATCAAAACCATAAAAATCCATATGAAAACCAAAACTTAAAACTTAGATCTACACCCAACCATCCATGGAAATCAAGAACTTCAAGACCTAAACTTGTAAAGGATGAGAAGATGAATAACATAGACTAAAAATAAATGGGGATGCATGAAATCCCTCATGATGTGCAAGATGTACTTGCCTCTCCAAATGGGTGGGTGGGAGAGTAATGGAGGAAGAAGAAGAGAAATGGTGAATTGAATGAGGAGAGAGAAAGGGGATGAGCTTTAAATGAAGGAGTGGTGGTAGGTGGGTTCGGTTCATAATGAACCAACAAAAATCGAAAACAAACCAATCTAGGCCGAACCCAAAAATCAAAGTAAAAGCAGAGAATAAAAATGCAGAAAGTAAACTGCAGAAAAATAATTAACGTGAAATTAAAAGAATTTTAAATACAGAACAATACATGATAAATATTAAATAAATACATTCCAGCAGTACATGAATTAAAATACGTATTCCGGGAACGGGAAGTGACACTGGCATATGTCAACCTTCCAGATCTGAAGATTCAGAAGCTTGGGACAAGGACTACTAAGACGATCTTCTTGGGGTATGCCGAAAAGAGTGATGCTCGAAGATTTATTGATATTGAGTCAAATCATATCATTCAATCTCGTGACGCAGAATATTTTGAAGACAAATTTGCTAGGCACAAGAATATCGTTCTTGCGGATGTACCGGAGAACAATGAGGGTGCGCAGCAAACTGAAGTCTTCAATGAAGATGTAGTCCAAGAAGATGTTGTTGAAACAACGGTTGAACCATAACAAGCTAAGCCGTCAGCTAAGTGTGTGAGGAGGCCGAAGGACTTCGAAAGTGACTTTGTCACCTATCATGTGGAAGCAGATCCGCTTACATATGATGAGGCGATGAAGACCAGAGACGCAGTTTTCTGGAAGGAGGTGATTGACAATGAAGTTGATTCCATCACCTCAAATAACACTTGGGTGTTGGTTGATCTTCCTGAAGGAGCGAAACCCATCGGATGCAAATGGATCTTCAAGAAGAAGATGAACAGACGGAACTATTGACAAGTTCAAGGCTAGGTTGGTAGCCAAGAGGTTTTCTCAGAAGCAGGGGATTGACTATTTTGACACATATGCTCCAGTAGCCCGGATGACCACCATCAGAATGTTGATTGCTCTCGCAGCAATACATAAGATGGTGATACATCAGATAGATGTCAAAACGGCTTTCCTAAATGGCGAGCTGACCGAAAAAATTTACATGCAACAGTCAGAGGGATTTGTCGTCAAGGGTCTTGAGGACAAAGTTTGCAAGTTGGTAAAATCTTTGTACGGTCTTAAACAGGCTCCCAAGATGTGGCATGAGAAATTTGACAAAGTTATATGGTCAAATGGCTACATGGTCAGCGAGACGGACAAGTGTGTTTACACGAAGTTCGCTGATGGAAGAGGTGTGATCATTTGTCTGTACGTGGACGACATGCTTATCCTAGGTACGGATATGAGCTGTGTCACGGAGACAAAGAGGTTTATCTCGAGCAAGTTCAGTATGAAGGACTTGGGGGACGCTGATGTGATCTTAGGGATCAAGATCATCCGGATAGACACTGGACTAGCATTGTCACAGTCTCATTATATTGAGAAAATGATCACTCGTTATGGGTATCAGGATCTTCCAGGGATCGATACGCCGTACAGGTGTGATGTGAAGCTGAAGCCTAATTCAGGGGAAAGCGTCAGGCAGCTGGAGTATGCTAGCATAATCGGGAGTTTGTTGTATGCTACTAATGCCACAAGGCCTGACATAGCTTTCGTCGTGGGAATGATGAGTCGTTTCACGAGCAACCCTGGTGTTGAACACTGGAAGGCTGTGAGACGGGTTATGAGATATCTCAAGAAGACTCAGACATATGCACTGTACTACAGCGGAGATCCGCAGGTAGTGGAAGGCTTCAGTGATGCCAGTTGTTGCACAAATTTGGAGAGCGAGAGGTCCACAGGTAGATATATTTTTACAATGGGTGGAGCTGCTATATCGTGGAAATTGAAGAAGCAAACTATGCTCTCGCGGTCATCCATGGAATCTGAGTTCTTTGCACTTGATACCGCAGCCGAGGAAGCAGAATGGCTTCGGGAGCTCATGTATGATCTTCCAGTGGTTGGGGCACAAATATCGACAATACCGATATACTGCGATAACCAGACGACTGCAGCGGTGGCATCAAATGATCTTTTCAGCAGAAAGAAGAGGACTGTGCGGTTAAAGCACAGGACAGTACACGATCTTATTAAGAGAGGTGTAATTGCAGTGATTGATGTTCGGAGTCAAAAAAATCTGGCGGATCCGTTCACCAAGGGCCTCAAGCGCCAGCTGGTCGATGACTCAGCATGTAAAATGGGCTTAAAGGCATTCTGATATTAGTTATTGTATTTCTACCATAAAGTTTTATGCTATTAGTTCAAAGATTTATCTACTAGGCATCTAGCTTTTGGTTCAAGGGAGGACCATTAACTGGAATAATATCAGGAACGGTAGATACATGTTCTATCGGGCATAGAGAGGTTACGGACCTACAACCACTATTGTCTACTGTTGTTTTCTGCGGAAAATGGTTCCTGTGGGAAGGTTGGCTTAATTGCCTTAATGAGTTCTCAGGCAGAGTGAATGCCTGGAGTGCTTTACTGAAAGCACGGTAGAGCAGCACTACATGGAGTGAAACTCCATGCTACAGTAGGATGACTCCACAATGAGGTTCCTATATGTAGGATGCTGCCCAGGAATAGGATAAAGTTTCGGCTTAGCAGGCCAAGTCACAGCGGCGTAGCACCGCAAATAGGCAGTTAGCCTAATGCTGTATGTTAAAAATAAAGAGGAATGTAGTCAGCACTACAAAGAGGAGGAGTTCCTCACGTTACAGTGGCACGACACCACGATGAGGTACCCGGTTAGGGATAAAGCCTCGGCCTTGTAAGCCATGTCGTTGCGGCGTAACACCGCAAGGGAGCCTAAGGCTTCATGCTGGATAGTTTGGCACTACAAAGAGGCAGTTGCCTCATGCTACAGTAGTATGACACTACGATGAGGTTCCCGATATGGGGTAAAGCCTCGGCGTTAAGCCATATCATAGCGGCGTAGCACCGCAAGGGAAGCGCAAAGCGCTTCATGCCATGTCTCTTTATAATGAACTCACCGATAGTGTATGGACAAAGAGATATCAGGTCGTCTCTTGAGGGTAAACTTGTAGACGCCCAAAATTATACACTGAAACCAGGCTGGCACAGGGCCTTTAATGTGTAGCCAAAAGCACATGTAACTACATTATGTGAGTGGAAAGAATTTCAGCTATGATGCAGAATTTAAGGCTTAGTCCATTCTTGTATTATAGTATAATTTTTGACCCATGCGGGAAGATTCAAGTCGTCAGCGACATCTCTCCTAATGCATGATGGACAGTTACTGTGGGGAACACTTATACCCATATATAGAGATATGTGGAGGATTGTTGGAGTTTTGGTTTTTCCTTTAGAAAGCTTTAGTCCCACATCGGAAAAAACAAAGAGATTGTATCTCTATATATTAGCTTTACTATTATTGGAGATGCACATGTGGTGTGGAGGTGCACATGGGTTTGACATGTGGGGTTATTTTTCTAATGGAAAAAAGGCTAAAATCAATAATTAAAGCATTCATGCTTTTTGCTCTTGGAAAATTTATTTCCATAGGAGCTAAGTCCCGTAGGGGCTTAGCGACTCGGACTCGGACTCGGGCTCAAGGGCTCATGAGACGTAACGTGGCATTTTGTTGGCGCACTTTGCACTTTTTGCAAGGAAGTTCGTGTTCATCTGAGGAGTCAGAAGAGCAAGAGTGTTCCAAGTTCTCCGACGAACTTGCTAGTTCCTGGAAGCTATTCGTGTGGGACGGTGATCATTCACCCCATCATGAGTTTTTCAATCTTTCGCCTGTCGCCTTCTTTGTTGGTATTATCAGGATTCTATTAGCGCGCCTTCGATGAAGTGTTTGCGTTGGTATTATCAGAATTCTATTAGCGCACCTTCTGTGAAGTGTAGCATTAGTGGAATTTCTCTTACGTACCTTCTGTGAAGGGTTACGTTCTGTGCACCTTCTGTGAAGTGTAGCACTAGTGAAATTTCTCTTACGTACCTTCTGTGAAGGGTTATACGTTATGTGCACCTTCTGTGAAGTGTAGCACTAGTTGAAATTTCTCTTACGTACCGTTTGTGAAATGTTACGTAATAACGATTGTTTGTACAATTGTTACGAAATTTCAGTTTTCTATCGAAAAATTGTGTCCCGGCTTTAACAATTTTTGTCCGTCTTGTGAAGCTTTGGAAAGGAGAGAATTTTCACAAAGTTACTCTCGGAAACTCTTATTGGACAAGAGAGCCAATATGATATTGGCGTTGATTCTACCAACGAAACAAAAACTTTTGTCTTTTTCATTGCAGCATGAGCACGCCCCTCCAGTCCCTCCTGAGAGGAGGAGACTATTCCAGTGCGGCTGGGCGGTCATTCTGTGACTCCCTTCACTCTAAGATTTTTCAGGAATTCGGTTAGGTTTCCTTCCTTGATCTGACGTTCAATTTCTTGTCGTAGCCTTTGTAATACTTACAATATGGCCCATTGATGGCCTTGCTTTGAAGTAGCTGAGCTCGTCGTGTTTGATATGGAAGAAGACGCTCGAGGTTTGGTATTAGTTGGAGTTCGTTGAGTCTGTTTGTCGGCGTCTCCGGCGCCTTTTTTGTTGCTCGGGCATCTTGACGGATGTACTTGACCACCATAGCGCGTGCTTCGACAAAAGTATCAGAAGCTTCCATGTTGACTGCGTGAAAGAACTGGGTACCTCTTGGCCTCCTCTCCAAAATGCCAATACGAGAACGTCGTCAGTGAGACGTTCTCGATCTCGTCGAGGATGTCTTCTAATCCTTCTAGGTATGCTCGATCAACAGTGTCGCTCATTTTCATCCGCTTCTTGCTACCAAGGAAGTGTGCTATGAACTCCTCTGCAAGGTCATTGAAGGACCTGTCTGTCGGTTGAACCACTCGACATCCCTGTCCTTTAGTGATATGGGCAACACCTTACAACATCATTATTCGCAATAATTGGGACATTAATTTTTTATATATTTCTTTTCTTTACCCATTCATGCACCTTTGCACTGACCTGTTTGTTACACTATTAAGTGGGAGAGCGGGGGAGCCAAACTCCAGAGCCGTTGCCGTCGGGGGAGTGAAGCCGACCGAGGAGAGGATGGATGCCACCGGAGATCGGTCATCGGCGGCTCGGATCTCCAGTTCCGGTGCGGATCTGGAGGCGACGACGCGGCTCCAAGACGACTGACACCGGGGAAGATGTCTGCCACCGTGGACGTGGACGCCGGAGAAGATGGATGCCACCGGAGGTGGGCTTGTTTGTTGGCGGCCAGCAGAGAAAAATGCTGCCACTGGAGAAAATGACTTTACTCTTTGATGGGCTTGTTTGCTGGCATTGCTGCTGGGTTTATATTGGGAGGAGTAATTAGGAGTAGTTAATAACAACTAATATAATAATATGTTTAATTAATAGCTTAGTTTTTTTTTTTTGAAATCACACGCACACACACAATTGGGGGACTCGAACCTTGCCGGCCCCTCCGGATGTCCGCTCTAATACCACTAGGCTAGAGAGCTCAGACATTAATAGCTTAGTAATTAGTAGTTTTTGTAGAGAGAATATTAATGATATGTTTAATTAATAGTTTTAGTAATTAATATAACATTCAGATTTTAATGGATGGGAATATGTATATATATATATAATTATAATAGTTAATGTTTTTTAATTTAATTATTATGGTAACAAATTTTATTAATAATAATAATAATAATAATAATAATAATATTATTATTATTATTATTATGGTAATTAATTTAATTATTGGTTACCATATCTAATTCCAACATCAACTTTCAACCACCGTTAAAACAACCGAACTCGTTTTTTTTTTCCACTTTCAACAACCATCCAAACACCAAATCTATTTTTCTTTCAATTGTAGGAGACAAAAAGTATTACATCCAAACACATTTTGAAAAGTGTCATTTACACACTTTCACCTGCAACTCATCATGACGTAAGTGTCATTTTCACACTTTCAAATAATTACATCTATCCAAACAGCCCCTATCAGATTTTTGAATGACATAACTGGAAATTTAGATGCAAAAAAGGCCTGCAATCGGGGCTTTGAAACTTCACAAGAAGTATTTGTAAAATGTGATGGGTAACTATGACCTTTTTACATCATCCTACTAGTTTCCATATTTCCTTCTGTACTTTTTACTTTTTTTTTTTTTTCCGTTTGGCTACTTGTTAGAAAGTAAAATACTAGGCAATGCATTGTTGGCAAAATCTTATCAATTTTCTTGTCTTAATATTTTTTATAGTCTATGGGAATTTGAATAAGTTAATTATTGGTTGCGTTGAACAAGTGCATGCTCAGAAAGGTAGGTTACCTACTTTCTACTGGCCGTTAAGGTTTACGATAATATCCTTTATTAGAACATAAATGGTATGGTTCATTACAATTTTCTAGATTCGGAATGTATAATCTCATTTCCACAGGAGCTATAGTCTGGACCTCAGAACTTCTACATTGAGAATATAGGGACTCGTTTTTTAGAATAGTAAGGCTCAATTTGGAGTCCTAATTTCTAGATTATAGATTTTATATTATTTTTTGGAAAAGAAAGAAGGATGACACCTAGGTCTGTATCCACTCATCTCATTTGGACTTCAAAATTAATTTGTTTACTATTCTCATATAAGTCCAACACATTCTATATTTATTTATTTTATTACAAATTTGGATATCAAGATGCATTCTTGAGTTCCATCTGCCATTGATGCTTAGGCCTCTTTTGGTTCGTGTAAAGGAAAGGAAATCAATTCCTTGGTATTTTTGTTCCTTTGGAAAATTACAATTTGCATCGATTTTTCTTTCTTATGTTTGGAAATGTCAAAGGAATTGGAAGAAAAAGTGAATATTTAAAGGTGGGAAAGTGAAACCTTACTTGAATGGATGGAACTATTTTTTTCTCCTAATTTTCTTTCCATTGGAAATCATTTTCCTTTCATGCCCAAATCCTTTGGCAACCAAACATAAAAGAATAATGACTTCCTTTCCCAATTCCGTAATTCCGCGAACCAAATGAAAAAGTAATGACTTCCTTTCCCAATTCCGTGATTCCGCGAACCAAATGAGGCCTTATAGTAGTCTTCTCTAGGATGAACTGCACTTACTCTAGGGGATATGACTTTAAATATACAACTTTGATGATGATGATTACCATGATGTCTGGCCAGTTTTGGAGTGTACATTTTATATATATATATATATATATATATATATATATATATATACTTTAACTCACCTGGAATATATATATATAGGGAAGGGATATTGCACCAAACTTATTGCATCAATTATTGCACCAAACAATCTCAACCACACATTTATTTCTATCATGTGGTTATAAAACATTCCATAAAGTTGTTGCCACGTCAGCATGCTTTATAACCACATGATTGAAATAAATGTGTGGTTGAGATTGTTTGGTGCAATAATTGATGCAATAAGTTTGGTGCAATATCCCTCCCCATATATATATAACGGAATATTTTAATGCCCAGGGCGAAACCCAAAATGATGTCTCTTGTTCGGAATATATTGAAAACAAAGTGTTAATTTTTTTTGGAGAAGATTCATTGTTTTATTATCATGAGCGCATTTACATTTAGGGTATCATTAAAATATTGTTTCTCTTGAAAAAAATAGTAGCATAGAAATTTAAGTAGAAGCGTCTTGATCACGTTTAAACATAATATCATAAAATGTTCTAGAAAATTAATAAAACCTCCTAGACACAAACTCTTGTACCATTTTTTATATAATTGAATAATCAAACATCATAACTCATTCCAACTCAAGTTCGACTAAACAACATCTAAAAACTAGATCAATCTAAATATCAAATTGGCTTTTCCGTAATGGTTAATTAAAACAATAAAAATGACATCTTTGTAGTGAACATTTCGTTCCCGCACATGATACAAATCTAAATACCAAATCCAACAATCCTTAAATCAATCCAAATACCGACTTCAACAATCCCCAAATCATCTTATCACTAATATTTGTTGAACATTCACTACGTAATACAACATTTCAAAGTATGTTATGCAAAAATTGGAAATCAGTTATACTCAAAATTCAATAATTTATCGGTGCAACTAAAGATCGTTAAAGTTATTATCGCTATTAGCATCACCAACAATCAAGTTCATCATTAAAACTCGAATTTCATAGCTCAAGTTCATTATCTGGAGATTATTCAACAGAACTTGCGTAACCGTTTCAGTGAGTTGTTGTTGTTGTCTTAGCCGCAACTCACGTCAATTCAAACGATTATAAAATCTTAATTCTTAACTTCAAATCCCTAAGTAGATTTTAAAATTATGGACAGTAGAAGAGGACATGAAGAATAAATTTAAAGAAAAAAGGAGTTTGGGATTCAATTATAAGTAGAATAAAGAAGGAAGCGAGAATTAAAATTGATAATTTTCAGGAACATTTATCGTTGGCCATCAATTCGCCTCTGAAATTGGAAGACAAGAAGTTCTTGACTGGAATCGGAAGAGACAAACTTTCACTACTGTAAAAGCAATTGCCAATTTTTTTTCTTTTATCAACTCTTTTATTATATATTAATATTATATAATATATATTATTAACTCTTAAAATTATTTGGGGCCCCTTGGACCTTGGTGCCCCGGGCCCACGCCCCGTTTGCCCCTCCCCCGGGCCGCGCGCCCTATATATATATATATATATATATATATATATATATATATATATATATATATATATATATATATATATATATATATATAATTTTTTTTTTTTTTTGAAGCAAGGGTAATGAGTTTCCGGAATCGCTCCCACTGGGATTCGAACTCCTGACCACTCGGGCCGCATGCATCTCTCTTAACCACTAGGCTATATATATATATGGAGAGATCGGAACAGATGTATATTCGAAGGCCTAACTTTAACTTAGCTAGGACCCTTGCATAATACTGAGTTTAATGTCAATTCATGTGTTAATATGTTCTTGAGATGTGACAGTTGAATATCAATAAAATTACCGGTTTATATATACTAGTCTACATGTACGTGTTTTGCACGTATTTAATTATAATATCATAAGATCAGTTGTCGTCTTTTCATTTTTTTTCAGGTGATTATTCATGTGTGTGTTTTCTTTTTACAATGTCCAAGAGATTCGAAGTACAATTTTTTTTTTTAATTTTCTATTGAGAATAATAATCATTGAAAAATGGTTAGGATAGAAAAAATTATTGCCATTGGAACATGAAAAGTTGTATGAAAAAGAAAACTTGCATGCAAACTTTATTACTTTGACTCTTAAACATAAATGACATGCAAGTTAGACATAATAACATCATGTTTATAATATACTCAAGGGTATTTTAGGAATTCAAAAGTTTCACCACCAAGTTTTTCTATTATATATATATATATATATATATATATATATATATATATATGGAAAATTTATGAAATGCCCAAAAATTTAAAAAGTTTTATGAAAAACCCACCGCAAAAGAAACTTTCATCGCGTGCCCAGCATTATCTTAAAAATATATAAAAGGGGACGGCATGACCCTTTTGCCCTTCTAATTTATTAAGAATATCCACAAACCCAGCAACTCTTCAGAAAAACGGTTCGATTCCAAAAGAGGAATAATTACATACAAATCCAGCAACTCTTCAAAAAAACGTTTTGATCGCTCCCTCCTCTTCCATACTCTGTTCGCTTTCGATTTTAGGTCATCTCCTCCAAAAATCTTAAAAATTTCTTACAAGAATGCGCCAGCGAATCTCCATTCGTAAGTTTCACACAATGTCGCAGTCATCATCAATGGATGTAGACCGAGTTAGAAAAGACGGAGAACAAGTAGATGTTGGAAAACAAAAGAAACAAGGGGTGAAAGTTAAGAGGATTGCTCGTAAACGAAACATCACAAAAGAAAAAGAAGTGCAAGAAGAAGTAGAAGAACAAGAACACGGAGAACAACAAGAACAACAAGAACAAGAAGTAGCAGGAGGAGAAAAAGAAGATCAAGAAGAAGGGAAAAAAAAGATAAAACTTTGAGTCATGTTCATTCTCCGTTTATATTGACGCGGCAAATGAGAATGATCATTCTCCGTCTATAAAATACACGGAGGATGCCCTTTCTGTGTCATTTGAACTAGAAATGGCCATTCTCCGTGTTAAAATACACGGACAATGGCGTTCTCCCTTGTATTTTGACCTAGAAATTGTCATTCTCCGTGTATCTAACACAGAGAATGAATATTCTCCGTGTTAAAACACACGGAGAATGACATTCTCCGTGTCAAAACACACAGAGAATGACATTTTCTGTGTATTTTGGTATAGAAATGAACATTCTCCGTGTTTTTAACACTGAGAATTACATTCTCCGTGTTAAAATACACGGAGAATGACATTTTCTTTGTATTTTGACCTAGAAAAGGCCATTCTTCGTGTGTTTTTGACAAGGAGAATGTTATTCTCCATGTTTTTTGACACGGAGAATGATCATTCCCCGTGTTAATAAACACGGAGAATGGCATTCTCCGTGTTAAAACACACGAAGAATGGTATTTTCTGTTTTTTTGACCTGAGAATGAGCATTCTCCGTGTTTCTCACACGGAGAATGTTATTCTTCGTGTCAATATATACGGAGAATGGCATTTTCTTGTATTTTGTCCTGAGAATGAGCATTCTCCGTGTATCTAACACAGAGAATGTTATTCTCCGTGTTAAAATACACGAAGAATGGCGTTCTCCCGTGTATTTTGACCTAGAGATGGCCATTCTCCGTGTATCTAACACGGAGAATGTTATTCTCCGTGTTAAAATACACGGAGAATGGCATTTTCCCTTGTATTTTGACCTAGAGATGGTCATTCTCCGTGTATCTAACACGGAGAATGGCATTTTCTGTGTATTTTGTCCTGAGAATGAGCATTCTCCGTGTTTCTAACACGGAGAATGTTATTCTCCGTGTTAAAATACACGGAGAATGGCATTTTCTTGTATTTTGTCCTGAGAATGAGCATTCTCCGTGTTTCCAACACGGAGAATGTTATTCTCCGTGTTAAAATACACGGAGAATGGCGTTCTCCCTTGTATTTTGACCTAGAGATGGCCATTCTCCGTGTATCTAACACGGAGAATTTTACTCTTCGTGTTAAAATACACGGAGAATGACATTTTCCCTTGTATTTTGACCTAGAGATGGCCATTCTCCGTGTATCTAACACGGAGAATGACCATTCTCCGTTTTAAAACACACGGAAAATGGCATTTTTTGTGTATTTTGTCCTAAAAATGAGGCATTCTTCGTGTTTCTAACACGGAGAATGCTATTCTCCATGTTAAAATATACGAAGAATGGCATTTTCTGTGTATTTTGTACTGAGAATGAACATTCTCCGTGTTTCTAACACGGAGAATGTTATTCTCCGTGTTAAAATACACGGAGAATGACATTCTCCTTGTATTTTGACCTAGAACTGGCCATTCTCCGTGTATTAACAAGGAGAATGACCATTCTCCGTATCAAAGTAAACGGAGAATGCTCATTCTCAGTGTTAAAATACACGGAGAATGACATTTTCTGTGTATTTTGTCCTAGAAATGATCATTCTTCGTGTAAAAATACACGGAGAATGTCATTCTCCGTGTAAAAGTACACGGAGAATGATATTCTCCGTGTATTTTGATACGGAGAATGATCATTCTCCGTGGTTGAATAGCGGAGAATGGTCATTATCCTTATTATAATAAAGAAGAATGTTGACGTAAACCTAATTGTTGTTTTTTTAGGAAAAAAACTGTCAGGAACATAGAAGAAAGAGTTTTCCGTGCAACATTCACCCTAATACTCTCTCTTATGGATGAGGTGAAGGAAAAGTGTGGCCATTTGCCTGAAGCAGTTATTGAAACCTTGAAGAATGTTGGATTCTACAATTTTGTAGATGTATTCTACAGATCCAAGGTGAAAAAGGCAAAACTATCTAAAGTCACACAAGGTCTGGAGAACCTGATGGGGACTTACTTGGAAGAAGATGGCATTGGATATTTCCAATTGAGCAGCAGTGTCAAGGTAGCACCAACTGCTGATGAGATGGCAACCATTTTCGGTCTGCCAATGAATGATGACAGTGAAGTTAATGAGAAGTATCTTAAGATCATCACTGAAAAATAAAAGACCCCCCACCAGCAGACTCATTCAGCATGTGTACAGAACACTTCAAAAGATTGCTGACAAATTCCAAGGGAAAAAATACAGAAGTCTCAAATGCAGAAGTTAAGAAAAGGATCTTAGAGCTGTTAGGGGACAGAAATGCAAGTCCTGATGAGTTGACCAAGTTAATAGTATTCAACTTGTGCCAAACATCATTCTTCACCAGAATGGGTGGGTCGAACTTGCCGTACTTCACTCTGGTGGAAAGCATAGATGTTATAAAAAGCATCTGTTGGCCACGGATTATTTTGGGGTACGTCATGGACAACATAAAGAGGGCTGTTACAAAAGCTAAAGATGGGGACATTGAGATATCGTACAAGAAGATTGAAGGTTGTACGATATATTTCTTGTATTGGTTTGCAAAGCACAATCAACTGTTAGAAAGGAAGTGCAAACCAATAAGCGCATACCCGAGATTCTATACATGGGATGGGAATAGAATCTCGATATTCCTCAAAAATGAATATCAAGGGGCTCAAACGAATTCTGAATTAATATTCAAAAATTTTGTTACATTGACTGTTGAAGAAGTAGAAGATCCAGCAGAGCAGCATAGTATAGAAGGTGGAGATAATGCTGTTGACGAAGAAGAACCACAAGCTGAAGCCCAAGCACCAGCAACAAACACAGCTGAGAATGAAGATATGTTGCGTGTCTTGGAGGAGAAATCTCAGCTTATCGCTGAGAATGAGTGTCACGACCCGCACCCTAGAGTTAGGGCACGAGAACGTAACGACGCCCAGCCTACGCCGCAGTGTCGGCGGTAGAACGCTGTCCTAGGTCGCAACATCTAACAATATAAAGCTAAGCAGTTTATACTCCCCGAATGGGGGTGACATAGCAGATACAACTCAATCACATCTAAGGTAGAGCATGATAAGAATAGATAAAACATGAAATCCAAAATAAATACGGGAGATAGAAGTCTAAGTGTCTAAGATACATGAACCCAGAAGTACATCTCAAAACTCAAATAAAGATACAGTAATCCACAAGGTAAATACAACTCCAGACAAAAAGAAATAACTACCTAAACAAACCCTACTGTGTCTCCTCTAGGCTAGCAGGCACCTCCAGGCTATCTGTAAAATTTATCAACAGGTCCAGTCAGGACTGGAGCGAGCACAGTACATCTCAACAGATCATAGCAGGTTAGAAAACATATAACATGCAGTAGAGTAAGATACAGGTACTGAAGAAATGCTGTATGTAAACAGAAAGAGAACTGTAATATAAATATCTACTATACATAGAGAACTAACAGTGGCTAGTGAGTCAGAGTACGAGATAGCACATGTGAACAGGACAGATTTGCATAGGATGTCGAGGTGCACAGGAATCTACACTACAAAGGAATTGTTCACACGACTACTAGCACTCCCCCGTATCCCCAATCAATACACAAGGATCTAAACAGGTTATGTTATTGCACAGGATATCACATGGGGGCCCATATAGGGTGCACATGATAGTATACATGGGGCTCCGTGAACATGAGAGTACAAGATTCACAGGAGTGCACATGTAATGAAAGCACAGGAGTACATGATGTAAGTGAAACGCACAAGCACAATGTATCCGATGCTCCCGAGGGGGATAACATCGCATGTAGAGATCCATATAGTACCAATCCGTGTGACCAACGTGACAGTACAAGTAAAGTAATCTACTGCAGAAAATAATTCTAAGCAGGATATGAAATGATCAGAGAATGTACTCGCCTCGATAACCTGAACAACTGATAAGTAAAGGGGAGGTCCCACTGAAGCCACAGAGTCCTATTTAAAGCAACACAGGTTACAAGGTGTTCAAGTTGAAATAAATAAAACTATACTAGCCATCTATATTATTCTAGGTTCTTCTAAGTTAAAACATCTCTAGGTCGACTCCGGTCAATAATCTAGTCAAACTAGGTCAAGTGTTGACTTACAGTTGACTTTGGGTCAACTGGTCAACTCTGGTCAAACAGGGTCAATTCTAGTCTAATATAAAGTGTACTTCGTTATTTGTACGTCGAAACTTACGACACGCAAATCGAGATAAGAAGATTATCGGTAAGGTTGATAATCTTATTATAGTTATCCACGTGTCCAATATGCCAATTTCAGTGATGTGAGATCACTGGAATTGGCTGATCTCAGTTTCGTTGTACTAATCCCGAAATACGAACATTATATGAATTAATTATTAATTAATTATAAAAAGGTTAAACTTAGAGAAATTATCAACAAACATTGTCGGACGATGAAATGAACATCGCCAACGTGTCCAGAATGGTCAAATTAGCTAGGATAGCCTACCCAACGGTCCAATTTGGACACAAGGGCAAAAAGGTAATTTCGGGTCAAAACGGTGTCCGTGTCGGAGCCGTTTTGCACCGAAAAACGTGCAAGAAAACAAGTCTATAAAATATAACAAATTATATGTCTATGCAACCAGAATGTCGATACGAACCCAACGGTATCTCCAGAATTGGATTCCGTTGTCCCGATCTCATTTTGGCCTGTTGACCAGAACTTGGAATTCCGATTTGCACGGAAATGCGTGCCGGAGCCAAAGTTCTCAAAACTCAGCAAACTACCTGTCAACGAGTCCAGAATGATGATACGAACTCAACAGTATCTCCGGAATTGGATTCCGATGAGCCAATCTCAAAATGACCCGTTGACCCGGATATTGGTATCCGACTTGCACCGAAATGCGTGCCAGATCTAATATCCACCAAAACCTAGCAAATTATATGTCAATGAGTCCAGAATGATGATACGAACTCAACGGTATCTCCGGAATTGGATTCCGATGAGCCGGCGTCAAAAAGTCCCGTTGACCCAGAATGCGGGACCCGCTTTGCACCGAAAAACGTGCCCGGGCCCACGTTCTCCAAATCTAACAAATTTTATATGAAAACATGCCAAAACGACGCCACAAGTCTAATGGTGGTGTCAGAAATGAAATGTGGAGTCCTGTGTTCAAAAATGGAATTTTATAAGTTGGAAATTACGAATTCGGACGACCAACTTTGGCGTCGAATTCAACCAATCAAACAAGCTCACAATAAAACGAAACTGAAGGGGTAGCAAGAGGGTTATACCAGCTTCGCACCGGAACTGGTAGCATGCCAAACGGAGCTGCGGTGGATGCGATACAAGCTGACGAAGTTGGCCCCGCGAAACTGTCCAAATTTAATACAATTTAAACGGTCAACTTGGTGGCCGGTTTTCATGTATCAAACGATAAAATTAACGGACGAAAATTGACAGGAATGAAGGTGGATATACCGAGATTGCGACGGAGTGAAGAAATCGCCGATCCAACGGTCGGATCTCCGGAAAAATGTGCACGAAGTCGCTGCGACGGAGCGCCTAAACGGACTCAATCTCGCGCGCGTCACGATGGGACGTCATTCAAAACGCACGAATCGCCTCGACGGTGCGTCCCGGAGGACGATGGCCGTCAGGAGAGGACTACCTAGTGTTCGCCGAAGCTAGGGGTGCCCACGGTGGTCACGGCAGCGCGTGGCCGGCTCGGCGGCGGCGCCAACGCCTCACGCGCGCGCGCGCCTTACCGTCGCTGCTGCTGCTGTTGCATGGCAGCGTGCGCGCACCTCACGGCGACGCGGCACAGTGGGGCTGCGCTTGGTCCGGCGGGGCACGGCCTGGCGAGGTGGTGGTGGCAGCCATGGCTGTGAGGGATGGTGGTCGCGGTTAGGTTGAAGAGGAGGAGGAGAGGAGTGAAGATGGTGGAGGGAGTTGTCGGCGGTGGTGGCCGACGGCCAGCTGGGTGGTGCACGACGGCGAGGGAGGGTCAGGGAAGGTGAGGTGGTCGAGAGAGAGAAGAGGTGGAGCTCGGTGTTGGACGAGCTCGGCCATGGCGGTTGTGGTCGGAAAGTGGAGGTGGCGATAGTGATGATGAAGTGTTGGAGGAGGAGGAAGGAGATGGAGGAGGAGATGGCGATGGTCGCCGACGACGAGGCCGGAGTAGGGTCGGCCGATCCAGGGAGGAGGAGGAAGAGGAAGAAGAGTTGGGTGTCGGGTTTGCCAAGGCTATGCTGGTTGCATGGTTGTATTGTGAGTGAGTTATAAAAGAAAGGAGAGATGGAGATGATAACATTAAATGGGGAGAGAGAAAAATGAGTGAGAAGTTATCCCACCTAGAATTTAGGGCCGGCTAGGGGAGGGGTGCTGTGAGAGTGTGGAGTGGAGGAAATGGATGGTGATGATTAATTAAGGGAAAAATCCAGGGCTAGGAATTAAATGGGAAAAATGGTTATTCCAAAGGGAGTTTAATTCAACAAAAATTCTATTAAATATAGGAAAAAATGGGTAAATGAATATCTGATATTTTTGGGCAACAAAATATTAGAGTGTCATGATGGAGAAAATCCTGGAGCTGGACTGGACTCGGTGGAGCCGAATTGGGTCAAAACTGGACATTGTGCAAAAATCGAATTAAAATTAAGCGTTGATGATCATGAGCAAATAAGTAGCACATGGAGATTCTAATAAATGGGACACAAGTGGCGGACGGATAGTAGGCTCAATGTGGGCCATGTCCATAGTTGGGGCTGACAGGTTTTGGTCGACAGGGGACCCACAAATCAAGTTGGAAAATGAATGTGACGCCGTGGCGTGAAATAAAATCGGGTCACGCGTCGGGAAAGTTGTGCGAATCCAATGGAGCCCAAAATGACATGAATGAGTGGGAAACGAAGGTCATAGGTGACGAGCGTCTCGAGTAGATCATCAATGAGGAGTTGGTTTCAAGGAAATGACTGGTCTGGCGCTCCCAATTTAAATGTCATGGTAACGCGCTGAAAATGATCAAGGAAAAAAGTGGGAAAATAATTATCAATCAAATGGTCTAAACCGACCCGAAGTTCAGCGAAGCAGAAAGAGCACAAGAGAACAAGTTTGGATGGGACACTATATACCGTCATGAAGGTATTCGTGTCCACTCCAAAACTCGTGAAGAAGATTTCCAGAGTTGAACATCCCTGATACTCCAAATATCAAAGGCATGGAAAAGTACACTTAAGGAAAAAATAACAAAATTAATTATTTGATGAAACTAAACAATCAGAAAATAAAATAAAATAAAATAAAAATTCAACCCGAAATTCAGGGTGCTCACATCCTACCCACCTTATAAAAATTTCGTCCTCGAAATTAAAATATCCCTACTCCCTCTAGGTCAAACCCCCACAATCAAAATTCCAGAACTTAAACAAATCATACCATCAAATAAAAGAACGGCATACAGGGTCATGGCAACGGTGACAGTGAAGTCTCATCTAGGTTTACTAGTCATGCTAACCAACGGTCATAGGGTATCAAACACACAAGCAAATCCAGGGTGCTAAACGAGAAAAGATGCAGAAATATCAAATCATCAAAACTGTAAGACAGTCTACCATCCCACATGAAAACTGGTACTCAAAAAAAAAAAAGGTAACTACCAATCATCTGAAAAAGTACTATCCCAAGAAAATCAAAATTACAAGTTGAAGAATTGAAAGTCACTTGCATTAAAATCCAATCACAAAACATATACAGAGAGAGCGTTAGAGAGGGAAAACTAGCATCATATGTATGGGGACATGTTCATACGGTTAGATAGTAGGCGTGTGTGTGTGTGTGTCCTTGTACAGGGTTATAGCTTAGTATTGAAAGGTTAAATCCAGTTTTAGTTCAGCGTTTACATATAAAAAAAAATCTAAAAGTAAGCTAACATTCAAACCATGAAAAATATGAACATATGCGGTCTCAGATTTTAGGGTTTGAAATATCACAACAAATCTCAATGGTCCTAACACATCCTAACATGGTAGAGAAGAACCCTAACATACTATCCCCACATTGACCTACGCATACAGTTTAATATTACATGTTAAATCTGAAATTGAACTAAACATTGGAAATCAAATGTGAAAATGTTAACATGTAACTAGTTTTCAGAATTTTGGAGAACTTGAACATTAAAACCCAACTCAATGTTTATCACAACTAGCATGTAAGAATATGAACTTAAATTTATATCCTACTTCCCACAAGGTAGCTCAATATTACATTTAAGGAATAAAACAGCAATTTGAACTAACATTCGGAAATTCAGCATCAAGGGTTAACATGCACAGAAGTCTCAGATTTTACAATTTTAACATAACTTAACCAATTTTTTTTGAATTGAAACTCTATGTATAACATACATGTGCAGTGATGTAAACCTAAATAATAACATGAAATTTATATTTAAATTACGACTTTAACTGGAAAAACAGGAAACCATAAATATTATGGTTTTGAAAATTTAGCATCAATCAACATATTAGTAGTATCTAGATATGTGAGAATCAAGTGTAGCATGCATACGTGTTAGGCAAGTGTCTGATATATATATTCACATACATATTCTCATGTCCCAATAAAAATTTAATTCTACGTTAAGACTAACATTTAGATTCCTACCAAGATTGCAAGCAGGTGAGGTGATTGACGAAATCAAGACAGTTTTATTATCATTATTATTTAATACAAGAATAATAGCAAGAAGGAATAACAATGAAATCTATTTTTGCTTATCTGTTTAAAGAAGGAACGATTTTGAAATCCAGAGCTAAATATCAAATTCAAGATAAAGTCTAGCAAAATCATCGATTCATGGTATTATGAAAAACTCCTAGCAAGAAGCTACACAAAGGTTTATGAAAACAACTAAACATACTCTTAAGTTAAATGACAAGAAACTAGGCAAAACAACAAACAATAATTCTTTTTTCTTTTTTTTTGAATGACTGAGAAAAAAAGGTAGAGAAAACATGATCAAAATATTTTAAGGTGCAATCCGATAATCATATGCGTCTATCCAAAATCATGGTACTCTAAATCCTCGTCATACTAGTAAGCAAGGCTACGATAATCACAGAGCCCTTGACATATGCACATATCTCTAGAATCATGGTATTTAACATTTTCGCGGTGCCGCATGCTTGGCTACGAAAACCTTAAATTCCTACACCCGAGAAATACATCCAGAGTCAGACTATATGTCCTCACCATGCTGGCTAATGTGACTATAGAAGACTAGATTCCATAACATAGATGACCTAGCCCATATAATTTCATCTTGCCAAAAATCAAATTAAATCAACAATGAATACTCAAAAATCAAATCAAAATTTATTAACGAACATCAAAATTCAAAAGTGAACACAATCCATCAAAATACAAACTCGAATGCAACAGCTATCATCAAAATTCAAAATTCAAAAATCTTCCATCAAAATAAATACAAACTCAAATTCAACAATAATCCGTAAAAATCAAATTTAACAACAAAAGTAAAATAAATTAAATCAAGGGAAAAATAGAGTTTTCAAATCGAAGTTAAATAAGATTCTCCAGGGTCGTCCCGGAAATCTCTCAAGGGTTCCTATCTGTGATTGAGTACCTTCAAAATATATCCTATTCCTAGTGCAGGCTGTAGTGGTACTCAAGTTCGAATACCACTACACTTTAGTCTCGACCTGCATGGGCCACCACTAAAAACGTGTCACGACCCGCACCCTAGAGTTAGGGCACGAGAACGTAACGACGCCCAGCCTACGCCGCAGTGTCGGCGGTAGAACGCTGTCCTAGGTCGCAACATCTAACAATATAAAGCTAAGCAGTTTATACTCCCCGAATGGAGGTGACATAGCAGATACAACTCAATCACATCTAAGGTAGAGCATGATAAGAATAGATAAAACATGAAATCCAAAATAAATACGGGAGATAGAAGTCTAAGTGTCTAAGATATATGAACCCAGAAGTACATCTCAAAACTCAAATAAAGATACAGTAATCCACAAGGTAAATACAACTCCAGACAAAAAGAAATAACTACCTAAACAAACCCTACTGTGTCTCCTCTAGGCTAGCAGGCACCTCCAGGCTATCTGTAAAATTTATCAACAGGTCCAGTCAGGACTGGAGCGAGCACAGTACATCTCAACAGATCATAGCAGGTTAGAAAACATATAACATGCAGTAAAGTAAGATACAGGTACTGAAGAAATGCTGTATGTAAACAGGAAGAGAACTGTAATGTAAATATCTACTATACATAGAGAACTAACAGTGGCTAGTGAGTCAGAGTACGAGATAGCACATGTGAACAGGATAGATTTGCACAGGATGTCGAGGTGCACAGGAATCTACACTACAAAGGAATTGTTCACACGACTACTAGCACTCCCCCGTATCCCCAATCAATACACAAGGATCTAAACAGGTTATGTTATTGCACAGGATATCACATGGGGGCCCATATAGGGTGCACATGATAGTATACATGGGGCTCCGTGAACATGAGAGTACAAGATTCACAGGAGTGCACATGCAATGAAAGCACAGGAGTACATGATGTAAGTGAAATGCACAAGCACAATGTATCCGATGCTCCCGAGGGGGATAATATCGCATGTAGAGATCCATATAGTACCAATCCGTGTGACCAACGTGACAGTACAAGTAAAGTAATCTACTGCAGGAAATAATTCTAAGCAGGATATGAAATGATCAGAGAATGTACTCGCCTCGATAACCGGAACAACTGATAAGTAAAGGGGAGGTCCCACTGAAGCCACAGAGTCCTATTTAAAGCAACACAGGTTACAAGGTGTTCAAGTTGAAATAAATAAAACTATACTAGCCATCTATATTATTCTAGGTTCTTCTAAGTCAAAACATCTCTAGGTCGACTCCGGTCAATAATCTAGTCAAACTAGGTCAAGTGTTGACTTACAGTTGACTTTGGGTCAACTGGTCAACTCTGGTCAAACAGGGTCAATTCTAGTCTAATATAAAGTGTACTTCGTTATTTGTACGTCGAAACTTACGACACGCAAATCGAGATAAGAAGATTATCGGTAAGGTTGATAATCTTATTATAGTTATCCACGTGTCCAACATGCCAATTTCAGCGATGTGAGATCACTGGAATTGGCTGATCTCAGTTTTGTTGTACTAATCCCGAAATACGAACATTATATGAATTAATTATTAATTAATTATAAAAAGGTTAAACTTAGAGAAATTATCAACAAACATTGTCGGACGATGAAATAAACATCGCCAACGTGTCCATAATGGTCAAATTAGCTAGGATAGCCTACCCAACGGTCCAATTTGGACACAAGGGCAAAAAGGTAATTTCGGGTCAAAACGGTGTCCGTGTCGGAGCCGTTTTTCACCGAAAAACGTGCAAGAAAATAAGTATGTAAAATATAACAAATTATATGTTCACGCAACCAGAATGTCGATACGAACCCAACGGTATCTCCAGAATTGGATTTCGTTGTCCCGATCTCATTTTGGCCCGTTGACCAGAACTTGGAATTCCGATTTGCACGGAAATGCGTGCCGAAGCCAAAGTTCTCAAAACTCAGCAAACTACCTGTCAACGAGTCCAGAATGATGATACGAACTCAATGGTATCTCCGGAATTGGAGTCCGATGAGCCGATCTCAAAATGACCCGTTGACCCGGATATTGGTATCCGACTTGCACCGAAATGCGTGCCAGACCCAATGTCCACCAAAACCTAGCAAATTATATGTCAACGAGTCCAGAATGACGATACGAACTCAAAGGTATCTCCGGAATTGGATTCCGATGAGCCGGCATCAAAAAGTCCCGTTGACCCAGAATGTGGGACCCGCTTTGCATCGAAAAATGTGCCCGAGCCCACGTTCTCCAAATCTAACAAATTTTATATGAAAACATGCCAGAACGACGCCACAAGTCTAATGGTGGTGTCAGAAATGAAATCTGGAGTCCCGTGTTCAAAAATGGAATTTTATAAGTTGGAAATTACGAATTCGGACGGCCAACTTTGGCGTCGAATTCAACCAATCAAACAAGCTCACAATGAAACGAAACTGAAGGGGTAGCAAGAGGGTTATACCAGCTTCGCACCGGAACTGGTAGCACACCAAACGGAGCTGCGATGGATGAGATACAAGCTGACGAAGTTGGCCCTGCGAAACTGTCCAAATTTAATACAATTTAAACGGTCAACTTGGTGGCCGGTTTTCATGTATCAAACGATAAAATTAACGGACGAAAATTGACAGGGATGAAGGTGGATATACCGAGATTGCGACGGAGTGAAGAAATCGCCGATCCAACGGTCGGATCTCCAGGAAAACGCGCGCGAAGTTGCTGCGACGGAGCGCCAAAACGGACTCAATCTCGCGCGCGTCACGACGGGACGTCGTTCAAAACGCACGAATCGCCTCGACGGCGCATCCCAGAGGACGGTGGCCGTCAGGAGAGGACTGCCTAGTGTTCGCCGAAGCTAGTGGGGTGCCCACGGCGGTCACGGCAGCGCGTGGCCGGCTCGGCGGCGGCGCCAACGCCTCACGCGCGCACGCGCCTTGCCGTCGCTGCTGCTGCTGTTGTATGGAAGCGTGCGCGCACCTCGCGGCGACGCAACGCGGTGGGGCTGCGCTTGGTCCGGCGGGGCACGGCCTGGCGAGGTGGTGGTGGCAGCCGTGGCTGTGAGGGATGGTGGTCGCGGTTAGGTTGAAGAGGAGGAGGAGAGGAGTGAAGATGGTGGAGGGAGTTGTCGGTGGTGGTGGCCGACGGCCAGCAGGGTGGTGCATGACGGCGAGGGAGGGTCAGGGAAGGTGAGGTGGTCGAGAGGAAGGAGAGGTGGAGCTCGGTGTTAGACGAGCTCGGCCATGGCGGTTGTGGTCGAAAAGTGGAGGTGGCGATAGTGATGATGAAGTGTTGAAGGAGGAGGAAGGAGATGGAGGAGAAGATGGCGATGGTCGCCGACGACGAGGCCGGAGTAGGGTCGGCCGATCCAGGGAGGAGGAGGAAGAGGAAGAAGAGTTGGGTGTCGGGTTTGCCAAGGCTATGCTGGTTGCATGGTTGTATTGTGAGTGAGTTATAAAAGAAAGGAGAGATGGAGATGATAACATTAAATGGGGAGAGAGAAAAATGAGTGAGAAGTTATCCCACCTAGAATTTAGGGCCGGCTAGGAGAGGGGTGCTGTGAGAGTGTGGAGTGGAGGAAATGGATGGTGATGATTAATTAAGGGAAAAATCCAGGGCTAGGAATTAAATGGGAAAAATGGTTATTCCAAAGGAAGTTTAATTCAACAAAAATTCTATTAAATATAGAAAAAAATGGGTAAATGAATATCTGATATTTTTGGGCAACAAAATATTAGAGTATCATGATGGAGAAAATCCTGGAGCTGGACTGGACTCGGTGGAGCCGAATTGGGTCAAAACTGGACATTGTGCAAAAATCGAATTAAAATTAAGCGTTGATGATCATGAGCAAATAAGTAGCACATCGAGATTCCAATAAATGGGACACAAGTGGCGCACGGATAGTAGGCTCAATGTGGGCCATGTCCATAGTTGGGGCTGACAGGTTTTGGTCGACAGGGGACCCACAAATCAAGTTGGAAAATGAATGTGACGCCGTGGCGTGAAATAAAATCGGGTCACGCGTCGGGAAAGTTGTGCGAATCAAATGGAGCCCAAAATGACATGAATGAGTGGGAAACGAAGGTCATAGGTGATGAGCGTCTCGAGTAGATCATCAATAAGGAGTTGGTTTCAAGGAAATGACTGGTCTGGCGCTCCCAATTTAAATGTCATGGTAACGCGCTGAAAATGATCAAGGAAAAAAGTGGGAAAATAATTATCAATCAAATGGTCTAAACCGACCCAAAGTTCAGCAAAGCAGAAAGAGCACAAGAGAACAAGTTTGGATGGGACACTATATACCGTCATGAAGGTATTCGTGTCCACTCCAAAACTCGTGAAGAAGATTTCCAGAGTTGAACATCCCTGATACTCCAAATATCAAAGGCATGGAAAAGTACACTTAAGAAAAAAATAACAAAATTAATTATTTGATGAAACTAAACAATCAGAAAATAAAATAAAATAAAATAAAAATTCAACCCGAAATTCAGGGTGCTCACAATGAGCAACTCCAAGAAAGAGCCCAAAAACTAGAGGCAGATGTAGCCCAACAACGTGCTGTGGAGCTCGTTACTGATGGCTTGGATAAGGAGTTAGACTCTATAAGGAACGAAAAATTGCTCCTTATTGCTGATAATGAGAAACTCCGTAGAAGAGTTGAAGAACTGGAGGCAAAGGGGTCGGAACAGGAACTAGACTCCCTGAGAAAGCAGAAATCTGAGCTTACTGCTGATAATGAGAAGCTTCGTCAACGTGTTGAGGAGCTACTTCTAAAAGGTAAAATATTCTATTTTTTCAAAATTTTAATTTGTAATTATGTGTATCTAACACGGAGAATATCATTCTCCATGTCAAAGTACACGGAGAATGACGTTTTCTGTGTGTTTTGACTTAGAAATGATCATTCTCCGTGTTTCTAACACAGATAATGTTATTCTCCGTGTTAAAATACACGAAGAATGTCATTCTCCGTGTTAATACACACTTAGAACGTCATCCTCCGTGTATTTTGACACGGAGAATGACATTCTCCGAATGACATTCTCCGAATGACATTCTCCGCTAGTATTTTAACACGGAGAATGACATTCTCTGTATTTTGACCTAGAAATGGCCATTCTCCGTGTGTTTTTTGACACGGAGAATGTCATTCTCTGTGTCAAAATACACGGAGAATGATCATTCTCCGTGTTAAATACACGGAGAATGTCACTCCTTGTATTTTGACCTAGAAAAGATATTCTCCGTTTAGCTTAACACGGAGAATGACATTCTCCTTGTATTTTGACCTAGAAATGACATTCTCCGTATATTTTTGACACGGAGAATAGTCATTCTCCGTGTATCTTAACACGGAGAATAGTCATTCTCCGTTTATGTTATACGGAGAATGCCCATTCTCCTTGTAAGTCTAACAGAGAATGATCATTCTCCGTTTACTTTGACACGGAGAATGGACATTCTCCGGATTAAAGTAAACGGATAATAATATTTTTCATTATTTTTAAAAAGAAGATTATATAATATTGACATCATACCTCTTGTTGTTGTTTGTTTTTATATCAGTGAAAAAACAGACAATCTCAGAAAGGAGAATGAAAAGCTCATTAATGATAACAACAAACTTCTAGAGGAAGTTGCATCATTGAATGACGAAATCAAACAGAAGAATGATACAATTGTTAACCTCGAAGCAATGGCTAAAGCATTGCAGCTTGGGGAGACTCAAGCAGTTCCTCAAAAATATTACACAAGAGCAAGAGAACCATGAGGGATTAAAAAAAATCAAATGCTCCAGCGGATGATGATTTTACCACATTAGAAAAGAAGAAAACAGCTGATACTACAACAAGTAAGAATGTAGCTGCTGGTCAGAAAAGAAAAGCTCCTTCCAGTCCCAATAAGAAAGTAACTTCTGGTGAGAAAAGAAAAGCTCCTTCCAGTCCCGAGAAGGTAGACGATAAAAAAAAGATGTCAGAAACTGAAGAACTTGAAGAAGAATCTCCTCAAACAGCCAAGCTAGTGAAAGAGGGAAAAATGCTAATGCAATATCAAAAACTCAGGCTTTGGAACCAAGCAGACGATCAGCTGAAGCATCTATACAGGAGCATCGTATACCCAAGAAGGATGTCTCCAACGTAAGTATTCTAAACTTGAACCAATTTCTGTACAATTCACAACGGAGAATGATCATTCTTCGTGTCATTTGAACGGAGAATGAATATTCTCCGTGTATCTAACACGGAGAATGAATATTCTCCGTGCAATTTGGACGGAGAATTGTCATTCTGCGTCCTATTCATAACGGTCATTCTTCGTCCAATTCATAACGGAGAATGTTTATTCTCCGTGTATTTTAACGGAGAATAGTCATTCTCCGTCCAATTCATAACGGAGAATGATCATTCTCTCTATTGGAGTTACTTTTTTACAATTATATCATCAGCCTATATTATTAACATAATCGAAACTAAATTTATGTGCAGTGATAATGTATACCAATACTTTCCAACTGCTCCAGAAGATTGTAAAATAAGAAGAAGAAACAATGATGTTACCTTGATCTTTAATGCTAAAGAAGTATAAGACATATTAAATATGGAAGAAATAGAGGCCAATGTTATGAACTTCTTAATAAAGACTATGAACGAAATACAAGCCGATACAAGACGTGCCATTCAGTCAAGCTCGTAGGGTGCACAATGTAAATGGTCTGCAATTATGATGCCCCATTCAGTGGTAAGAATCAAAACTGAAAAATAAATATTAATGTATACACCTACTAATATTGTTGTAAAAAACTAACTCATGATATTATTTTTTGTTTTTTGTTTTTTTCTGGAAAACAGCGTACCGTTCAGTTTGTCGATGTAGTAAAACCAACATCTGGAGCAATGTACAATTTCAAAGCTGAAATAGAAGATTTTATCATGGAGTTGGAGGATGACATCGAATGGCTATTCGTGCCACTCTTCCGTGAAGAGAATAAATATTATACACTGCTGGCATTCAACTTCAGCTCCTATGTTTGGACATACTACAACTCATTGCGGAAAAACACGGGCGCTAAGGGAATCCAGGATGCAAAATACATGAAGAGTAAAATCGAGCCAATTGTAATGAAGAAGATTGCATTGATGAGGGAGAAAAGCCCAGCAATTCAGGAATATGAAACAACAGAGCTCAAGGTTTGTAAAGATTGCCCACAGCAACTATCACCCAGCTGCCTGCTGTATGTTGTGTATTATATTGAAAACTTGCCGAAAGCTCCATTTGATTTACAAAAGAAAACAAACAAAGTAGTTCACGATATTATTGTAAAGAGCAGGTTAACTTTGGCTAAGCTTTTGCTTATGAGTGACTGTGCAATTCCTTTTGTATCATAAAATAAAATTACAATATAAATTGGCTAAGAAATTCCTTATATATATTCTGTCTGTCAGGTTTCTTTTGTAATGTATTTGTTGTCCTTTGTAATGAAACACAATTTTTTAACTAATTTACATTGTTCTATATATGTAAATCTGTTTTGTTAAAGTTCTGTTGTTTGATTCTGTGTTAAAATACACGGAGAATAATATTTTCTTTGTATTTTGACCTAGAAATGGCCATTCTCCGTGTATTTTAGACACGGAGAATGTCATTCTCCGTGTATTTTGACACAGAGAATGATCATTCTCCGTATTAATACACACGGATAATGTCATTCTCCGTGTTAAAATATACGGAGAATGACATTTTCTGTTTATTTTGACCTAGAAATATCATTCTCCGTGTATCTAACACGGATAATGATCATTCTCCGTGTTAAAGTAAACGGAGAATGACCATTCTCCTTGTTAAAATACACGGAGAATATCATTCTCCATGTATTTTGACACAGAGAATGGTCATTCTCCGTTTATCTAACACGGAGAATGTTCATTCTCCGTGTTAAAATACACGGAGAATGACATTCTGTGTATTAACATAGTGTGTTAGCATAGTGTGCAGGAAGCTGATTCTTCACGTGGGCGCATATGCCATTATGGGCGCATACAACGCAATGGGCGCATGGACGCATACAACAAGTGAGCGCATAGGAAGTGGCCCGTACCTATAAATGGCCATTCTCCGTGTAACTAAAACGGAGAATGATCATTCTCCGTGTCAAAATACACGGAGAATGATATTCTCCGTGTATTTTAACACGGAGAATGAACATTCTCCGTTTACTTTTACACGGAAAATGACATTTGCTGTGTATTTTGACCTATAAATGACCATTCTCCGTGTTTCTAATCATTCTCCGTGTTAATATACACGGAGAATGTTATTCTCCGTGTTAAAATACACGGAGAATGGCATTTTCCCTTGTATTTTGACCTAGAAATGACCATTCTCCGTGTGTCTAACACGGAGAATACAATTCTTCGTGTTAAATTAAACGGAGAATGTTATTATCCATGTTAAATTACACGAAGAATGTTATTCTCCGTGTTAAAATACACGGAGAATGACATTCTTCTTGTATTTTGACCTATAAATGGTCATTCTCCGTGTATCTAACACGGGGAATGAACATTCTCCGTGTCAAAATACACGGAGAATATCATTCTCCGTGTAATTTTACACGGAAAATACCCTTTCTGTGTATTTCGAGGATAACATTTTCTGTGTAGTTAATATATACATTGTTCTACATGTAAATCTGTTTTATTAAAGTTCTGTTGTTTGATTCTGTGTTAAAAATACAGAAAACATGAACTAAAAATATTCGTTAATTGAACATGAAGAATAGTCATTTTCATGGTTATATGTTTTTAACATATAAATGTAATGCTTGGAATGATCATTCTCCATGTTAAATCATGGAGAATGGTCATTCAATGCATTATAAAATCAGAGAGTATAACGGATAATAAGTTCTTATGCTGTTAATATATATGTGAAACATCAAATATGCAAAGTTCAAACTATTACCATTGATATCAAAAAATATAAGATATGTATTCAAAAAACAATTATATAAAAGAAGGAATATATGTGTATGTATTAACGAGGGGGCGCTGCCCCCTCGACCACCGTAGCAGCACGTGGAGGCAGAGGACAAGTGGTGCGATTGTGATTGCATAATTCAAAACAATTCTGGCACCTTATCTTTCTCTTCTCTTTTCTTTTGTTCTCATATTTGCTCTTATAACAGTCCGCTTTTGGTCGTCCAGGACCACGTTTCGGAACAGGGGGTAGAACAACATCAGTGGGATTATTTTCAAACTATTTTTCACAATCTGGAACTGGACGAATAGCACATGAATATAACTTCCGGTAATAATCTGATGTCCAATACTGCTCCACAAAGTCGTAAACAGATTTATCTGAACCAACTCTGATGCATTGTATTGCATGGTTGCATGGGAATCCATATACCTTCCATCTACGACAACTACAATGACAATCAAGAAGATTCACCATGTGGGAGGAAGTATCTGCGATCACCTCAAATTCGAAATCACCGGACCGATATACCCTATAACACATGCCATTATCTGTAAGCTGTTTCAGCATATCCTCAGCGTATGGAGTCAATTTGCTATTCAAACCAATTGCATCCTTGTGGCGATCTGAAATCATCTTCATCATCTTCACACGGATGACATTTACAATTGCTGATATAGGCAATTTCTTCTCAGCCTTTATCCATGCATTGAATGACTCTGCACAACTAGAAGCAACCTCACCGTATCTACATCTCGGGAAGAATGCGTTTTACCAGTGTTCAGATTTTTGTTTATTCATCCAATTCACAACATGACCACAATTCAGATCATAAATCTTCTTGATTGCTTGTCTATACCCACCTTTATACAGAAAAACAAATAATTAATAAAGAATTAGGTCAATTCACAAAATTATTAAAAATAAGTGTATTCTCTGTGTTTAAAATAAGGATAATAGTCATTCTCCGTTCAAAGGCTAACGGAGAATGATATTCTCCGTTCTATGCAGGACGGAGAATGGTCATTCTCCGTGTGACGGAAACGGAGAATGAACATTATCCGTACTATGCAAGACGGATAATACCATTCTCCGTTCAAAAGCTAATAGAGAATGATATTCTCCATTCTATGCAAGACGGGTAATGGTCATTCTCCGTGTGACGGAAACGGAGAATGAACATTATCCGTACTATGCAAGACGGATAATACCATTCTCCGTTCAAAAGCTAACGGAGAATGATATTCTTCGTTCTATGCAGGACGGAGAATGGTCATTATCCGTGTAATACATACGGAGAATGACTATTCTCCGTCTTATAGACGCGGAGAATGGTCATTCTCTGTGTTAAATTAATGGTAAATGCATAGAAAATGTGCATATATCTGTCTCATTAACACACCTGGAGTTAGAGCATATACTGCTTGCCTCCAAGCTTCAAGTACATGCGGATACACTCATTCATTTCCTTTCTCTTTCAGCGGTATGTTATTCTTCATGTGATAATAGCAATAGCTATGGTAATCATTAGGAAACACTTTAGGGACTTCAGAAACTAGACCGGTACCTTGATCCGAAAGAAAAACAATACGCCTACTACATCCAACAACATTCTTTAGATTTCTAAGGAACCATTCCCAATTGTCACCATCTTCGCCTGAGACTATACCGTATGTAAGAGGGTAGAACTGTTGGTTACCATTCTTCGCTGTAGCAGACATCAAACATCCTCTAAACCTCCCTGTAAAGAAAGTAGCATCCAAATATAGCATTGGGCGACAATATTGAAAGCCTTCTATGCAAGCCCCATATGAAAGAAAAAGCCGCTCAAACCTCATTGATGAATCATCTTTCTGGAAGTCGATAACGGAACCATTATTGGTTTCCTTTACCTTGTTGACATACCAACACAAGTCACTGTAAGATCTAACATCATCTCCGTACATTTCTTAGTGCACCAGCCTAATTCCGTGGTATGCCTGTCCATATGTAACAGATAAACCGTAGTCGACCTTGAAATCATCGACAACAGATTTTGCGGACTTTTTAGGATGCATCCGAACAATGTCACTAACCAAACTTTTTACAAACTTTGCTGGAACAACCAGATTACCTTTATCCATATAGCCAGCTCCACAATTATGTTCTCCCATATACCTCTTCACCTCAAAAATTTGATTATCTTTCAAAATAGATATAGCATGGAAGCTCCACAAACAAGCATATGTCTTGTAATTCTTGCAGCAAACAGTATACCTCCCCGGCTCAGGTTTCAAAATATGGAATGGATGACGAGATTCAAAACATACCTTTCTAACAGCATTCCTAACTTCTTCAACACCATTTAGAAAAATCTGACCAACACCAGTAATTGATCCAGGCCACATATCCGATTTCCTCTTCTTCACTGTCTCAGTTGAGCCCTCATAAAATTGTACTACTATTTGTCCTTTACAGTAGGAGAACATCTACTCAAAGAACTAGAGGAGGAAGACGAAGGTCCCATGTGAAAGCTTTGACAAGGAAAAGATATTGATGAAGAACATGGAGAGTATATTTGCTCCACAAATAGATCAAAACTCACATCATGAGTGCCGTTAAGACCACCAACCAATGAGCGAAGCCAAAAATCACTTTAAACATACAGTTCAGTCCCATCAGAGTGTAAAAACCTGAAACGAAAGGAAAGTGGATCCAAAGAAGTCCATCGATCGCACACTTTAATCTTTAAAAAATCCACGGTACTTTCATGTGTGACACGGCAGGAAACTATGTCTCCCTTGAAACAAATGTTAACTAAACAACTTGATTCCATACCTTCCCCCTGATAACATAAAAACATAAGAGGTCACAAATAGAACAATAAAATTGTCGTCTAATAATGATTATTCTCCGTCTAAAAATAACGGAGAATAAATATTCTCCGTTCGGAACTAACTTATAATGATCATTCTCCGTCTAAAGTAAAATAGAGAATGACATTCTCCGTCTAAAACACACGGAGAATAGACATTCTCCGTCTAAATATAACGGAGAATGATTATTATCTGTCTGTAACTTATGGATAATACTCATTATCCGTATAAAAACATACGGATAATGATCTTTCTCATAAGTAATTGTCATTCTCCGTTAAAATATAACGGAGAATGCTATTCGCACAAAATAACAAGATTAAATATCTCTCTAACATTTTCTAAGTTAATAATCTTCATAACAAATTTAAATTCAGCATAAATTTCGAGATATACGAAGCTGATGGATAAATTTCTACAGATCTGAACTCTCACCTTGTTTTAAGATCTATAAAAAGAAAAGAAGAAGATCTTCTCTCCACAATTGACCTAATCGCCGGAAACCACAAAGATGATGATGATGATGATGATGATGATGATGATGATGATGATGAAGGATGATCGACGTTCGACTGACGAAAATCACAGTGAACTACGAACGATTTTGCGATCTCTGATAAAGATGATATCAATGGATTTCAAATTTCTCGTGAAGAAGAAGAATATGAATTTTCCAATCCAAATCTGAGTTTGCGAATTCAAAATTATATATAGATGTCCAAATTTGCGCGAAGGGGTATTTTTGGAACTATGATAATGGAAAATTTTGTAAATACAGAGCATCTAGAGAGAATCTTGAAATATTTAATGTGGAAATACTTAATTCTGGATATTTCATAAAAATAATACAGCGGGTAGACATTTCATAAAAGCCCACCCCGAAATTGGGTTTCTCAGCAATTTCCAGATATATATATATATATATATATATATATATATATATATATATATAAATATATATATATAATATATAATCCTTCTCCTCGTTACTTGCTGCTACGTTGAGAGGCCCAGACACCTCCGGCTCCAGCCTGCTAGTCTCCCCGCTCTGTCCTTCCTGCGCCAACCCAACCGATTCGACGACGCATAGATTCTCCAACTGGGTCCTAATCCTCGCCTCTTGCGTGAGCCAGAGGCACCTCCTGCACAAGTTTAGCCAGGACCTCCTCCTCAGTCTGTACCTGTGCCTCTGCCTGGGCAGAGTTCTGCCTCTTCTTGGAGCGCTCTGCCTCGTGGCCTTGATGCAGGCATGAAGAGCACAACATCGGATGGCTCTCGTAGACCACCTTCTGCCAGTAGCTACATCCATGGGGGGAGAATGATGCGGATGCTGTCCTCAAGCGGTGAGCGCAGATCCCTTTCCACCAAGGCTCTATAGCAGCTAGGACGGAAAAGTGAGACCGTGTCCTTGTCCGCGGACAGAGGAGCCCCAATACATGCCGTAATATCGAAAATTCTGGAGACCAGGTGAACTGGGACCGACGAGAAGGAGATTCAGACCGGCACAAGGGGAGATTCGCGAACGGGGAGGGGAGAAGTCAGGCGACCAGCGAAAGATCTTCATCGGAGCCCCATTGATGAACCAAAGGTCCTTCGCTCTAATCCGAAAAAAATAGCATCCAAAGACAGCCGAATGAGCAAGTGCTTGGAGTCGATAATGCCGACCGAGCAGGAACCCTCGACGGAGAGACCGCCCAGGAATTTACGAACGACATCCACCGACGGCCTGCCATGAGCGAATAAGACTCAACTTTTTCTTCCACTTTTCTTTTCATTTTTCTAGGCAATTTATATAGGCACGTCAGTTTTTTATTCAGGCTATCCCATTTGTTTTGGTTATTTACAAGTTTGCCATTGGAAAAACTTATCAAGGCTATTCCACTTTCTAGTATAAAAGTGAAAAATCCCTTTTGTCTTCTTCTTCTCAAAAAAATCCATTCCCACTTTCAAAAGTACTCCAAGAACCCTAAAATATTCTTCTTGTCCCCCACTCAATCTTCTTGTCTTCAAACGTAGAATAATTATCAACGAATATTCCTAGTACTCGGTATAATTTTGACTACTAGCTGGCCCTATTTGTTTTAAAAAAAATTCATTCCTAATTATTAAAGGTGTTATCATAATGTAGGAAATATGAAAGAAATAGGAACGTCAAATGTAGCAATCAATCAGTCCGGTTCTTCCGAAGAACACAACATTCTGGCAGTCTAGTTTAACTGTATATTGTCTTTGCACTTATCGTTGATTTACTTATTAAAAAAGTCAAAAATTTATTGTAGGGCACCCCATCTCCTATGTGCATTGATTTGAGGACTATATTCTCGACGGATATGGTTTTTGAATCGTACGACGCAGCATTAGAATGGTGCAGAGATGTTGGAAGGCGATCGAACACCATCCTTGTCATTTCAAGGTCGTTAAGGCAGCGGGCGAAGCAAAAAACTGTAGATCTTGGTTGTGAAAGAGGTGGGCAGTATAGGGATCATAGTAAAAAAAATGAACTTGTCGTAACGAAAACTTCGAAGAAAGCGGCAGGGACAAGAAAATGTGGTTGTCCCTTCAAGTTAGTGTTGGTGTGCAAAAATGACGAGAAGTGACAGTTGTGGTGAGGAACGGGATGCACAATCATCCTGTGTCGGACACACTTTTAGGTCATTCCTACGCTGGAAGATTAAATGATGATGAGAAAAAGTTAGTTACAGAATTGTCAACTTCCGGAGTTGGTCCTAAAGAAATTTATTCCATACTGCGTGAGAAGAATGATAAGAACAAGTCCAGTTTGAGGACAATATACAATGCACTTGCTAGGACGAGAACAAATACTCTAAAAGAAAGAATGGCGATGCAGCAAGTGTTGAAGGTACTTGGCAAAAATCATTATGTGGAATACCATAGAAGACTTCCGCAGAGCAATGAAGTCATTTCTATGTTTTGGTCCCATCCGGATTGCACACAATTGGCACGGTCCTTCGCCGATGTCTTGGTTGTTGATTGCACCTACAAGACTAATAAATTCAAGATGCCTCTTTGTCACATTGTCGGCTTCACTTCTACCAGTAAAACATTTTCAGTTGCCTTTTGTTTCATGAAGAGCGAAACAGTAGAGGACTATACATGGGCTTTGGAGAAGTTGAAGTCACTTTACACTGGAGGAAGGGAGCCGTCTGTTTTTGTCACCGACCGGGAATATGCATTGATGAATGCTATTGATATCATATTTCCTCATGCTCGTAGATTATTATGCAGTTGGCATGTAAATCGAAATATTCAAGCACAATGCAAGATAAAGTTCGAGAAAGTAGATGGCAAAGTCGACATGGAACGCTTCAAAGAATTCTACAGAGATTGGACCCTTGTATGGCGAGCAAGTACTAAGGAAACTTTCGATGCAGCATGGTACATCTTCAAGGAGCAGTGGGAAAAGAGCAACCCGGCATGTATATCTTATATCAAAGACATATGGCTTGATCCACATAAAGAAAATTTTATCTTGGCATGGACAAATACGGTGAAACATTATGGCACGACCACTAGCAACCGTGCCGAAGGATCACATTCAAAACTAAAAAGACATTTTCGTTCATCGGTCGGGAGTTTCGTGTCAGTTTGGGAAGCAATCAATCGAATGACCAATTCCACCGTGAACGAGATAAAGGCTTCATTTCAGATGAGCCTCAATATCGTGATGCACCAACATAAGAAAGAACATCTCTTGTCTGATTTAATCCATATAGTGTCCTACTCTGCTTTGAATTTACTACTTCATGAGACTGGTCATGCGAATTCAGTCGGGTTAGATACCGAAGTATGTGGTTGTACATATCGTACTTCTCTCGGCCTCCCTTGTGCGCACGAGATCAACGAATATCGACGTCAATGTAGACCTATTCCAGTAGAGGTTGTTGATCAACGTTGGAGACAACTGTTGATCATGCCTACAGTGGACAATCAGGATGAGTTCTTTTCCATGCCACAGATTAAACTTCTCCATACAAGATGGTGTGCCGCACTAGAACCTGAGAGGAGGTCTATTGAGCTCAAAATCTAAGAAATTGCCAATCCGACAAGTAGTCATATACATGAGCCATCTATTGTCATTGCTCCGAAGGGTAGACCGACGAAAAGAACACATAAGAAGAAGTTCCAGGATACTAAGCGAGAACCCTCACTATTTGAGCATATTGAAAGAAGCGTGGAACGTGTAGTCATTCCGAAGAGGATGAACAAGCTCCCAACTCGCAGAAAGATGTAGAAGCCTAGTGTTGTTACAGCGCTTGATGTGTACATTAGTTTTTTTTGCCCGCTATACGGGAATATATTTGGTCTATAGATGATGTGCCGAAAGACGGTCATTGTGGATATCACGTGCTTGCACGACATCTAGGCTACCCCCCCAAAGACGGATGGAGACAAGTCAGAGCAGAGCTATATTCTGAGTTGGACTCTCGTCTTCTATTCTACAGCAAAATACTTGGCCAAGAACATGTCGGAGAATTGTTGACAAGCATTTCGTGCGATACCCCGACCACTGGACCAGAACATTACTTGGACGTACCATCTGCTGTATATATATTCGCTAACAAGTACAAGCTACCAATTATCGTTCTTTCTCAGAACATCAATAATATATTCTTTCCAATGTGCGCTCCTCCCGCAGAGTACAGTATATCCAACCTACATACCATTGGACTCGACAAAAATTACTTCGTTATCCCGCGGTTGCTCGGTCACTCTCCTATTCCTCCCCCTGCGTCAGTTTGGTATAAACATGCTCCGGAAGAATCGATCGCCTGGGTAGCACCGTTCACCGAAGCTATAAATGCTTACAAGAAGATCATGAATTACGTGGAACCTATACCAAGGTTGGAGGGACACTACGATGTATTAATTGACTGATGCATAGAAGAATGTTACAATATATCATATTTTGTATAGAAGAACGTTGCAATATATCACATTTTGTAATTGTTTCTGTCATTTTGCATAGAAGAATGTAACAAGTATCGACCATGAACATTTTGTATATGAAGGTTGCAATATGGATGAGTATCATGTATATGACCGTTGGAATATGGATGAGTATCATTTTGTATCATTTTCCTATCAAGTATTGATGAATGTAACAAGTATTCATGAGTATCATTTTGGCTTACTGAATGTTGCAGTATGGACTGCCAGTTTCCTGGGCAATCCAACTCACAGCAAGTACTGAGTTGGACTGTCCAGTTTCCTGGCAGTCCACATGCGAAAGTGGACTACCACGAAACTGGGCAGTCCAACTCAATACTTGCTGTCAGTTAGACTGCCCAGAAATTGGGCAGTCCACATGAGTAAGTAGACTGCCAGGAAACTGGGCAGTCCATACGAATACTTGCTGTGAGTTGGACTGCCCAATTCCTGGGCAGTCCAACTCACAGCAAGTACTGAGTTAGACTGCCCAGTTTACTGGCAGTCTACTTTTATATGTGGACTGCCCAGAAACTGAGCAGTCCAACTCACTACTTGCTATGAGTTGGACTGCCCAGTAATTGGACAGTCCACAATAATATGTGGACTGCCAATTTCCTGGGCAGTCCAACTCACAGCAAGTACTGATTTGGACTGCCCAGTTTCTGGACAGTCCACATATAAAAGTGGACTGCCAGTAAACTGGACAGTCCAACTCAGTACTTGCTGTGAGTTGGACTGCCCAGGAATTGGACAGTCCATAATAATATGCTTGCCACATCTTGCTTGCAAGAAAATGATACAGCTAGTCACATACATGTCGCAAAGTCACTTGCAACAAAATGATACAGCTAGTCACATACTAGTCACATAGTCACATGGTCAGTTAAGAGTCACAAAGTCACATACTCACATAGTCACGAATTATACTAGTCACATAGTCACATAGTCACGAAGTCACATACTCACATAGTCACGAATTATACTAGTCACATAGTCACAAAGTCACGAAGTCAGTAAAGAGTCACAAAGTCACATACACATTGTCACATAGTCATGAATAATACTAGTCACATGGTCATTCTTTGTCATGACGCCTCTTCATGCGTCGCTCCTCTTCAAAAAATGGATAATCATCTGTGATGTTTTGCATCTGCAGCCCAACATCTTACATCTTTGTAATTCTCGCCCTTGTATCTGATCAAACTTTTCCCTAACTTCTTAACTTTCTTAGCCTGCATGCACGAATAAAAATTATAACTTAAGGTACTGATACTCATCAATACGCGACTGGGTTACAGACACTTACCATCTTCTGTAGTGCTTCATATAGTACTGACTTGGATGGTAGAGGAGCTGCTACCGGCACTTTAGCACTTCGCTTATCCGGATCCAACATCATCCCACAATCGGCATCCAAGTAATACTCCATATAATCCTCACTACAATCCCACATCTCCACGGCCGGAGTTCGTATGGTTTGACCGACAACATGACGTTGCCACTCGACAAAAAACATAGAACCCCAAGGGTAGTACGGCGGGACATAAGTCCTTGCATTCTTCCCTTTGGTAGCAGTCCTCAATCTTAAAGAGCTAGGGATAGTCTGTACGTAACCAAACTGACGAAGCACTCGGTCCGGGATGTGAGGATCCTCAGTTTCATGACAAAATATCGGGCCTCTAAATAGTGCAACCGATTGCACTGCACGAGTGGTATTTCGCATATCCCGATATGGATCCCAAATAATCTGCAATATGTACACATTACTTAAGGAATTATTAATCAATGTGAAAAACTATAGTAGTACGTAAATGTTACTTTAACTAAATGTCTCTAAATAGTGCAACTTGTTTCACCTCTTTCGCCTTCATATCTTCTAAAGCGATACGTAGGGTTGCCAACGTATGTGGATGTCTGGTATCTATCTTAGCCGGCTTCCATTTACACATCCTAGGCATATGCTTATCATAATCTCTATTAAGAGTCGCCCTCTTCAGCATCAAAAAATGCTCGTATATCCATGCCTGTAAATGTAAAATATAATAATGTCATCGTTATCAAAAGAATTTTATATTACCTATAAACAATATAATAATTTTTTGCTTACAAGGAGCAGAGTCTGGCAACCGGCTATTGTCTTCTACTCGACTCGAGATGCAGCACCAAGCTCGCGGTAGAGATGTGCTAGGATACCACTTCCGAATGATACTTCATCCACAGTATTCAAGTCCGTAAAATTGTTTAGATATTTGGCATGTATCGCGGTCCCGGACTTGTCGGTAACACCGATGGCCCCTAGGATAAACTGTATGTATGCCCGGGCCACGGAGTCGTCACTAGCATCATCGTCGTCATCGTCGTCGTCGTCGGAGTCGGAGTCGTCAGAACAAAATGTATTCCTCAAAAAACTTAACGGAACTCCATATGACTTCTTAAATTCGGGAAGGCTGACGAAAGTCTCCGTCTCAACCCCAAGAGAATTGGCGACCAGTCCAACAAGCTCATCATACATCTCGAAGTCACCCTCAGAATAATCCATCGCCATTTGATGACCGTCAACTCTAAGCCCCAAAATGTGGTGCACATCATCAAGGGTAATTGTCAACTCTCCGTCTGCGAAATGGAAACTATTGGTTTCTGGATGCCAACGCTCCACAAACGCAGATATCATTGCGTGGTCCAATATCTGATACGAGTATTTTGCCAAATTTTGCAATCCGGTGGGGGTGATTTTGGCCTTCACACCTCTTTTAACTTGTCAAATCGCCACGTACTGCACATCTTTGCATGGTTTATTACCCTCAAAAGATGCGAGCTTTTCTGCAAATAAAAAATTTACAAAAAAATTCCGATATTAAGTACAAGTATTTTTTTTAATAATTAATATGGATAATATGTAATACGAGTATTTTACCGGATCCTTCCAGATCTGATACGAAATGTGGTTCTCGGTTGACGTCAATATCGAGCAACCAATTGGGCCAGTATCTTCCGTTTCCTCGATTGCAGGAGCAGGACCGGATTGACCGGATCCATCGTCCGCTCTCTTTCGAGCAACGGGTACATCATCATCAGAAGATGAATCATTATGCCGATTCACCGGCTTCTTCAAACGACTTGCAACATGTTTCGTTCTACGGGTCCTTATCTGTGAGACTGGTTCTGCTTCTCTGATTGTTAGCGCTGCCTCAAGAACTCTAGCAGCTGTACGTGCCTTGCGATCTGATGCTGTCGGACGTTTTCTTTCAGGCTCCGTCTCAACGTCTTTCTCCTTTCTCTTCTTGTCATCACTAATATTTAATAATAATTAGATATTAAAATAATAACTATGGACTGCCCAACATTATCACAAACACAACATGTTTACTCTTGGACTGCCCAAATCCCTGGCAGTCCAGACTGAAAGTTGGACTACCATAAAAATGGGCAGTCCAAGTCACAGCATGTGTAACTTTGGACTGTCCACTCTTGTGGCAGTCCACTATAGATGTTGGACTGCCAGAAGAATGGGCAGTCCAAAGTTACACATGCTGTGACTTGGACTGCCCATTTTTCTGGTAGTCCAACTTTCAGTCTGGATTGCCAGGGATTTGGGCAGTCCAAGCCATAGCCTGTGTAACTGCAGAATGCCCATTCTTTTGGCAGTCCACGTTAAGGAATTGACTGCTAAAGGAACGGGCAGTCCACGTCGACACAGAAATTCTCGTGTTCGTGACTGCTATTTTTATTTAAAAACTCCTCAATTACTATCGAAATACTTGCAATTAAAACAATGAATGAAACATAAAGCGGAGGAGGGCGGATGAGATCATTTCTAGGGTTTCAGATAGAAAAATTTACAAAATAATGGGTACCTTGTTTGCGAGGAAGTTTTCGGTGCCATTGCTCTTGTTCGGGAAAGAGGAGGAGGCCGGACGAGAAATCGACGACCTTGCTTCGACTCAGTGGAGGAGATGGAGTCGGAGGAGACGGGTGAGCGGGAGTCGGAGTCGTTTGGAAAGAGAGAGGAGTTCAGACCGGAGGAGAGAGGGAAGTTGAGAAGTTGAAATGGGTTTGGGGGGTGGAGAAAAATTTGGGACAGCCCCAATAAAAATATTGGGCTAGCCTCTTTAAAAGCAAAAAAAATTGGACTAGCCACAATCCGGGCTAGCCTGAATAAAAAAGTGATGTGCCTATATAAATTGCCTTTTTCTAGGGATTGAATTTCTTAGGTTAAGAGGAAAAAAATTATCCATCCACTTTTCCTTCCCTCTATTTTTTCCTTTCTATACCAAATAAAAAGGTTTTTTCTAAGGGCACCACCCTTTTTGCTAGGGACTAATCCAAATAGTTCAAGAATATTACAAGTTTGCCATCAAAAATTGTTGCTAGAGGCTAGCCCAAGGAAACCTATAAATACCAATTTTTCTTTTCATTTTCTCTCTCCTTCTCTTTTCTTTTCTCCCTCAACTCTTTTTTTCTCTCCTTCTCTTAGGTCAAAGAATTTAAACCCTAAATCTTTTCTTTTCTCCCTATATTTTTGCAAATTGTTCTCTCCCTCAACTCTAGGTCATTGACTTCTCCAATTTATTGGTAAGTCACCGAACTAAAATATGTTTCATGTTTTAAACAAGAATTTCACATATAAAAGTTGAATTATGTGTTAAATATAGAAAATATTGAACATGGATCAACCGGGATCATCAAATGTTCCTGCCACGTCCGAAGAACACGTTTCCGCAACGTCCGAAGACAACTTTGATGCATCGGAAGCCCTCTTGGTAACTACATTTGAACTTGTCATCGGGTTAAAATTTGTGCTGTGATACAGAGGACTGCCAACACTCTGGCAGTCCAGATCATATACTATGACTGCCAGAGTGGTGGTAGTCCTTCACAGAAGAAGGATTGCCAGGACCCTGGCAGTCCTACAAATATGTAGGACTGTCAGGGCCCTGGCAGTCCTTCTTCTGTGAAGGACTGCCACCACTCTGGCAGTCCTAGTTTATGATACCTCAGAGTTTTAGTCAGTAAAGGTGTTTGAAATTTATGAACACCAATTGTTGTACAAAAGACGGTCTTGCTATTAACACAATTTTCTATTTATGGACACCAATCTTATACACGGTCCTAATCTATGAAACCTATTTGCTTTAGGATGTTGTCTAATTGTACTAACCTTTAAGTTTTATTGTAGGACTTGAGATCTTCCGATTTTATGGTACCGGCTCCAATTGCAGTCAATGTAGCCCATTTATTCTGGACTGATCTATGTTTTGAATCAAACGAGGGTGCGGTACATTGGTGTCGAGAAGTCGGACGGGAAAATAACATTGTTCTAGTGATATCCAGATCGGCCCAAAATCGACCGGGACGACAAACTGTGGTGGTTGCCTGTAAAAGAGGTGGTGTGTTCAGAACGCACAAGAAAAATACAGTTATCCAAAGTAAAGTTCCAAGAAGAAATATTGGAACGAGGAAATATGGTTGTCCATTCACGATACATATTAAAAACGAAGAAGAAGGGAAATGGACAGTAGAAGTGAAGAATGGAACCCACAACCATGAGATTATCGAGACACTATTGGGTCATCCGTATATCGGACGTTTGAACAATACGGAGAAGAAGATAGTCGAAGACTTGTCCATCTCTGGAGTTGTACCGAGATAAATATATTCTGTCATACGACATGAAGATGAGAAGAACATGTCTACAATGAAGTCAATATACAATGCCCTAGCTTCTTCAAACGCTGTCCGAACGAAATCAAGAATGGCGATGCAAGAAGTGCTCAAGTTGCTTGCCGATAATCATTATGTTGAGTTCCATAGAAGACATCCCCAGAGTAATGAAGTATTATCAATCTTTTGGGCTCATCCTGATTGCACAAATTTGGCCAGGCCTTTTGCCGACGTGTTAGTCCTTGATTGCACGTACAAGACAAATAAGTTCAAGATGTCTCTATTTTATGTTGTCGGGTTCACCTCTACTTGGAAAACATTTCCAGTGACATTTTGCTTCATGAAGAGTGAGAAACTTGAAGACTACACATAGGCGTTGGAGAAACAGAAAACACTTTACACTGGTCATACAGAGCCGTCAGTATTTGTTACCGACAGAGAGTATGCCCTAATTAATGCTATTTATATTATTTTTTCTCAAGCGGATACATTGCTATGCACTTGGCATGTCAATCGTAATATTCAAGCCCAATGTAAGTTGAAGTTTCGGAAGGAGGATGGTAAAATCGACATGCAAATTTTTGACGAATTCTACAATGATTGGAATTGTGTGTGGCGAGCATCTACGATTGCCAGTTACGACGCCGCATGGTAATTGTTCAAGAAAAAGTGGGAGGCGAGGGAGCCGACATGCATTTCTTACATCAAACATACATGGCTTGAACCACACAAAGAACAATTCATCTTAGCATGGTCGAATGGGGTGAAGCATTACGGTACGACAACTACCAACCGTGTCGAAGGAGCACACTCTTTATTGAAGAGGCACCTAAAATCATCTCTTGGCAACTTCGTCTCTGTTTGGCAAGCTATACATTTATCAGTACATCGGACGTTGAATGAAATTAAGGCATCATTTGAGATGAGTTTGAATATAGTCAAGCATGAGCATAGAAAGAAAGTACTCTTAGATGCTTTAATGCGCGTGGTATCTCACAAGGCGTTGGCCTTAATAGCTGATGAGATTGAAAGGTCAAAGTTTGTCGGGCTTGATCCCGAGGTTTGCGGGTGTGTATATCAACATACACTGGGCCTCCCTTGTGCACATCAGATTAATGAATATCGTCGTGAATCCATACCTATTCCAGTAGATGCTGTCGATCAACGTTGGAAGCAGTTGTCTTTGATGCCCCTGGTGAAGACGGATGATGATTTCTTCTCATTGCCACAAGTGAAACTTCTCCACGCAAGGTGGTGTGCCTCAGTAGGAGCGGAACAGATGTCCATTGAGCTTAAAATCTAAGAAATTGCATGTCCGGTGACTACTAGAATGCATGAGCCGTCCGTTGTTTCCAATCCTAAAGGCAGGCCTCAAATAAGATTGACTAGTTCACAGAAGAGAAGGCTGGAGTCGACTAAGAGAGATCTAATATCCTTTGAGCATGTTGAACGAAGCTTACAGCAACCTTCGCCTGCACGGAAGGACAAGCTTGTCGTTCGCCGAAAAATGGAGAAAATAGACCTCCGAAGAAAAGATACAGTTGCAAGCCAAACAACGAGTTTATATATTGACAAATTTCAACCTGCGCTTCGAAGTTACATTTGGTCTATTATCGATGTCCCCGGTGATGGCCATTGCAGATTTCATGTCCTTGCAAGGCATCTTGGTTATGATGACAAAGACGGATGGAGACGGGTGAGGCAGGAGCTGTACGAGAAGTTAGAGACTCGTCTTCCATTCTACTCCCGCATCCTAAGTGAAGAAACGGTTGCAAGTTTGTTGTTAAGTATCCCTTGCACCGACAGTATTACCGGGACAGACCACTACATGTCAGTCCCGTCTGCCGGCTATTTATTTTCTAATAGGTACATGATACCTGTTGTACTTATCTCGTCGGATATTAACAATACATTCTTTCCGATGTGCGCTCCTCCGACGGACCACGGAGTGGCTAACCTATGTACTATAGGTCTGATCGAGGATCACTTCGTTATACTAAAGATGATCGCTCATTCTCCGATTCCTCTACCTTCAACAGTTTGGTACAAAAGAGCGCCGGTCGAAGCCATCGCTTGGACCACACCTTTCGTTGACCAGATCAACCATTGTAAGAAGTTGTTGAAGATTGAGGAGCCAAGAGACTTACCTACTGACCACTACGACGTCGAAATCGACTAAGTATATATATATTTATAGTTTGACATTTTGTATATGGATGACCACTTTTGTATACAGTGAAATATGAAGTCCAGTAATATATATGGAGTAAATTTTGAGTTATATGTGTTTACCTGTGCCTACCTGTGTTATATGTGCCTACCAGTGTTATATGTGCCTACCAGTGTACTATATATGCCTACCTGTGTTATATGTGCTTACCTGTGTGTTATCTGTGTTATATGAGTGTACATGTGTTATATGTGTTCACTGTCACATCGTTTCAGTTTGAGAAACTCTGTCATAGAGTATCAGTATCAGGACTGCCACACCCATGGCAGTCCTACACTGTAATACTTTGTGATAATTTTCATGTGTGAATCAAATCATCACAGAGTTTCATAGTTAGGACTGCCACACCCATGGCAGTCCTACACTGAAGTAGGACTGCCAGGGAGCTGGCAGTCCTAACTAAAACTTGCTGTTACAACAAGTTTTAGTTAGGACTGCCAGACCCCTGGCAGTCCTACTTCAGTGTAGGACTGCCATGGGTATGGCAGTCCTAACTATGAAACTCTGTGATGAATTTATGTGTGAATCAAATCAACACAGCATTTCATAGTTAGGACTACCACCCCCATGGCAGTCCTACACTAAAGTAGGACTGCCAGGGAGGTGGCAGTCCTTACTAAAACTTGCGGTAATAGCAAGTTTTACTTAGGAATGCCAGCTCCCTGGCAGTCCTACTTCAGTGTAGGGCTGCCATGGGGGTGGCAGTCATAACTATGAAACTCTGTGTTGATGATTTGATTGTGTGAATCAAATTGTCACAGAGTTAAGATTCATCACAAAAAAACAATTTATCATAAGTCCTGATACAGATATCCTGTACATTAAAAAGAACAATTTATCACAAGTACATAAACAACAATAATTCTTCACAACTTAAGATTCGTCACAAAAACTCAATGATCCAACTACAATAAATTCATCACAACTACAATAATTTATCACAACTACTTGGTCCCGAACATTCTACATCCAAATTAAGTTTCAAACAAACAAAATATCCACAATAATTTATCAAATGTACGTAACTATTCCACATCCAACTTAAGTTTGAAACATAAAAAATATCAAAATCCATCTACATATCATGTCGGGCCTTTGAACGAGACTCCCTATTGTTTATGAAGGGGAAGTCAACCACGTCGTCGATGCGATCAAGCTTGTTGGCGACCGCGACACAAGTGTCACTTTGGCAACCTCTCCAGAGTGTCTGCGCCAATTTCTTCACCCTTTGAGACTGAAAATGAAAGTATAAATGAATTAAGTCTACAAACATGGAAATCTCAGTCTTATTACAAATACGGAACTCACCATTCTCACCAACCCAGCATACAAGATGTTTTTGGAAGGAAGAGCTCCAACTGCTCCGACGGCCACGGGACCCGGGTTGGTAGGGTTCGACAACTTAGGATGTCCGACCCCCAGGAAGTACTGCATGTAGTCCTCGCTGCAGTCGGCCATCTGGGTGACCGGTCGTCTTTCAGATTCCCGAAGTACATGTCGTTGCCACTCCGAGTAAAAGTCGGTCACCCAGTCGAATTCCGTCGGTTTGTAACTTAAAGGTTGGGTTCCGCTCGGAGGCTCCAACAGCCGTAGTGTGCGCTTTGGCACATTTTGCACAAAGCCAAACTGACAAAGTACTCTATCGGGCATGTACGGCTCCGTGATTTCATATTATGTGATCATGTCATGAAATAAAGAAACTGGTTGAACCTCATGATTCAGCTCACGTACATCCCGGTATGGATTCCAAAAAATCTGTAGGAAAACAGTTAACAACAAAACAAAATTAACATAAAAAAGTTAGTAAAAAATTAGTACCTCTTCTGGCACCAAACTATCTAATACTTCACGAATGGAAGCCAGTGTTTGCCAATTTTTGGTTTCCAGCTGGGATGGCCTCCATCGACACACTCTAGGAAGGTGTTCAAGATACTCTGGGTTTTCGTCAGCCCGTCTAAGCATCGAAAAGTGCTCGTATATCTATGCCTATTTAATTTATAAATAAATAGTAAAAATTAAAACAACAAATTGAAGTATACAAGATTAAATTGTTAGAAGTTTTCTTACATGTAGCAAAGTCTGACAGCCGGCCATTGTCTTAGTCCCGACACGGGATGCGATGCCGAGCTCGCGGTAAAGATTGGCTAGGATACAGCTTCCCCGGGATATATCGATGAAGTCATCCACTTCAGATAAGTTGAGCATATACCGAGCATGTATCGACGTTCCGGACTTGTCCGGAATGCCGACCGTTTCTAGGACGAACAACATATACGTACGGGCCACCGCGTCGACCGTATCATCGTCATCGTCATCCACCTCCATATCCATGAACTGGTCCACCAGAAATGATAGAGGAATTCCGTACGACTTTTTGAAGCCTGGTAGAGTTGTAAAACTCGTAGCCGGAACTCCAAGGTGAGTTGAGACGAACTTGACGATCTTCTCGTACCATTTTGCGGATTTCTCATTCGTGTAATATTCTTTGGTCATTACGCGCCCGGTCACTGGCAGCTCCAATATCTGGAAGACGTCGTCCGGTGTAATGGTCATCTCCCCTGCTGGAAGATAAAATGTGTTGGTCTCCGGGTGCCATCTCTTCACAAAGACGGATATGAGGGCACTATCCATTGTCCGATAGGCGTTTTGTGCCAAATTGTGCAAGCCGCTCGGTATGATTTTGCTCCGGACGACCTCCGATAAGCTTGCAAACTGCCAGGACACAGTTTTCTTCCCGTGACTCACAGCCCTAAGGATACGATATGTCCTCTGTATATCTAACAACAAAAAACATATCAATTATGAAAGACATATATATATAGTATACTAAACTGGTAGCTTACAAACGTCATGTACATACCGGGTTCTTCCATATTTCATACGCAATGTGGTTCTCAAAAGAAACCAACATTGAGCAACCGGGCGGACGGACAGGCGGCTCAGAAGGACTGGCCTCCTTAGAAGGACCGACCTCCTCAAATGGAGCAGAACCGTCTTGACGTGATAGGAGTCGGGCAATTGGCACGTCATCGTCGTCGTCGTCGGAAGGAGGCATAGGAGTAGGAGCTCGTTGCTTCGACCGAGCTTGACGTGCCGGTGGCGATGTCCGAGACCGAGCTTCGGGTGCCGGTTCGATAATTGTTATCGGATGCTCGAGAGGGCATTCCGCACGTTCCTTCCGTTTTGATGCGGTGGGCCGTATTCTTTTGTTAACGGCCGGTGGACTGCATGACAACATACACTTATTAAATAATAGAAACAGCATGCAGTTACCCAACTCCCATATGTCATAACATTAGGACTGCCAGGCATGTGGCAGTCCTAATGAAAATTAGGACTGCCACAGTCCTGGCAGTCCTCTTTCACAAGAGGACTGTCAGGACTGTGGCAGTCCTAATTTTCATTAGGACTGCCACATGCTTGGCAGTCCTACTGTCGTGAACCCGAACTGCCACAACGATATCCTACTTTGTCGTATTCTAGGGTTAGGGTTTCAACATAAAATTGGGGTTTCTTGTGTTCGAAAATTAGGGAAGAGAACGTGCAAGAGATTATAAACCTATTTTACCAAAACTTTTTCAAGAATTAAACAAATTCTATGGTTTCGAATATAATGTACAAAAATCTTAAAGAAATTAGGGAAGAATGTACCTGGATTCCGGTTGCTTTGACTTGCGTGTCATCTCCTCGAGAATCTTCGTGGAGGGATTGAGAATGGAGTGGTGGAGAAGAAGAAATTAGGGTTTAGGAGAGGGAGAGAGCTTTTTCTTTTCTTCTTGAGGAGAGAGAGTGAAGAATAGAAATAAGAGTAAAATTTTTGGTTTGGGGGATTGGACTGCCCCTAGCAAGTTTTGGGTGCCCCTAGCAATTTTTCCACATTTATGGGCTGCCCCCAAGTAAGGGCTGCCCCCAAGCATTTTTGGTAGTGCCCATAAAAAAAACGATAAAAAAGAATGCATCATTTCCTCTCATTTTTCGTTCGTTATTTGGTATAGATAAATAATCAATATCAACCCCCAACTATCATAGGTTTCTAACCTAGAACCAAATCATAGAATAAACCAATATCAACCCCCCAAGTATTGCAATGAAACTATGATAAATAATAAATGTTAATACACATGTTTTGGATAAAACTAAGCAACATAAAACGTAGGAATTAAAAACAAGAGAAAGCTTATATTTTCATTCACAATGGCAATATGTACTTGCCTAGGTCCAAGCTTCCAAGCCTAGTCTTCAACTCCTCCTCCTAAGGGATTTAGAAATTACACCCTTGATCTCGAGATCAAAATCCTAGAGCTTCTAGGTCAGCCCAAATGAGAAGAAGAGAGAAGAAAAATGAAAAAGAGTGGAAAAAGAAGAAGAGAAAGAATAAGCTTTTAAAGAGAGGGGAGAGGGTGTGGCCCATTGGATGGGTGACACCTCACTAATATATGCCCCTACCCAATCACAACCATTGGGAAGAAAACCAATTGCCCGATGGACAATGACTTAGCCCAGTATGCACTACTGACTGTCACAACACCCGACGGTATATCGGTGATATGTCGTGGTATACTACCAGCTAGATGGAAAAAAATATTAATTTGGGCAATTCAATGGTACGTCAGTCTATGTACGGGACCTAGGACGGGTCTATGGCAATGCCAATGGGTTATCTATGACATGCAGTGGATTAATCTCCACCTGATTTGATACTACTTGGCTTGCTGAACATTTGATATTCAGTAGATTTACTTGCTGCTTTGATTCAATATCACATGGGGAGCTCGGCGAGTAGCTTGGCTTGGGGAAACTTTCGGTCGTTGGCGGCATGTCATGGGATGGTTCGCTTGGTTGTGAGGTCCTCGGTCGACAGGTGGGTGGCTCGCGCAGTCGGCGAGGTGAGCTATGTTGTCGGCTAGAGAAGCGGTAGCGAGCTCTGTTGCTTGGGTCGGCCACGCAGTGGGGGAGGATGATGAAGTCTCACGAAGGTCGGCGGGCTGACCGGCTAGGTGCTCGGTGTAGTTGCTGCATGCGTAGCTGCATTGCAAGAGATGGGTGGCATGAAGAGCAATGAGCTCTAGACGAGCTAGGGTGTCGGCGCTCAGTCTGGACGGAGATGGAAGAGCGGTGGTGAGGTTGTGGCTTGGTGAAGGAGAGGGTGAAAGGAGATGGGGGTGTTTAGAAGGAAGGAGAGAGCTTATGTAGTGGGGAGCTGTAATGCATTCTTCACATCCAATTGTTGTAGAGGTTAATCAAAATTGGCTGCAAACTTTGCTATAGTTGTGAAGGTTTCAAGGTAATCAATACAGTATGTTTTAGTGAAACCTTTAGCAACGAAGCGAGATTTGTATCTTTCCAATGTCCCATCTGACTTTTACTTGGTGGTGAACACCCATTTTCATCCAACCATCTTCTCCTCCTCTAGCAGATCCACTACTTCCTATGTTTTTTTTCAAGAGCCCTTATCTCCTTAAGAATAGCCTCCTTCCACTCAAGAATATGTAAGGCATCTTGTACATTCTTTGAAATTTTCACACACGACAATTGTAAAGTAAAGGCAAAAAAATAGGAGACATTTATGTAAGAGACAAAGTTTGACATGGGATGTTTGGTACAGGATCTAACACCTTTTAATTAACAATGGGAACATTAAGATCAGGAAAACTAGACTCAAGTTGATTTGACTTAGAATTAGAATGATTAACTTGAATTTGGTTTGTTTGAAAGTTACATGAAGATTCAATAGAGTTCTCACCAGCCTTTGGTTCGGATTGTTGACAATGCTGGGGAGTCTGGGTCTTATCATCTCGAATTTGTTTCCTCTGTGAGTAGACAAAGAGTTATAGGATACCCTCTTTGGTCTATTGTCTGAGCTAGTAAGATTATGAGATGACTCCATAGAATTTGGACTTGGATTTTCATTATTTAAAACGCCAGGATATGTATTTATGGAGAAAAAATTGTCCATTTAAAGTTTTACATATTCTCTAGTTAGACTCCACCTAAGTACCCTGCATCTTTCCTTATTACCTGAAGATGAGTTTCAAAAAAACGGTTGTGACTCAAAGAATGTGGCATCTATAGTGACACATTTTTTGAAAGTAGGATCATAACGTTCTTATCCTCTCTGAGTTGAGACATACCCAACAAAAATACATTTTCTTGCTTTAGAATATTGCTCCGGTTTTGATCGTTTATGTACAAAAATAGTACAACCAAACAATTTTAAGGACAAGTCATGGAACAATTTTGACAATAAGAAACTTTGTTAAAGGGTAGTTAATGGTATTTGAAATTGTAAGATCATTGTAGGCTTTCGATTTATAAGGTATGTAGCCGTTAGAATTGATTCACTCCATAGATACTTAGGAACTTTATTAGTGAACATCAAGGCCCTAGCAACTTCTATAAGACATTTGTTTTTTCGCTTATTCACCATTTCTTTGGGGTGTTATATTGCAAGAACTTTGATGTACCATACCCTTTTCTAAAACAATTCCCTGAGGCCTTGCTAAAATATTCGTTGCCATTTTCACTCTGGAAAATCTTTCTTTTTTTGGGAATTGCGTTTATACCATTTTGTAAAATTCTTTGAGAACTTTTCCGACGTCAGACTTGTCCCTTAGCAAATAAACACGAGTTACCCTTGTGTGATCATCAATGAAAGTAACAAACCATTTTTTTTCCGAACTAGTTGAAATCCTAGAAGGTCTCTATACATTGCTATGGTTAAAGTAAATGGTTTTTGGGGGAAAAAGTACCAATGATGTTTGGCAAATTCACAAAAGTTACATTGAAATGAAGATGGCATGTTGTTTATAAATAAATTTGGAAACAAGTGCTTCAAATAAAAAAAAAACACAGATGTCCTAATCTATAATGCTATAGCATAACATTATTATCAACATAAGTAGAATTCAAACATGTACTATGATATTGTTTTCGCACTTCGATTCCATCTTCAAAGACAAAGACCTCCACATTTTCCAGTACTGCTAATCATCCTCCCCAAGATCAATTCCTGAAATTCACACCGGGATTTTTCCCATGCCGTCAATCGTCGGATCAAGAATTGATCTCATTCGAGATAATTCTTTCTATGTAACTTATGGAAGTCAATTGGAAAGAGGCATTATGGGAAAGATAGTCCATCCGCTGTTTGGCATGGCAGTCCCTATGTTGGAGCTTTCGGTGGTCTCCTTGGAAGAGTCACTTATTCGTTTAGCTCCGATCATCGTCGTTTAAACTATTCGAAAAAATAGATCAAGAGCCTCATGTAACGACCCAAATGTTGCACCCCGCCCGAGGCCCAGTTGCATAACCTTTTTGCGGACCAAGGTTATGCGAAAAGCTTCCAGAACATTCTAGAAGATGGCGGAAGGCTCTAGAAGATTGTGGATCTCTCCGGAAGGCCCAAGATCGTTCTAGGAGGCCCAAGAAGCTTCTGGAAGGCCCTTGAAGTTTCCTTTTATGTTGCTAGGAAATAAACCTGGAATATGCCATTCTAGTTATGGTAGAAAGTAATAATCCTTGGAATATTCCTTCCAGGACTTTTCTTGTATTGCTCTATGAGCACTTATAAAAGGGGGAGGCTCTCATTTGTTCCTCACCACCTAAAAATTGTAAGCATTCTCCAAGTTAATAAAAAGATCCTTACGAGTCCATCTTTGCTCCACTATTCTAATTTTCTTAGCGATCTAGCTAAGTCGGGTTGGGAAGGCTTGCACGAGTCTTTGAGGAGAAAGACAGTGCGCCGCATGGGACGAAGTGCTAGCAAAAACACTAAGTCCATGACAAGTGGTATCAGAGCAAAGGTTCGATCACCGTCATGTCTTCGACCGAAGCCATCATCAACGAGGAACCCGCACAACCCTCATCGCCTAAGGAGAGGGCAAAGATATCGAGGAAGGGCAAGAGCAAGGAACCGTTGGTGGAACGGGCTCTTGGCGAGTTGGCTGACCGGATTGAGATGCTGGAGAAAGGCATGACGGGCGTCGAGTATCAAGTGGAGCAGAACCAAGCGGCTCATGAGGAATTCACCCAAGGTTTGGAGGCGGATGTCGCCACGGCTATGACGGAGTTCCGAGAGCATCTTCGCGAGATGCAGGCCGAGTTCGAGGAGGAACGAAAGGCCACGAAGGCGGAGATTGCTGAACTATGCAAAGAGCTACAAACCAAGGCGGAGGTCCTCGAGAGGGCCATTGCTGGTGGTATGACTCCGAGGAGGGAGTCAACGCAGAGGGTGAAGTATCCAGAACCTAAATCCTTCACTGGCGTACGAGATGCGAAGGAGGTGGACAACTTCATCTGGAACGTAGAGCGCCACCTAAGGGCGGTCCGCATCGAGGATGAGACCGACAAGATAAATACAGCATCCCTATATTTCTCTGATGATGCTATACTGTGGTGGCAACGCAGGTGCATCGATATAGAAAAGGGACTCTGCAAGATCGAGACTTGGGAGGATCTTAAGAAGGAGATCAAGTCTCAATTCTACCCGAAGAATGTGGAGTATGTCGCAAGACGGAGTTTGCGTCAACTCAAGCACACCGGGACAATCAAGGAGTATGTGGCGGAGTTCACCCGCCTGATGTTCACCATTTCCAGTATGGGCGAAGAGGATCGCCTGTTCGCATTCCTGGAGGGTCTACAACCATGGGCGGCACAAGAATTGCAGAGACAAGATGTATCAGATCTGAATATGGCTGTTGCGGCAGCCGAGAAGCTGATGGAGTATCGACGAAATGATGCCCCAAAGCCCAAGGAAAAGACCACCACCAAGTTCAATGGTGGGGGAGCGAAAAAGAACAACGGAAAGGGAGGCCCACCGCCGAAGGACAAGCCGCAAGCAAAGCCTTCGACGGAGCGGAAGATCGAGTGCTATGTGTGCGGTGGAAATCACCTCGCATGGGACTGTCCGAACAAGGGCAAGAGGGTGAACGCGATCCAAGGCGAGGAGGCCGAGGACCAGGAGCCTAAGAAGGGGGCTCATATGGATGCCCTGCGCCTGTTGAATGCTTTGAAGAGCAAGGCGGTAGTGTCCAAGACCCTGAATCGAGAGCTGATGTACGTGGACGTGAAGATCAACGGCCACAACACCAGGGCGATGGTCGACACGGGGGCAATCCACAACTTTATCTCGGACGCGGAGGTCCGACGCTTGGGTTTGGCGCTGGAAAAAGACTCAAGCACGATAAAGGCAGTCAACTCTGAGGTGCGTCCCGTGCAGGGGGTGGCCAAAGGGGTGAAGATCCAAGTGGGAGACTGGACGGGTGTCACCAGTCTCACGGCAGCACCACTGGACGACTTCAACATGATCCTTGGGATGGACTTCCTCACTTCGGCAAAGGCGGTCCCAATGCCTTATCTGGGAGTTGTCGGGATCATGGAGGAGAGCTTTTCGTGCATGGTGGCAACTGCACGAGGCGAGCTTACGAAAGGTAAGGCACTCTCCGCATTACAACTCAAGAAGGGGATGCGACATGGAGAGATGACTTACCTTGCTGTGCTCAAGATGGAGGAGGTACCCGTACAGGGGGATCTTCCGCCTGAGATCGATGACGTCCTTGTAGAGTTCGGGGACGTCATGCCGAAAGAGTTGCCGAAGAGGCTACCTCTGCGAAGGGAGGTAGACCATGCCATCGAGTTGGAGCCGGGCACGAAGTCGCCCGCCATGGCTTCATACCGCATGGCCTCGTCCGAGCTGGACGAGTTAAAGAAGCAACTCAAGGAGCTGCTGGACGCGGGATTCATCAGACCGTCAAAGGCCCCGTATGGTGCACCGGTGCTATTCCAGAAGAAGAAGGACGGAAGCCTTCGTTTGTGCATCGACTATTGTGCACTAAACAAGGTAACCGTCAAAAACAAATATCCCATCCCGTTGGTGGCAGACTTGTTCGACCAATTGGGAGGTGCGAGATACTTCTCCAAACTTGATCTGCGCTCGGGGTATTATCAAGTCCTGATTGCGGAGGACGACGAGGCTAAGATGGCATGCGTGACGAGGTATGGCGCATATGAGTTTATGGTTATGCCTTTTGGTCTAACAAATGCTCCTGCGACTTTTTGTACTTTGATGAACAAGCTCTTTCATCCCTACCTGGATCAGTTCGTCGTGGTCTACCTCGACGACATCGTCGTGTACTCAAACACGATGGAGGAGCACATCGAGCATTTGAAGACTGTCTTCCAGGTGCTAAGGGAGAACGAACTCTTCGTCAAGCGGGAGAAGTGCTCATTTGTACAAGAAGAGGTATCGTTCTTGGGGCACTGGATCGGGCATGGCAAGATATGGATGGACGGCGCAAAGGTCCAGTCCATACGGGAGTGGGAGGCTCCCACCAAGCCGACGGAGCTGCGATCGTTTCTTGGCTTGGCGAACTACTATCGGCGGTTCATCCGAGGATATTCCGCCATCGCAGCGCCTCTGACCGATCTGCTGCAAAAGGATCGGGCATGGAGCTGGATGCCCCGATGCGAGGAGGCATTCGAGGCACTGAAACGGGCTGTGACGGAGGAGCCGGTCTTGTCTCTACTGGACTACTCCAAGGCGTTCGAAGTACACACGTACGCGTTCGACTTCGCCATCGGTGGGGTGTTGGTGCAGGAAGGACACCCCATCGCGTTCGAGAGCCGCAAGCTGAATGACACTGAGCGGCGCTACACGGTGCAGGAGAAGGAGATGACCGCGGTCGTGCATAGCTTGAGGACATGGCGGCACTACCTCCTCGGCACCAAGTTCATGGTCATGACGGACAATGTTGCCACGAGCTACTTTCAGTCCCAGAAGAAGCTATCTTCGAAGCAGGCGAGATGGCAAGATTTTCTAGCCGAGTTCGACATGGTGTTGCAGTACAAACCCGGCAAGGAAAATCAGGTGGCCAATGCGCTTAGCAGAAAGGCCGAGCTTGCATCTGTGTGCTTGCTCAAGGGGGACATTCTGGACCGTGTTCGAGTGAGAATCATGGAGGACCCATAAACACTGGCCATAGTGAAGCTTGCCAAGGAGGGCAAGACGAGAAGGTTCTGGCTGAAAGACGGACTTCTCTACACCAAGGGCGACAGGGTGGTCGTGCCTAGGTGGAGTGGCTTACGAAGACAGCTGCTCAAGGAGTGTCATGACACAAAGTGGGCTGGACATCTGGGACAGAAGTGAACCTTGGCGCTGCTGGAGGCCGCATACTACTGGCCTCGCATGCGCGAAGATGTGGAGGACTATGTTCGCACTTGTCTTGTGTGCCAATAGGACAAGGTGGATCATCAGAAGCCCGGGGGCCTGCTGGAGCCTCTTCCGGTACCGAGTCGGCCGTGGGAGAGCATTTCGATGGACTTCATCTCCGCCCTGCCGAAAGTGGGGGCACTTGGGTCCATTCTCGTGGTGGTGGATCGGTTCTCAAAGTACGCGACCTTCATTGCTGCTTCGATGGACTGTACAGCAGAGGAGGCCGCGCGACTGTTCATCAGCCACGTGATGAAGTTCTGGGGCATCCCGGTCAACATTGTCAGCGACCGAGACCCCCGCTTCACGGGGAAGTTCTGGACGAAAGTGTTCAAAATCCTCGGGATAGACTTACACTTCTCGATCAGCTTCCACCCGCAGACGGACGGGCAGACCGAGCTGGTCAACTCGCTTTTCGATGAGTACTTGCGACACTTTGTGAGTGCCAACCAGAGGGATTGGGTACATCACCTCGATGTTGCTTAGTTCTGCTACAATCTTCAACGGAGCGAGTCGTCGTACAGCAGTCCATTCGAGTTGGTGATGGGTCGCCAACCGCTTGCCCCTCACACGCTGAGTGCGGGGTCCTCGAGTAGAAGTCCCGCGGCCAACCAGTTCACTTCAGATTTCAAGGCAAAGGCGGACATTGCCAAGGCATTTCTGGAGAAGGCCGCGAGGAAGATGAAGAAGTGGGCCGACGCGAAGCGAAGGCCGGTTGAGTACAATGAGGGGGACATGGTGCTGGTGAAGCTACAACCGCAACAGTTCAAGGTGTTTCGCAAGGTGCACAAAGGACTAATCCGGAAGTATGAAGGCCCCTTCTCCGTGCTCAAGAAGGTAGGCAAGGTGGCCTACAAGCTTGAACTCCCTGCCAAGTTGAAGATTCATCCAGTCTTCCATGCCAGTTGCCTGAAGCTGTACCATAAAGACTTGGAGGATCCCCAGCGCAGAGTTCTGAAGCGACTGACGGTGACCATGATGACTTCCTTCGACAAGAAGGTGGAAGCCGTGCTGGACAGGAGGACCATTCGGCGACGAGGCGTGTCTCCATATGTGGAGTACCTCATCCAGTGGAAGGGCTAGCCTTACGGCGAGTCTAGCTGGGAACGTGCTGATACGCTGCATCAGTTCGAAGCCGAGATCCAGGCATTTCTCAGCGAGCATGGTTGACGAGGGCGTCAACGCCTTAGGTGGAGGAGAATGTAACGACCCAAATGTTGCACCCCGCCCGAGGCCCAGTTGCATAATCTTTTCGCAGACCAAGGTTATGCGGGAAGCTTTCAGAATATTCTAGAAGATGGCGAAAGGCTCTAGAAGATTGTGGATCTCTCCGGAAGGCCCAAGATCGTTCTAGGAGGCCCAAGAAGCTTCTGGAAGGCCCTTGAAGTTTCCTTTTATGTTGTTAGGGAATAAACCTGGAATATGCCATTCCAGTTATGGTAGAAAGTAATAATCCTTGGAATATTCCTTCCAGGACTTTCCTTGTATTGCTCTATGAGCACTTATAAAAGGGGGAGGCTCTCATTTGTTCCTCACCACCTAAAAATTGTAAGCATTCTCCAAGTTAATAAAGAGATCCTTACGAGTCCATCTTTGCTCCATTATTCTAATTTCCTTAGCGATCTAGCTAAGTCGGGTTGGGAAGGATTGCACGAGTCTTTGAGGAGAAAGACAGTGCGCCGCACGGGACGAAGTGCTAGCAAAAACACTAAGTCCGTGACACTCAGCCCTGATACCATGAAAGGTTAAAAGAAGTAATTCGGCTTCTTCTATTTTATATTGATAACAAAGAGAAAAAAAGGGTTTTTTTAGGGGCACCACAACTTCTACTAGGGGGCAGCCCTTACTTAGCGGCAGCCCAAAAAGTGGAGATTTTACTAGGGGGCAGTCCACATTTTGTTAGGGGCAGCCCAACCCCCCAAACTCTCATTTTTTCCCCAAACCTCATTTGCCTCTCTCTCTCCTCCAAAAGAAAAAAAGAAGAGCTCTCTCTCCCTCTCCCAAAACCCTAGTTTCTTCTCCTCTACCACTCTAATCCTAATTCCTCCACCAAATTTTTTTTAAGAATACTCCTACATTCGACGAGTTGACACGCAAGTCGAAGAAATCGGATTCTAGGTACGTTCTTCCCTAATTTCTTCTATAATTTTCTACATTCTATTCGAAACCCTAGAATAGTTTTAATTCTCTAAACTTTTTTGATAATTTAGGTTTAGAATGTCTTTAGGGTTTATGAATGGCATTTTTGAACGACAAACCCACAATTTTTCTTCAAACCCTAACCCTAGAAAACGACAAACTAGCGAGTCGTTCGTCTGTCGGCCCTGAGTACAATAGGACTGCCAAGCATGTGGCAGTCCACATGTAAACAAGGACAGCCAGAGTCTTGGCAGTCCTCTTTCAATAGAGGACTGCCAGGACTGTGGCAGTCCTTGTTTGCAATTGGACTGCCACATGCCAGGCAGTCCTACTGTACTCAATTTTAGTTGTGGTCTGGGGGTGAAGGATAGGGGGTAACAGTTCTATTTTAGTTTGTATTATTTATTAACTGTACGGTCGCACAATCCATTGTTCTATAGGGGTAACAGTCCTCCGGACGCACGAAAAAGAATACGCTCCACTGCGTCAAAGCGAAAGGAACACGCGGAACGTCCTCTTGAGCGTCCGATTACAATTTCCAAACTGGCACGCCAAGGTCGGTCTAGGACACGGAGACCGCCACCGGGACCACAAGCTCGGTCGAAGCAACGAGCTCATACTCCTTCTCCTTCTTCCAGTGATGACGACGACGTGCCAATTAGCCAACTCCTACTACATGCTGTACTTTCGGCGGGTCGGACATCCTAAGTTGTTGAACCCTACAAACCCGGGTCTCGAGGCCATAGTAGTTGTTGGAAATCTTCCTTCGAAAAATATCTTGTATGTTTCATTGGTGAAGATGGTGAGTTCCGCATTAGTAATTAGTTTGAGATTTTCATGTTTGTAGACTAAATTCAATTATACTTTTATTTACAGTCTAAAAGGGCGAAGGAACTGGCCAAGACACTTCGGAGTGCTTGCCAAAGTGACACTAGTGTCTTGGTCGACACTAGTGTCTTGGTCGCCAACGAGCGTGAGCGCATCGACGACGAGGTTGAGTTCCCATTCATGCGTAATGCGGAGTCTCGTTCGAAGGCCCGCCATGATATATAGTATGATTGTCTGATGTCTGATTGTATGATGTTGAATATTTTGCAAACTTGTTGTTGTTTGATTGTCTGAAGTTGGCTATTTTGGATGTTGATATTTTTGGATGTTGATATTTTTGGGTGTCGAACATGTTGTTGGATACTTGTGTTGAAATACTTGTGTTGGTTATGTGTTGGATACTTGTGTTGAAATACTTCTGTTGGATATGTGTTGGATACTTGTGTAAAACAAATACTTGTGTTGGATATGTGTTGGATACTTGTGTTGAAATGTTCTGTACAGGGCTATTCATCTAGAACTGCTAGACCAGGGCAGTCCTTCACATGTGTTGGACTGCCCTAGGTGTAGCAGTCCTAGATATAATGTTCTGTGATCTAGATCACAGAACATTTCAGCTAGGACTGCCACACCCAGGGTGTCACTTCTCGTTCCCAGAATACGTATTTTTAATACATGTATTGCTTTAATATATTTATTTAATATTTATCATGTATTGTTCTGTGATTAAACTCATTTAAATTTTTGAGTTAATTAATTTCCTGCAATTTTATTTCATGTAATTTTATTTCCTGTAATTTTATTTTTTTTGTATTTATTTTCTGCTTTCATACACTACTTTAGCTCTACTTTGGGTTCGGCTTAGATTGGACTTAGTATGCTGTTTTATCTTGAACCGAACACAAACCCCCACCTACCACCACCCCTTCCATTTAAAGCCCTCCCCTTTCTCTCTCTTCATTACTTCACCATTAATCTTCTTCTTCCTCATAACTCCTCCTCCACCTACCCAGCCACCAAGGCAAGTGCCAAACTTGCTTCTTGATGGATCACCATTTTTATTGTTCCATCATCTTCCTTACTAAATCTTAAGCCTCTTTAGTACTTAGCATTTCCATGGTTCATTTCTTGTAGATCTAAGTCTGATGCATTTTCGGATTTCTTAGGTTTTGATCTAGTGAACTTTGTTATCTTTAAGTTTTGATGGTTCCATGTTGTAGAGAATTTCGTTCTACCCCATTTTGACCTATGAAAGTTCAGATTCGGGCTTAGAATGAAGGGTTTAGAGAGCTTGGAAGCAATAGGTTTCCATGGTTCTGTCCTTAGGAATTCGGAGAAGAAGAACAGATCATGGCCGCATGACATACTTGACCGCATGAGTTTCTCATGTGGCAAGTCTTCTTGAGTCGCATGAAGTGGAGCTGGCCGCATGAAGAGTTCCGGCCGCATATCATTCTGAGCCGCATAAACCCGATGATAATCAATCGCATATGTCCCGTCCCATTGTAGCCGCATGAGTAATTACATCCTAGCCGCATAGGGACCCGAGTCCTTCTGCACATGACTTAACTCTGTCTGTATGGCACTGTTCAGCCGCATGAGGCTCGTCATTTGGGCCGCATAGGCTTGGTCAGTTCCAGCCGTATGGATTTAGCTTACCGTAGCCGCATGACACTTACTCAGCCGTATGGCGCTGACCATTCTCAGCCGCATGAGCTACGTGTCTTTTCAGCCGCATGGCGCTGACCATTCTCAGCCGCATGAGCTGTATGACTTATCCTAGCCGCATAAGGGACCCTGACTTAATTGGCCGCATGGAATCACCCTTGTCCAGCCGCATGTAACTTATTTATTCCTGGCCGCATGAAACCCAAGCCTCGCGAGCCGCATGAACTCTGGCTCTAATGCCTTTTTGGTTGATTCTTGTCCTGAATCGACACTGATTGACATTGATTAATTGTCTTGGCATTTATTAGCGTTAGTTGGCATCTTTATATTAATTTACATTGATTGTTATCTTGGCATTAATAAACAAGGATTGATATCTTAATTGAAATAATTAATCATGCTTCCTAGTTGGAACTGAGAGACTGGCTAGTCGTTGTAGGCCTCAAAAATGAAGTCACGCTGAGTTGATCAAAACAAGTCACGCAGAGTGATCCGAGAAGCAGCACAAAAGATACGCTAAGTTCTGCCTGTCCATCTCCTTTAGAAATCACGCAGAGACAGCTCAGCCATACGTCAGAATCATAATGACTGACAACACAGCAGTCGAGAAACGTCTCCTCGTATGCCACGTATGCACAGAACTCGAGAGATCATTGCCGTCTTTTGCGTGATTTTCGAAATCTTCATTAGCAAGACTCACTCTTCACCAAGTTGGCGTGACTTTGGGTCTTATCTTCATTTAATGCGGCTGACAATATAATCAATGTCAGAGATTTTGTGTCAGACGAAGCGTGCCAAATCAAGACAGCTGGCGGTTTACGTGGATTCTGAACCTTCTCCTTCCTCAAGTTTGCGTGGATTTTTGAGTTATTCTTCTCAAAGCCTGCGTGAATTCTGAAGTATTCTTCTTCAAAGCTTGCGTGGATTTCGCCTTCAACGAGTCTGCGTCAACGAAACTGCGTGGATTTTTGCCTTCAGCAAGACAGCGTGGATTTCATTTCAACTGGAGTACGTGGCAGCCATGCCACCGATCTCTCTCTCGCGTGCCCAGTAACTTGCACACGACCCATGCACTAATGCCATGTGTCCAATAGTTACGGGCCACGTCCAGTAACTACTCACTAACCCTGCGTGTATTTAGAGTCTGCGTGACTTTTTAAATGCACCAGTGGTGAGGTAGTTATCTTTTCAGTTACTGTTTTGACTCTATAAATAGAGTTCCTTTTTCTCATTCATTGTACAGATACATTGATATCTACTGTCAAAATTTTGAGAGCTTTTCTTCTTCGTATAGTCCAAGGGATAAAGCGATCGTCTTCTAGATCGGATTTTTACAGTTGTAATTTTCCCAGAAACACAACAAATAAAGAGAATTTCTTGATGGAAAACAAATTGACGACTCTACTGGGGAAAACCATCTCCTCTTCTGAGATGGTAACAACTCAATGCGATACTTCGTCAATCGGCTCGACGAAGAAGGTGATGACGATCAAATTCGATCAACTCGCCTATGAAAAAATACAGCGGGCTAAGGGTGGCAAGCCCATTCCAGCCTCCATCATCACTGCCAAGTCGAAGGGACACTCTGTCTATGTCCCTAAGAATCAGTTGGCAGTCAATGGTGAAGTCTCTGCCACAGTGTCTACTCCTAACACTGGCAAGAACTCCACTGCAAGCACGCACACTCTTGTGCGCTCGAAGATGACAGTAACTAAAAGTCACGTTGACAGTACTGGCTCCTTAGCCAAATCTGTTCCAGCGTGCAAATTTAATTCTAAAAGTCACGCTGACAGTACTGGCTCCTTAGCCGAATCTGTTCCAGTGTACAAATTCAACTCTAAAAGTCACGTTGACAGTACTGGCTCCTTAGCCAAATCTGTTCCAGTGTGCAAATTCAACTCTAAAAGTCACACTGATAGTACTGGCTCCTTAGCCAAATCTATTCCAGTGTGCAATCCCACATTCAAAAGTCACGCTGACAGTACTGGCTCCTTAGCCAAATCTGTTCCAGCGTGTAATTCTAAAATCAAAAGTCACGCTAACAACTCTGGTTCTTTAACCAAGTCTGTTTCAGCGTGTATTTCATCAGAGAAGAATAACTCCTTAGTTATCTCTTCTTCTTCACCGAGTTCTACTAGAACTGGGGGTGGTCTTCCACACAAAGTCCCTTCGAAAAGGAATAACTCTTTAGTTGTTTCTTCTGCTCCTGTAGTTTTTACTCCAGGAACAGCTTTGACTGATACTTTTGTTAGTCAAAGGAAAGGAGATGGTCTTTTGACTACTCTTCCTTCTGGACATTCTATGTCTCAACATCTGAATGAGTCTAAGAAGAAACATTCCTTAATGTCTTCTTCTTTGATTTCTTCAAATTGGGCACAGAATCTGTCCATTAAAGAGGGTCTGTTACCAACTCCTAATCAAGGGAGTGGTTTAACTCTTCCTTCTCTGCAAATATCCAGATCAATGGAAGGAAAACTCCATGTTTCCAAAATTAATATGTTACCTTCCACTGATTTAAGAACAAAACTCAGCACTTCTGGTGTTAAGAAACCATACCAATTGGATATGAAGATAAAAGATCCAGATGCAGAGTATGCAAGAAATTATGTGGCTCACATTAATCACTCTTTGTATAATCAAGAGCCATCAAGACCCAAGAACAGGAAGTATACTCCTCAATCTTCACAAACAGATTTACGGGAATATCTTCAACAGAAGAGAAGGAGTAATTCTATATCAAAGGAACATGCTGAATGTGACTTCTATCCAAGAGTCATAATTCAGTGCAGATGTGAATCAACAGTTCAAGACCATGGTGATCATGAATGTGACTTCCAGCCAAGAGTCACAATGCAATACAGATGTCAAAATAAACGACAGTCTGTCTTTAATAGGATTCAGTATGAACCTATGCCTGATGAAGATGAGCCTTTGTTTGCCTCTGTCAATATGACTTCTCGGGACACCGGGGGTAGAGTTGATAGTCCAGATGGAGTATATAGAAACACCAGAGCAAGAGTCCTGGCTTCTAGTCAAAGAAATTTGATCCCTGAAATTGATTCTGAATTTCTTGGAGAATCTAACTTCCCACCTCTTCCTACTGGGGGTAATTCTCCTATAGTTGACTTTGATACACGAAGCAATGATTCAGAGCATACAACATCTACTAGTTCATCAATAATCCCTCATACAGTCATGACTTACATGGTTGATGGGAATACTGATGAACCTTCTTCTTCCCTGACTCCTCAAGATCAAAGAATTGCTTCTTTGGAACAGCAAATGAAGTCTATGACTGACACAATGAAGTCAATGTATGAACTCATGAAAGCTCAGTTGCAAAATCGACAGACTGTATCAGATGCCATACCAGTTGATACTGATATAAGTCCAGTACAAGTTCCTCCAGCAGTACAATCCAATACTCTTGGACCTGCTCAACCAAATCCTAGTCTCTCTGGAGCTGGGGGTAGTGCTTACAATGCTGTTCCTCCTCCCAACTATTCTCTACAAGCCACAACTCCACAATCTTCGGGAGTTGTCTCTGAAGAATTGAAAAATCTCAAAACTCAATTCGAGGCATTCAAACAGAAGGATGGTTTACAAAGGTTAGGCATCAAGCAGCCTTATCCGATAGAATGGAAGCAAGTATCATATCCTCCTAAATACAAGCCTCCTACTATCTCATTCTATGATGGAACCACTTCTCCAAGTCAGTTTATCAATCACTTTGAAGTGATGACTGATCAACTACAACCAAGTGATGCCCTTCTTACTCGGGTATTTATTGGATGTCTCAAGGGAACGGCTTATGAATGGTATAGAAGTCTTCCAGATGGGAGTATTACCTCATTTGCTGGTTTCAAACAGATGTTTCTTGAAAGGTTCTATGAAGGGCTTAATGACATGACTATGTCTGCTCTTATTAGAATCAAGCAGAAAAATAATGAATCTACAGAGGAATACATTGAACGGTTTCGAAGAGAAGCTCTGAATATGCCTCTTGGAACTCCTGATGCTGTCACCATTGACACGTGCAAATCAAACTTGTTGTCAATCATCAGTATGTGGACAGGGTCCACTCAATTTCAAGATTGGCCTTCCTTCATAGTCAGTGCTAAAGCTGCTGAAATCAGTGCTGAAACCTTCAAAGGTTTAGGAGTGCAGATGACTCCTAAAGAAACAGGACAAGGTGCTAACAATAAAAATAATGCTCGCAAAGGAAAAGAAACTCTTGAAGTTAATCTTCAGAGCAAAGATGCATCAAATGTTCAAACTCCTGCCTCTACAACTCAACAATCAAGAACACCTCGCCCCAGAGAAGAATATTCTTTTGATGACGACGATGTCCTTGGTATCTTTGAATGTCTGCTGAAAGGTAATAAAATACAATTACCAGAGATCAAGAAACCTGATGAAGCTGGTAAGACAGATCATCCTAAATACTGTCCATATCACAGAATGCTGGGTCATACAATTCGTACATGTTATGTATTGAAAGGAAAGATCCAAGAAATGATTAAATCTGGAGTTATCTCTCTTACTCCAAAAGAGAAGTCCGTCACCTCCAACGTCGTCTCTATGCAATTTGGAAATTTCCCTCCTCAACTCCTTGAAAGTGGGATTGTTCCTATTCCCAAGGCAACTCTTGACATAGTGAATCTTCCTCCTCCACAGTCTGAAGGATTAGTGCCAATCACTTTGGAAACAGGGGAAATCATGTGGATCCATCCTGATCTAGTGGCAGATTTTGAATCGCCTTCTCCTCAAAAGATTTCTTCTCAAAAATCCAAGAAGGCTGGAAAGATCAAGTCATGTCATATAACTTCTCTTGGGTCTACCTCTGACACAGAGCCAAAAGACAAAGAAGAAGCACTTGTTAGTGCTACTCGAACGGGGAAACCTTACCTAAAGGATTATTCTAAAAATCCTGAAGATCCTACTGATATCCCTTCAGATGCTAAAGATGCTCCTAATGTTCCTCCCGAAGAAGAACCATCTACTGAACCTGTTCCTCCCAAGCCTACGGCTCTGGAGAAAGGCAAACAACAGGCTCGGTTTGATAAGCCAATCAAGAAGTCTTCTCCTCTTGGACTTCAGAAGCCTTACAACTTCGACATTTTGGCTCAGCTTGCTAATACTCCAGCTAGAATGTCCCTTTTTGAACTTCTACGTCTTTCCAAAGAGACTCGGGAGACGTTAAGTGAAGCACTTCTACAAGCTGACTCTTGTCTTGCACAATTGAAGAAGCCGGATGCGGAACCTGCCACTTGCTTACATTGCAACAGTGTACTGGAGATTATCCCAAATATCACCTTTACACAAGACGACATATTACTGGAGGATAATCGACATGACCGACCTCTCTACTACACTGGTTATATTGATACGATGAAGATAGATCGTATTCTCATTGACCCAGGGTCTGCTATAAGCATAATGCCAATGAGTTTGTTGGATGAACTAAAAATCCCTCTTCACAAGCTCTCCAAGACGGTTACTACTATCTTGGGATTCAATCAAAGCCGAAGTGAGCCTTTGGGAAAGATTCATCTGAAGCTTCAGATAGGTGATTTCAGATCTAAAGTCACTTTCTATGTGATCGAGATCGCGGGATCCTATAATCTTCTTCTGGGGAGGCCCTTTCTTCATGAAAATAATGTGGTGCCCTCTACTCTTCATCAATGTTTTAAATACATTGATAGCAATGGAAGAGTACAAAAAGAAGTTGCTGATATAAATCCCTTCCATGGGGTTGAAGCTTATTTCAATGATTCTCGAATGTACAAAGAAGAGTATACAAGGATCATACAAGCTATGGAGAAAGAAGATGCACAAAGTGAGACTTTAATAATCCCTATTAAATGTCGAACTACTCAGCAACAATCTCCTAAACCCTCTGGAGAAGATTCTTTCATCATTCCAGTGAGTGGACGGATCTCTCCGTTACCTCTGTCATCTACTCAGAATATACTGATCATTCCTGTCAGTGGGCGTACTACAGTTCCTGTACCTTCACAAGATACTCTGCTAATTCCAGTTGGAGGGCGGACTACTCTTCCTACTCAAACTTCAAGGGAGCTCACCTCTTTTGAGCCATTTGTTATCGATCTTAATCGAAACAAAGCTTCTTCTTCTTCTTCCCCTTTAGTCATTGACTTGGCTAAAATCTCTAAGGCTCAGCCTTCTCCCAATATAAATATTGCTGCTTTTACATTTAATGAAAAGTCTCCACCTTTGCAGTACGTTGATGTGTGTAATTATGTTCATAGTTATTTACATCTGTTAGATGACTTGAACACAATAACCATAGAAGTTGTACAGACTGTTCATACAGATGTATCTCTAGAACCTGTACAATCTTCATACTTTCTAGTTCCCAGCAGAAAGCCAGGAGACATTCCAATATTCTTCTACAAAGGGCCTCAAAATCCTTCTGATCTTGAAGATGGTGACAAAAATGATGATACTGGAAGATTACAACTACGTCGTTATAGTCAGCAATCTAGAGACATCATAAAAAATATGGGCTATGACTTCAGGACTGGCCTTAATAATAGAAAAGGAAAAAAAATGCCTGTCCGGATTCCTCCTTTGAAATATGGAAGGACGAAATACGGATTGGGTTATACTGCTCCTACTCCTTTCATCAATATTATCCATGAAGATCTTGAGTCTGACGAAGATAAGAGATCTGATTCTTCTAGTACCACTTCTTGGGATTCCGATACGAGCATCGGTGACTTCTATTGCAACCTTCTGTCTTCCAACATGGTTTCCATTGACCATTCTGAAGAAAGTGATGAAGACGAAGAAGAGTTTGAAATCTCACCTGAATCAGAACAGTGGGCCCAAAGATTAGATAATCAATGGGAGTTCCGTTTCGAGCAAAAAGAACCTCCGACCGAAGATAAACTTGTTCAAATAGATGTTGGTGAAGAGGGGTCTCCCAAACCAATATTCATCAGTGAAAGTCTTTCAGAAACTGATAAGAAAGACATGATCAAACTCATTCGTGATTACATCGATGTCTTTGCTTGGAGTTATGAAGATATGCCAGGGCTTGATCCTCAAATTGCAACTCACAAGCTCAACATCTTGCCGAATGCTAAACCGGTCAAACAACAACAGCGACGATTTCGTCCGGACATCATGGATGCAATTGAAGCTGAAGTCAATAAACTCATTACCTCTGGGTTTATTAGAGAGGAACAACATCCCGATTGGGTGGCTAATATTGTTCCTGTTCTTAAAAAGACTGGCAAGATCAGAGTATGCATAGACTTTCACGATCTCAATGCGGCATGTCCTAAAGACGAATTCCCTCTACCAATCACTGATGTCATGGTTGATAATACCTGTGGATTTGAACGAATGTCATTCATGGACGGGTATTCTGGGTATAATCAGATCAAAATGTTCCCAGAAGACGAGAAGCACACTTCTTTCAGAACGCCGATTGGTACATACTGTTATACAGTTATGCCATTCAGTCTCAAGAATGCAGGAGCAACTTATCAACGAGCTATGAGCACTATATTCCGTGAACATTTGCGGAAAACAGTCGAATGCTATGTTGATGATATTGCAGTCAAAAGTCGACAAAAGGAGGATCATATCCAAGATTTGAAGACTATATTTGATCTAATGTGTAAGCATCAATTAAAGATGAACCCTACTAAGTCCTTCTTAGGCGTCTCTAGTGGTAAATTTCTCGGCTTTGTCATTACCTCTAAGGGTATACACGTGGATCCCGAGAAGATCAAAGCCATCCAAGAGATGCGTCCTCCACGCACCTTAAAAGAGCTACGAGGATTTCAAGGAAGAATCGCTTATATCAGGAGATTCATCTCTAATTTATCAGGACGCTGCAGACCATTCAACAAACTTATGAAGAAAGGTGTCTCTTTTGTCTGGAATGATGAATGTCAGAAAGCATTATATGATATTCTTCCGGATGATCCGAGTGAGGCAGCATCTATCAGACGACGATCACTCAGATTCTATTACAATCATACAACAAAGACCTTATATCGTCGAGCTTATGATGGTTTACTCCTTCGGTGCATTGCCGGTGATGAAGCCCAACAAGTTATTCGTGAAGCACATGATGGAATTTATGGAGCGCATCAACCTGGGCCAAAACTTCAAGACCGTATTCGACGGATGGGTTATTATTGGCCAACTATGGTATCAGATGCTATTGAATATGCAAGGAAATGCAAAGCTTGCCAAATCCATACGGATTTTATACATCAACCTTCGGAATTTCTACATCCGACGGCAGCATCATGGCCCTTCGAAGCTTGGGGCATGGACATTGTCGGCCCGATCAATCCACCGTCATCTAAAGGTCATCGGTTCATTCTCGCAATAACCGATTACTTCTCCAAATGGGCCGAAGCTATTCCTTTATCTGAAGTTAAGACGTCTAATGTCATCAGCTTTATTAAGCACCACGTCATCTACAGATTTGGTGTTCCTCGACGCATTGTTCATGATAACGGACTACAGTTCGTCAGCCAGAAATTTACTCGATTCTGTAACGATCACCGGATCAATAATGTTGCTTCTACCGCATATAATCCAGCAGCTAACGGATTGGCAGAAGCTTTCAACAAGACTATCATCAAACTTCTAAAGAAGTTTGTCTCCACTAACAAACGTAATTGGAGTGACAAGCTCGGGGAATGCTTGTGGGCTTATCGCACTACAGTCCGTAATGCTACTAAGTGTACACCTTTCTCTCTGGTGTACGGATCTGAGGCTGTTCTCCCATTAGAGATTCAAATTCCTTCTTTAAGGATAGCAATCGCTAATGAACTCACTGCTGAAAATAATGATCATCTTCGACTTCAAGAATTGGAGGCTCTGGATGAAAAACGGTTATCTGCTCAACAGAATATTGAATTCTATCAAGCTAGAATTTCAAGGGCTTTTAACAAGAAAGTCAGAATTCGAACATTTCAGAAAGGAGAACTTGTGCTTACTGTCAGACGCCCGATGACTATGACACACATGAGTAAGGGCAAGTTTGATGCAAAATGGGAAGGTCCATTCATTGTCAATAAGATCTTTTCTAATGGGGCTTATCAACTCACTACTCTAGATGGTAAAGCCACTATGATGCCCATCAACGGCAAATTCTTGAAGAAGTACTACGTCTAATATTTCTATCAAGATTGTCCTCCCATCACTCTCCAGCTGTTTCATTGTTCTTTCCGAAGAATCATTCTGATATCTATTATCCCCAGTGGAGATAGGTATTCTACTTTGTATCATTTTCTCAACAAATTTGATATCCAGAAAATTATGTCCACATTACCTCTGAATTTTCTATCTCAATATCATATTTATGAAAATGATATTTAGTCTTTCTGATTTCTGAGTCAAAAGATCAATGAATAAAGGCAAAAATATAAAGTGGGAAGGATATATCGTAAACAAAGTTTCCTTAAACGGAGTTTATTTGAGACAAATCCCTCAAGAAAAAAAGTACATCATCATGGAAGATCACTGTAATCCCTTTCATATTTGGGACGAGGACCACATACATAATCAGCAAAAGAATTGAATACATCTTTTCCTGACCGCACCAAGAATTGACAGGCAGCCAGCCTCATTGCTTCTTCTTCTTCGGTTTCTCCTGGTTCGACTAGGAAGTCCAGGATATCTTTTGGCGGCTTGGGAGTAGACGAGCTTTCGCCCATTTCCTTCTTCTGTGGAGGTGGATGTTCTTTAACACCTTCAGTAGCTTCAAGGGCGACTTCAGCCTTCTTTATGTTCTCTTCAAAAGATATTGTGGATAAAATGCGATCCTTCTATTCAAATATATGCTCTATTTATAGGCATATGGTTACAAGGATCGAAGGGACGTATTCTTTCCCGATATTTAGTTCATCCATTCATTTCTCACATTCATCCGACGTTTCACATGTTCATTAATACTTGACGGTTCGTCCGTTCATTTATTACATTCACTCGACAGTTTATCTGTTCATCGTTTCTTAACGGTTCATCCGTTCATAATCTTCTATCAGTTCATTAAGTGGGGATTCGTTATTTATCATGTTTTCATAACCTCTGAATCAATTCCGAATCTGCTAACTCATTTGTCATGTTTTGACCTCTGCATAGAAATCAATCTATTTTCTTTCGAGTTCCTATATATTATCATGTCCATAATACCTCTGATAATATCATATACTCTAAAAACAGAAAAGATGATTTTATTATCTATCATGTCCACAATTCATCCACAAATACAAATCATTGAGCATAGAAGAAGTGTCATTTCCATTCCCATTTCACCACAAAAAGTCTATTACATTTTCTTAGACTTTCCTACAAATCATAATGGAAATCTATTACAAATCTTGGATTTTCATTCTATGTACAACTGAGATCTATTTCTTCTTGGATCTTCTCTGGCAATCTCGTTGTTTGTGGCAATTCCTGGGTGTCCAGCAGGAATCAAACTCTGGTCTTATCTCTCAGACGAGAGGAGAACCACAGAGTAGGGCAACACGAAAACGTGTTGCTGCCAATACAACTGGTGGATGGGGGTAACCTCTCAAGGAAGACAGGAATGTATCCAAACTTTGGGATACAATTCCTGGTTCTGCCGTCAAAGGAACTCTACTACCCGATTTCTCGGTAGTAGAGTTAACTCCACCATCCAACTCTCATGTATAAAGGCTCTTCCTACCATCTAAGGAAGACCCTTATATCTCACGAAGAGTTCTGAGTTGTCTGATTTACGCGTCAAAAGCATATGAGCTCCCTGATGTGGGTGTCAGAAGAATATTGTCCACAGCATCCACATCACCAATGCCAGTTCTGAAGAAGGTTTTCAGCCAAAATTCTGCAAGAAACAGTAAAGAAAAATCAGTCAACAGAAACTGGCCAAGCAAAGACAGATGCATTCTGTTCATTTCAGGAAGATGAATTTGTCCTTAGCAAACAAAAAATTTGATGCGTGTATATTGAACTTACCGCTGAGTTTACTGCTAAGGATTGACAGATCCATGTCTGGTAGCGTGCACAGAGATATGACATCAGACAACATGGCTTTCCTATTTTCTTCTCATAGAAAATTCATTCTCAGAAGAGAGGAAGAAGAATGGAAAGATGAGTTTGCGTGGAGTTCATCCATCTATTTAAAGGGTCAAGTGCAGGTCTATTCTTGGAAAAGATCTGCATAAATAGCGCTCGTAAATTGTGGAATGAGTGTCACATGTACTTCGCACTACAAGAAAAATGGCTTTTCTTGACGGTTTTTCTCCGTCAAGAAAGACTTTTCTTGACGGTTTTGGATCCGTCATCTAGGCCCCCGTCAAGAAAAGTCGACACTTTTCTTAACGATTTTTTGTTTGTATCCTTGACGGTTTTAAACCGTCAAGAAACATGCGTTATCTTGACGGTTTTAAACCGTCAATAAAACAAACAAAAAACCGTCAAGAAAAGTGTCGACTTTTCTTGACGGGGGCCTAGATGACGGCTAATAACCGTCAAGAAAAGTCTTTCTTGACGGGGAAAAACCGTCAAGAAATTGTTTTTTGGTGTTTGCAAACCGTCACGAAATGAATTATTTTTTGACGTTTTTGCAACCGTCAAGTTAAAAACCGTCAAGGAATAAAAAAATTTGCCGTTTTACAACCGTCAAGATAAACATAATATATTCCAGAAATCCAATTACCAAATACACATAATTACACAGAATCCAATTCCAGAATCAATATATAATATCACAAGCATCACACAACTATAATACACAATTTTTATATTAAAAAATACGTTGTTCGTACATCCAAACATCCAACAAGTACATCCAACCACAAACACGTTCGTACACCATAAATATCCTAAACATTTATAGGAGTAAATTAACCAAAATATCTCTGAACCCAGAGCAGCATGCAACAAGTACATCCAACAAGTACATCCAAACGTCCAACCACAAACACGTTCGTACACCATATATACATATCCAAAACATATTTACAGGAGTAGATTAACCAAAATATATCTGAACCCAGAGCAGCATTTCCTTTAGGTTAATCTGCAAACAAGGTGAACATAACATTATAAGTCAGCAACACAACTGAAATTCAATCAAATTTTGAATGGACAGAACAATCTAGGGAGGACTCAAATGTTGCAGTAGTTTAAATATGCAGGAAATCAGTTGGGGAAAAAAATACAGAAATAGAGAGACAGTTCAGTTTAACATTCAATTCCCAATTAACATCAACAACAACCCCCAACCATCTCAGATATCACAGCATAGAAAACAACTAAGGTTAAACCCAGTTGAGTTATAACATTCAGTTCTTACTGAAAACTCAAATTATTTAGCAATTTCAAACCCAGACTAAACCCATATTCCCAGATTTGCAGTTCATAATACCCCCATATACTAGTTAACATAGGATACAATCTCAGATTTATAAAATGGAACCCATTCTCAGGTTGGGGTCATATCTGTCAATACTCAGTCCATTAGAAACCTATGATATCACAAACAAATGCAATGTATAAAACTCCCAATTCTGGAAAAGCACAACTAATATACATAGGTAACAGAAATCAAGCAAAAGTATCATGTTAGTTTTTGAAATCAAGAAAAACATGTGAGTATCAGAACTCTACATCAGAAAACCCAAGTATACATATGAGTCTCAGGCATGGTTGCATGTTACCATATCAATTTACATTTAGCAATCAAGTAAATTTAATGAACATTAAAACTCAGAAATGGTTCAGTTAAGCACTCAGTTTAGCACTCTTAACATATTAAGCAATCCCAACACCAATCTCAGGTTTTAGACATTCATTAAGAACCCAGTTATATTCAACAAATCAAAGACTCCATTTCTCAGTTAACATGTGAACTCAGGTTTCAAGCATACCAAATAAACCCAGTTATATTCAACAAATCAAAGACTCTTGCTATTAAAACCCCATTACTTGTCATGCCACAGGGCTATACCAACCAAGGTTCACAGTATCGGTATCGGACTATTCCTATGAGTATTGGTATCGGCAATATCGGTAGTATCGGCTGTATCGGATCGGAGTATCGGATTTTTTGGTATCAGAAAACAGACAATTATTAATAAATTATTTACATTTAAAAACATATATTTTATACATTTAGGCATAATTTTAAGTATTTTCAGTGTTATTTCTTAGTAGTTTTGAAACTAAATAAAATATTAGTCACCTTACCGATTGGCTTACATACAATAGATTGATTTTCTTCTTTTACATGCTTTTACAACCTTATTATGCTTTAAACCCTTGTTGATTTGTCTTTTTCGTTTAATTTTTCTTTGCCGAATTGTCCGGAAAAGAGACCCTCATTGTCGGTATCGGCCAGTATCGGGTATCGGTCGGTATCGGATCGGGACATGCCAAACCGTATCGGTATCGGCCGTATCGGATCGGTATCGGCCGATACTTTAAACCATGATACCAACCCTTCACAACATGCCACTCCCATGGACAACACTCTCACTGGCCTGCTCCCAAGCACTGGCCATTGCCCAATATGGCCTACTGCTAAGTTAGGGGGACTAAGCCCCTGCCAACTCAGGCCTAAGTCCAATCCGGTTGCTCCCTCACCTGCCACTCCAAAACCTGTCACTTGCACACACTGTAGGCAGGCTTCCCTCTTGCTACCCTATGCAATGAGGAGGCAGCCCCCTTCCTGCCACTGCAATGCAGGCCACAAGGCTTGCTGCATTGGCCTATCCTGGCCTATGCCCTGTATTTTGCCACTCCCCTGCATCCTCTATCACACTCACACTTACTCTAGTCCCTTCACAAGCACAGGCCTTCACTTGATACCCTCTCATTCACTTATCACTACTCACATGACACTCAAGTGTTCACTGGAATTGGCCTATGGCCAAAGCCCATAAACACACTTAGATAGGAACCTATCACAGAATACTCTAACTCTAAAGCCCAACTCACTGACACTCACAAATTCTAACTGATACTCAAATTCCTAACTGACACACTAAAGAAACACACACTGTCACATATATATGTATGTGTATTGACACACTTACATCACCCCACACCAGTACATATGATATTTTTTTCATATAAATATACATAGACACATCTGGAATTACCTACTCTACCTACTACAGGTGTTTTCAACTAGTGGATGATACATGGGTATCAGTCCTAACTCTGATACCAAGCCCCAGTCCCCAAATCTGATGCCTCGACTTGGCCAACACTTTTACACTACTGTACAAGGCCTAGCAAGGTCTTCACATGTTTGTGCAGGCCCCAAGACCCTGTACAGACCCAAAATCAGGCCATAGGCCTCACTGTTCAGGTAACATATTTACATTACATTAGTGCACTGTACCCCTAACCTGTACACTGACACCATACAACAGGTTTTCCTGTTCCTGGATGCATTTACTCATGTTGCCACTTCCATATCCAGACTTGCAACCCCTATACTCCTGATCTGGGCTACCTCTATAGGACTGATACCTAACCCTACCCAACTGATAGATGATCTCCTCCTAAATCCATACTACATACTGCTACACTCACTCTCTATTAACACACAGAGAAACACATGACACTCCTGAGCAGCTCTAAGGACATTCTTTTCTCTTTTTCTTTTTCCAGAAATAATTACAGCACCATCCTACATACACAAATAAAAGGGCGAGACTTTGACCTGATGCAAGCTTCTGGTTGCTAGATGTTGGAATAAAATAATTAGAAGCACAATTTTCTCCAATAGAGGAAAGACAAAACTAACGCTGAATCAAACAAATTCCTCAAATTTGAAAAGCCCAAAACCAAATTTCAGCACAAAACCCAAATTCCTTCCAAAAATGGGTTTCCATCATCACCATTTTCATTTTCACAAATATGGACGAAAGGAACAGGATGATGATTGGTATGACCAATCTCAACTCTCTTTTTGCACCCTAATTCCAATGTATAGTGTCAATGGCATTGATCATGATAACATTATTGCCCACAAGAGCATTAGTGAATTCTGGGAATACAAATACATGGCTGTTACTCTATTCTTGATGCAACAGCTAAATATGCAACAACTAAATTGTAGTTTCCAAAGCTTCTCAATGCAATAACTAAATTATAGAGTTTCCAGAGTTGGTTGTAAATTGATATTCCTCTTTCTAACCAACATCTATTTCTCTTTCTAATCAACATCATAGTCTACCGTCTTATACAAATATAATTAGAGACTGACCTTGTTGCAGCAAACACAAAAACACCAATCAAGGCTTCCACACCATCTAATTCAGTCAGCAGCTGCATATAATATAGTGAACTCAATTATGACAATTTCATGATCATAACCACTAAAGAGTGTAGCCTTTGTTTGAGGTTACAAACCCAGATTGTATTGCTAAAAGATGCTGCAAATGTATTAGCTATATATTATGGTCGCAAACCATCCCAATATAATTTATGTTTACCTTTTAAATCTTTTGACACTTACTTGGAGAGGAATTTTGGACACTCCTTTCTGCATAAGAAAAATAAAAATATCAGTATCCACTATATTTTTTTAGGAGATCAAGTGCTATTTCAAATTAAAGATTAGACATTGTCAGTATAAAAATTATGATCGAGCCACATAATGAAAGAATAGTAACGTTCATTATCATCGACGGATTTACATATTAAAGCATAACAAGGCCTGAAACACTTAAATACCTTTTCATCATCACAATGCTCGATAAAGGTTTAATCCATCATGTTAATTATTCAAATACATGTAACCGAGTGATAAATTAAGATGGCTTGTAAGATTTGAAAGGAGGAATGAAAAAAATTGAGATTAGGAAGGACATAGATTATGAAAAAACATAGACGAAGTATTCATCTCAACCAGGTTTAGGACTTCCAAAATGTAGTTTATTATAATCTCTGAATATACAAACACAAGTACTAACTGAGAAAAAAATCATTAACTGAGAAAAAATTCTTTCTCATGGGCCTTCCATCAAGAAATTCCACTTCTACTTCATGATGCAGGAGCACCATATCCAGTGAGACACATGTCAGGTGAGAAAGTGAAACTGTAAGATCAATTTCTGACCCAGAAGATTGTCATGATTTGTAATAGAAAAGCAATTTAGCAAGTGAAACTATAAGATCAAGTTCTGATGTGATATAGGTTTAATAGAATGCTAATGAATATGGTTCCCATGGTTGGAATTCTAGAGTTGATTTTTATACATAATCCTCACATTAATAGACTCTAATGTGATATTATATAACTAATTGACTCCTAATAAATATGCTTCCTTCGAATTTTGACACTATATTTGATTATCCATAACCCAGTAACTTTTTTTTTGAGATTATCTGTAACCTTCTAACTGTTGTATTGGTAGCAGAACATGCACAATAATAATAAAAAATGCAGAAATGACTTCTCCTTTTCTGGTTGGTGTGTGTGTCCCTCGATTCTTGGTTGCAAAGAAAGTCTTTGAACACTTTATCCTATCCGACAAACTGCTACTCTACTAGCATGCATCTTCAGTGTTTCAATAAAGACAACTACCACAAGCCACAAATTTATAAAAAAATGTTTACTTATTTGTACCAAAAAACATAAGTACCTGCTCATCGGCAGAGTAGGATAATCTCTCTTCCATGCGTAAACACACAACATCAAATACACTAGAGCAAGTTGCTGGAATTTCCACATTCTCATGAAGTCCCAGAAACCTGATTCAAAACGGACAACACCATGGTGAGCCAAATGTAGATTTCCAACCCATAGGAAAATATCATTTTCCATGGAAAATAACTATTTTCATGGAAAATGATGACAATCAAACACCCAAAATAAGTTTTCCATAGAAAATTTTAAAATTCCATGGAATTTTTCTCCTAAGAAAATAATTCCATGGAATTAATTTCTTTTCCACATATTTTCCACCTTGCAATCAAACGCACCTTGCAATTAGAGAAAAGTGTTTACATGCAAATCAAAGTAGCTTTATGTCACTATGCATTTCAATGTGTATTTGGATATTGCTTTCAACAGGATAATATCTGCTGTCAAAATTATTTATAGGTGGTATCTTGAAGCCAACCGGTAGTGAAGATAATAATTTCCTTTTCCAAAAATATTTGTCAAAGCAGTCATAATAGTGAAGACAAAGGTACACAGGTGGTAGTTTAATCCAAAGATTTTCCAATAGGAGTTTGTTACTCCTAAATGTTTCATAACCTAAAGGTTATCTTCTGGGTAATTTGTTAAAAGTGAGAGGATGACAAGAGTCTATAATTGGTTTGCCAAGAAAAAATGGATACTGTTACATGGCAATATGAGAATGCTACTGAAATATCAACAATAATACTTCAGTTAATGGTAGATGTGCTACATGGCAATGAAAACAACTTTTAATAAGTTGCAAGAAGGAAAAAAAAAGGTAGCAGTAACTAACTTGATAGTTTTGATTGTCTCCAGTGCCATTGTTTCTTTGCAGAGACCAAGTGTAGTCACCATTCTAACCATTTCTTTTTCATTCCCAATTATACCTTCCAGTTTTCCCTTGTTTGCTGAATTTGAGATCTTGCTCGCCAGAAGATCAATCAGGAAAGCCTTGAACGTTGGTCTTTGGCCTCCTTTCAGGGAAGGGCGAACTATAATCTTCAAGTGAGTTCTGATTAACCAGGTGGCCCATTAAGTAAAACTTTCTCATGGTATCGTAATTGTGATTAACAACTATAATCTTCCTAATGAGTGACCGGCTCTTGAACAAGAGCATAATCAAATTGCTAAATATTCAGATAAGAAGATATGTATACTAGCAAAACCTTGCTTACAAACACATGTACATACACATACATAAACAGTATATCCTACTGGTACTACTAACTAATCTAACAACTCTTAACAAATATATGAAAAGGAACTTCAAGTTGGATTCACATTAAGCTATCTTATCTAATATTTTCCACAAAATAGGGTGGAAGTTCCTAAGAAAATAAAATATCATCATATATCCTAGAAAAACAGAGAATTCCACGAATTTGCGACTGCACGCCATCCAACCAACTGAAGTTTCAACAACTCCCCTGCTTGATGACTTAAATGCTAATATTGTTGTTTTTGATGAGTTGAATGATCAGGCTTCAATATTTTCAAATCTTTTTAGAACTTAGCAGTTCCAGAACTTGATTTCATATGGCAGTATGATAATTCTTCTTTAAATGGAATGAATGTATAATTCTAGTTACTAATTGTAGAAAAAAAGGGCAATTAATTAATAAATTGAAGACGGGGCGAAGAATCGAATAGATCTTGACATGGACGGTCCTCGTGGCGAACTCGACGTCAATGGTCGACTTGGATTACAAGCAGAACTCCTTCTCCGATGTGGATTCAGAGTGGTCACCAACCTAATGAGCTCCTTCTGTAGGGCTCCCCCTTGCTTGGTCCTCCGGTGGGACGTGGCGCCAAAGCTGGTGGTCACGACGTAGCTGTCAGTCCCCTTGCACATGCTCGCCATGACCCAGTCGTTGTTCGCCTTCACCCCGGCCCGGGCCGACTCCTCCAGCTCGACCCTGACCTCGGCGGTGGCTACCACCATCGACACCGTCAGGCCCGTGCCTGACCAGCGGCCTCCTGTACTCCTCCACCATCCTCTTCACCTCCACCAGGTGGCTCTCCGACATGGCCTCCGCCGCTCGGCCTCACCAGCAGTGAGCCGGCTGAGAGCGGCGGGGGGGAGGGCACCGCTTAGGCGGGCGTCGGGGAGCCGGACGGCGGCGATGCGGAAGCTGTCCGGGCGGTAGCAGACCCCGGTCCAGTTCCTCTCCAGGGGCTAGGTCGAAGAACTAGGGTTAGGGTTAGGGTTTCTCTATTTTCTTCTGGCCCTCCATAGAGCATCCAAATTTGTGGAGAAAACTAGGGTTAGGGTTTCTCTCTTAGGGTGGTGAAAGAGGAGAGGAGTGGGGGGCTCTCTCTCTAAAGGAGGAAAAAGTTAGGAAGAGAGGAGGAAAGGAAGGGGACGATCGGGAGAAAGTTTGTTGGGTTCATCCATTAAAAGGAACCACAACCGTCAACACATAAATTTTTTGAAAAATTTACTAAAATGGCAGTTGAAAAAATCCCGCTAAGTTTTTGGCACATACATTACTTGACGGTTATCACCAAAACCGTCAATAAATAAATTGATGTTTCTTGACGGATCCTCCGAAACTGTCAACGTACATGGTATAAAATTGCTAATTTAACAAATAAAATGGCCTCTCTTGACGTAAGCCTAAATACGTCAAGAAAACCACTATTGTTGACGGCTTTTGACGACCGTCAACTTATAAACCGTCAAGAATCGTCTTTTTTCTTGTAGTGTCGGGAGACCGTGCAACATTGGAAACAGTCAAAGAGTGCTAATTAATATTCTTCATTAAAAGGCACGCAGATCAAACACAAAAGTTGTACTTCATTCTTTAAACAGGCACTGATGGCCTTACAAAAAGACAAAAAAGTGCAACAAAAGCGTAGAAAGTTACGCCCTATTTTCCAGAGCGGCTAAGTTTGATGCCTAACTCCTCTACGCTCTTAACTCCCAGGCGATGCAACAGAGTCTCGAGCATTTCACGCTTCTCCATAAGGCTCCGCCCATCAGAAGAAGACGAGCCATCCAATCCAAAGTAGCTCAAGAGATTCTTGGCTAACTGCGTGGAGTCGTCCTTGAGCTCGATGACGACAGGTTCGGGTTCTTTGCCCGGGGTCACCATGGGAACAAAAGCCCAACTTGCGTGCTTCCTCTTCGGCTGCTTCCTTTGGGGTCATATTTTCGAGAGATGAATGTCAAAGCTGAGAATCTCTTCCTGTTTATATAACAGATCTCGTCGACAGTTCATATTCCACCATAAATTGGACGCAATCAGTCTCGAAGAACGAAGAGTCATTATGACATTTAATAAGTTCATTTGGATGTTTTCAAAGAACTTCGAAGTCTTTTCGACTTCCGAAAAATTTTGGAGCCATCTCAGCGTAACTTTAACTCATTTCATCATCTTTATTTTCAAAGTATTTCGAAAATATTTTATCATTTTTCGAAAACTTTGAAGGGGGTTTTGTAGGCCTCAAAAATGAAGTCACGCTGAGTTGATCAAAATAAGTCACGCTGAGTTGATCAAAACAAGTCACGCAGAGTGATCCGAGAAGCAGCACAAAAGATACGCTAAGTTCTGCCTGTCCATCTCCTTTAGGAATCACGCAGAGACAGCTCAGCCATACGCCAGAATCATAATGACTGACAACACAGCAGTCGAGAAACGTCTCCTCGTATGCCACGTATGCACAGAACTCGAGAGATCATCGCCGTCTTTTGCGTGATTTTCGAAATCTTCATTAGCAAGACTCACTCTTCACCAAGTTGGCGTGACTTTGGGTCTTATCTTCATTTAATGCGGCTGACAATATAATCAATGTCAGAGATTTTGTGTCAGACAAAGCGTGCCAAATCAAGACAGCTGGCGGTTTGCGTGGATTCTGAACCTTCTCCTTCCTCAAGTTTGCATGGATTTTTGAGTTATTCTTCTCAAAGCCTACGTGAATTCTGAAGTATTCTTCTTCAAAGCTTGCGTGGATTTCGCCTTCAACGAGTCTGCGTCAACGAAACTGCGTGGATTTTTACCTTCAGCAAGACAGCGTGGATTTCATTTCAACTGGAGTACGTGGCAGCCATGCCACCGATCTCTCTCTCGCGTGCCCAGTAACTTGTACACGACCCATGCACTAATGCCATGTGTCCAACAGTTACGGGCCACGTCCAGTAACTACTCACTAACCCTGCGTGTATTTAGAGTCTGCGTGACTTTTCAAATGCACCAGTGGTGAGGTAGTTATCTTTTCAGTTACTGTTTTGACTCTATAAATAGAGTTCTTTTTTCTCATTCATTGTACAGATACATTGATATCTACTGTCAAAATTTTGAAAGCTTTTCTTCTTCGCATAGTCCAAGGGATAAAGCGATCGTCTTCTAGATCGGATTCCTACAGTTATAATTTTTCCAGAAACACAACAAATAAAGAGAATTTCTTTATGGAAAACAGTCGTCTTATTGAAATAAATGAATGAGACACATTCATACTAATTATGAACTATTGAAATCGACTGGCTGATTCCGAATATTGGCATACAGGCACATGCAGGCTCCAATTTATTTATTTATTTATTTATCTTACCAAAGCAGCATGTGTACTTTATGGTCAAAGCATGATTATTCCGTGGTTAGTTTTGATTGTTGCATTACGCTATGTAAGACCTACAACCTAACCGTACGGGTATCGTTGTAGGGTTGTACATATCGTACCCCGTACAAAAGTACTCATTCTGAATGACCATGATCCACGACATAGGATTTCACTCAACGTAGAGACTATTAAGTTAAATAAAATAATGATTGCATGGGGAGAATGGATTCCCGAGTTCTTACATGGCAGCCCTCTTGGGGACTATTAAGTGCCCGACAGGCCGACTGGTTCCCATAGATACTGCAAAACTGCCACACGGGCAGGGAGCGGTATCTGCTTATATTATTTATTGTATATTGTATATTGACGACGGGCGTCCCGCTGGGACTCGTCTAATTCATGATTGGCGCAATTGATTGACTGGGTAGACTAGCCTTGCTTGCACATAGTAAGAACTGAGGAATCTCTATTGCATAATTCCATGATAACTTGGAACTCATTGTAGCAAGCCTTAGTAGTTGCATGGCCGTTTAAATTGATTTGTTTGTGTATTGTACCTACTATGTTACCTAACTGAGATGATCAGAATGTCAGGACATGACGGGCCAACTTCTGTCCTTGTTTGGTTGGGAGGTTGGTTCGAAGTGTCGTGATGTTATGTGAATCCTAGTAGATAGCAGAGATCTATTATCATAATCTCTTCTTACTGACTTCATTTCTCATATCGTGCTCCCTTGCGGTACTTGCTATTAGAGGTCTAACCTCTCTGGTTTTGTATGGCCAGATTTAGAGCCGGTCCTCGAAGATCCAGCTTACTTCTACCTCCAAGATGGTCAACACTAGAGAGATGATCACAGGAGGACTCGAGTGGGTTTCTTACTTCCCCGCTCGTTTTGTTAGCTACTTTATACTTGCCGTTTGGCACCGACATGTTAGTCGGATTGTCTTGTACCTACTTTTGCATAATTGTAACTAAAGTCAGGCTGCAGCTGATAACAATTGTGTATACTTGCTACATCATCTGGCTATGTTTTGTAAAGCCAGATATCAAGAATATTTTGACTGAGCGTTTGGGACGCCTTACTGCTTTATCTCACATGTTCTCTATTTCTGTTTCTTGTTTGAATGATTGAGACAATAGATGTGAAGTGACCATAGTGAGACTTTTATGTAGTATGTACCCCCTCGTCTTATTAGACAGCATTGAGTGTATTATACGGTATTCATCTACCCGTAATACGTAGCTGGCTGAGTCATTCTCCCGCTCTCCAGTATTCTGGTTCTGGGGCGTGACAAGGTTTTAGTGGTGGCCCATGTAGGTCTGATTTCAGACTTGTGGGGTATTTTAATAGGATGTCTCCATCACATATGTTCCCCCTTGATCTCATAATTCGTTGATTCGCAACTCCAGTTTGACATTCCAGTATCCCTTGACTTCATTAATCCTTCATGTCCGGTCGTTTGATTGTTCTTTTGTCCCTTTTCTTAGGGGCACCTCGTCCGTACCTGTCAGAGTTGGACAGCAACAACATGGACAGCAACATGGACAACATGACCAGGTTGGTCAGCAACAAGGGCCAGTACTAATTCAAGAGACTATCCAGGAAGAAGTGATAATGGAAGCAGCACCTGGATCGCAGTATCCGGAGGTTCTACCACCACCAACAGTTCCACCTACCCCTGCGGAAATAGACACGCCGGCCCTTCTGGAGATCATGAGAGGGATGATGGCCACTCAGCAACATCAGATGTTAGCCCAGCAGCGCATGCACGCTCAGTTGCAAAAGCAGAACGTACTACTCAACCAAGGGTTGCAGACAGCTTTGGAAAGAGGGACAAGGCCAGATTCAGGAGCATCAACCAGATTTTGCAAGTTCAACCCCCGTCGTTTTAAGGGCACGGAGGATGCCATCTCAGCAGATGCATGGCTCATGGATATTGAGGTTATTCTGACGGCAGCTAAAGTACCGGTAGAAGAACGTGTGGATCAGGTGAAATTATTACTTCAAGATCTCGCACGTGATTGGTGGGAATCAGAGGAAGTAGGTATCAGACGCCCCGTTGCTTGGGACAATTTCACAGCAAAATTCATGACAAAGTACTATGGAGTTGTGGCGCAGTTTGAGCTACAACATAAGTTTATCATCCTCAAGCAGGCCGGCAAGGTGGTAGATGCTTATGCAGCAGAGTTCTGCAGATTGAGTAGGTTTGCCCCAGAGATGGTAGCGACGGAGCGCCAGAGGGCGATGAGGTTCCAGCAAGGGTTTCATCTTGAGCTCTTACAATTGATAGAAGGGCACAATTATCAGACCTTTGATGAGATATTGACGGCAACTCGAAGGCATGAGATTCCCATTCAGAGGATTACAGCAAGGACTGGGGGTCAGAAGAGATCTTACAGTCAGATTGAAGGAGGAGGGGGAGCAGCGCCCCGAACAACAGCACCATCCCTTGGCATTCGTATTCACGATGTGGCAATGTGAGGGCCAGCACCACCACCCAGGCAGCAGCAGCAACAGAAGAAGAATCAGCAACCTCTAGCGGGCTGCACTTATTGTGGGAAGATAGGGCACACTAGAGATGTGTGTCGGGCATTGAACGGACTGTGTCTGATATGTAGAAATCTAGATCATCGGGTTACCACATGTCCCATGAATTCGAGGTCAGGAGGACCAGTGCAGCAGTTTTCTGCTCTGCCAGCACCAGGGGCAGGACAGTATCGAGGACCAGCGGTAGCAGTGAGACCATTGGCCCAGCGTCCGTTAATGCCACAGGCTCAGATGTTTCGACAACAGGGACCACCGATGCAGCAACACCAGCATAGACCACCTAGCATCATCAAAGAAGGGGCCAACAGCAGCACCAGGCTAGGCCACAGCATGGGAACGAACAAGGAGGTCAAGGGCAGGTACTTACCCTATTCTTGGAAGAGGCATTAGCATCGGGAGATGTTGTGGCAGGTAACATTCTCGTCGCCTCATATCCCGCAGTAGCATTGTTTGATTCAGGAGCATCACACTCATTTATATCTGCACAATTTGCGACACAGCTAGGAATGGAGTTCGAGGCATTGCCAGGGAGGTTGAATATACTCACTGGCAATGGGCTCATAGAAGTTAGTAGAGTTATTCTAGCATATAGCGTTGTAGTTTGCGGGCATTCCTTACCTGCCCAGTTGATAGAATTTCCTGTTGGAAATTTCAACGTTATCTTAGGCATGGACTGGCTGAAAGACAGTCATGCGACAATAGATTATCGTAGAGGGAGTGTATCTTTTGATATTCCAGGCATGAAGAGATTCACCTTAGCCAGATCAGTGGCAACTCAGCAAGAGCAGGGAGAAATAACGGCAATGGAAGAAGTCCAGGTTCCGAAGGTAGTTGAAGAGTTTCTTGATGTATTTTCTGAAGAACTTCCAGGTCTACCACCGGTTAGAGATGTTGAGTTTAGTATAGAATTGGTACCTGGAACTAAACCGATATCAGATCGAGTTTACAGAATGGCAAATTCGGAGCAGGCCAAGGTATATCAGCACATAGAGGAATTGAAGAAGAAGAAGTTTATCCAAGCTAGCATATTACCATGGGCAGCACCAGTAGTACTTGTAGGAAAGAAGGATGGATCATCCAGATTGTGCATCGATTATAGAAAGCTTAACGCGGCAACAGTAAAGAACAAGTACCCACTACCAAGGATTGACGACTTATTTGATCAGTTGAGCAGGGCTAGAGTTTTCTCCAAGATAGATCTTCGTTCAGGGTACCATCAGGTGAGGGTTCGGAAGGAAGATGTTCCCAAGACAGCATTTAGGTCGAAGTATGGGCATTATGAATTCTTAGTAATGTCGTTTGGTTTGACCAACGCTCCAGCAATATTTATGGATTTGATGAACCGCATCTTTATGCCTTACTTAGATCAGTTTGTCATGGTGTTTCTCGACGACATTCTCGTATACTCTGCCATTGAAAAGGAGCATGAAGACCACCTAAGGAAAGTGTTACAGGTTCTGAGAGAGAACCAATTGTATGCCAAGCTCAGCAAGTGTGAATTCTGGATGGACCACATTTCATTTTTGGGTCATATCGTATCAGGAGCTGGAGTAGCAGTGGATCCCAAAAAGGTAGAAACAGTAGAGAATTGGCTGGTACCCAAGACCGTAGCAGATGTACGGAGTTTCTTAGGATTGGCAGGTTATTACAGAAGGTTTGTATCAGATTTTGCAAGACTTTCAGCACCCATGATCCACTTGACACGGAAGGATGTACCATTCGTCTGGTCGACAGAATGCCAGGCATCATTTGACAATCTGAAGCAGAAATTGATATCAGCGCCTATCCTTACATTGCCAGTTGGACCCGGAGGTTTTACCGTATATTATGATACGTCAGGAAAAGGACTTGGATGTGTCCTTATGCAACATGGGAAGGTAATAGCATATGCATCTAGGCAACTTTGAGACCACAAGAAGAATTGCCCAACTCATGACTTGGAGTTGGCGGCAGTAGTATTTGCTTTGAAGCTATGGAGGCATTACTTATATGGTGATCGAGTGGACATGTACACAGACCATAAAAGTCTGAAGTACATCTTTACTCAGAAGGAGCTGAACATGAGACAGAGAAGATGGTTAGAGCTGATCAAGGATTATGACGTGGAGCTTCAGTATCATCCAGGCAAGGCTAATGTGGTAGCAGATGCTCTCAGCAGAAGAGGCGGCGTATTTATGTTGAAAACACAGAGGCATATCTTAGAAGACCTTCAGGAGATGGGCATCGAAGTTATACTTCCTAGTGATGTAGGAGTTCTAACAAATCTACAAGTTCAATCTGACTTGGTAGACAGGATCAAGGCAGCTCAGGCACAGGATCCAATGATTCAGAAGCTTAGGGCAGAATGTGAGTCAGAACTTAGAAAGGAGATGAGAATTCATAAAGACGGTACACTGAGGTTTGGATCACGTCTATGTGTACCTAGTGGAGATACCAAACGGGAAGTTATGACAGAAGCTCACAGTTCTCAGTACTCTATACACCCTGGAGGGACCAAGATGTACCAAGATATCAAGCAGCACTTCTGGTAGAATAGAATGAAGAGGGAGATAGCTAGATTTGTTTCCCATTGCTTGATATGTCAGCAAGTGAAGGCAGAACAGCAGAGGCCAGCTGGGTTATTGCAACCGCTTTCTATCCCGAAATGGAAGTGGGAGCACATCACAATGGACTTTGTGACCGGTTTACCGAGGTCACCAAGTGTAAAGATGCTATTTAGGTGATAGTGGACCGGCTTACGAAGGTAGCACATTTTCTTCCTTTCAGAGTAGGACAATCTACAGAAAAGTTGGTAGAGTTGTATATACAACAGATAGTCAGACAGCATGGAGTCCCTGTCAGTATTGTGTCAGACAGAGATACTCGTTTCATATCACATTTCTGGAAGAGCTTACATCATAGTCTGGGCACCAAGTTAAGATTTAGTACAGCTTACCATCCCCAGACAGACGGGCAATCAGAAAGAACAATTCAGACTTTGGAAGATATGTTGCGAGCGTGCACCCTAGATTTTGGAGGATCTTGGGAGAGCCACCTGCACTTAGTTAAGTTTTCATATAACAACAGTTATCAAGCCAGTATCCAGATGGCACCATTTGAGGCACTATATGGTAAAAAGTGTAGATCGCCACTAGCATGGGATGATATCGGGGAGAAGAAGATGCTAGGCCCGGAATTGATTGTTCAGACGGTTGAAGTGGTTAAAGGAATTAGAGAGCGACTTCGAGTTGTGCAGGATCGGCATCGTCATTGAGAGGACCAGCATCGTAGGTCGCTAGAGTTTTCTGTTGGGGACCACGTATTCTTGCGGATCTCACCTACCCGTGGGTTCATTAGATTTGGCATTCGCGGGAAATTGAGTCCGCGATACGTAGGACCATTCGTTATCCTTGATAGGGTAGGCGATGTTGCTTATCGTCTGTCCCTTCCACCTTCGTTATGAGAGGTGCATGACGTATTTCATGTATCCCAGCTGCGAAGGTATGTATCAGACCTAAGCCATATCCTTGATCATTCTGAGTTGGTTGTTGGTACCAACTTGTCTTACGAGGAGCAGCCGGTATCCATTTTGGACCGAAGAGAGAAGATACTCAAGAACCGACCAATTAGCCTTGTCCGGGTTGCTTGGGGTCATCACTCATTAGGAGAGTCAACGTGGAAACGTGAGGATGATATCCGATCACGATATCCATATTTGTTTGACTCACAAGGTATATTTCTTTCCGTGTACCTTGATTGTCTTAACCTCTCATGCTTGTCACCCTATGCGCAGAACTACGTAATATCGTAGACTGTTAATATAGGTATGTTATCTGCTAGTTAACATTAAAGAATGATTGCCTACTCAAGTTTCTTGTACCTTAGTTAGTTTAGTTTTGATATTCCTATCCTGCTTGGATTTGAAATTCCGAGGACGGAATTTTTCCAAGGAGGGTAGAGATGTCACTTCGCATTTCCAGAATACGTATTTTTAATACATGTATTGCTTTAATATATTTATTTAATATTTATCATGTATTGTTCTGTGATTAAACTCCTTTAAATTTTTGAGTTAATTAATTTCCTGTAATTTTATTTCCTGTAATTTTATTTCCTGCAATTTTATTTTTTGCATTTATTTTCTGCTTTCATACACTACCTTAGCTCTACTTTGGGTTCGGCTTAGATTGGACTTAGTATGCTGTTTTATCTTGAACCGAACACAAACCCCCACCTACCACCACCCCTTCCATTTAAAGCCCTCCCCTTTCTCTCTCTTCAGTACTTCACCATTAATTTTCTTCTTCCTCATAACTCCTCCCCCACCTACCCAGTCGCCAAGGCAAGTGCCAAACTTGCTTCTTGATGGATCACCATTTTTATTGTTCCATCATCTTCCTTACTAAATCTTAAGCCTCTTTAGTACTTAGCATTTCCAATTTCCATGGTTCATTTCTTGTAGATCTAAGTTTGATGTATTTTCGAATTTCTTAGGTTTTGATCTTGTGAACTTTGTTATCTTTAAGTTTTGATGGTTCCATGTTGTAGAGAATTTCGTTCTACCCCATTTTGACCTATGGAAGTTCAGATTCGGGCTTGGAATGAAGGGTTTAGAGAGCTTGGAAGCAATAGGTTTTCATGGTTCTGTCCTTAGGAATTCGGAGAAGAAGAACAGATCCTGGCCGCATGACATACTTGACCGCATGAGTTTCTCATGCGACAAGTCTTCTTGAGCCGCATGAAGAGGAGCTGGCCGCATGAAGAGTTCCGGCCGCATATCATTCTGAGCCGCATAAACCCGATGATAATCAGTCGCATATGTCCCGTCCCATTGTAGCCGCATGAGTAATTACATCCTGGCCGCATAGGGACCTGAGTCCTTCTGCACATGACTTAACTCTGTCTGCATGGCACTGTTCAGCCGTATGAGGCTCGTCATTTGGGCCGCATAGGCTTGGTCAGTTCCAGCCACATGGATTTGGCTTACCGCAGCCGCATGAGACTTACTCAGCCGCGTGGCGCTGACCATTCTCAGCCGCATGAGCTGCGTGTCTTCTCAGCCGCATGGCGCTGACCATTCTCAGCCGCATGAGCTGCATGACTTACCCTAGCCGCATAAGAGACCCTGACTTAATCGGCCGTATGGAATCACCCTTGTCCAGCCGCATGTAACTTATTTATTCCTGGCCGCATGAAACCCAAGCCTCGCAAGCCGCATGAACTCTGGCTCTAATGCCTTTTTGGTTGATTCTTGTCCTGAATCGACACTGATTGACATTGATTAATTGTCTTGGTATTTATTAGCGTTAGTTGGCATCTTTATATTAATTTACATTAATTGTTATCTTGGCATTAATAAACAAGGATTGATATCTTAATTGAAATAATTAATCATGCTTCCTAGTTGGAACTGAGAGACTGGCTAGTCGTCTTATTGAAATAAATGAATGAGACACATTCATACTAATTATGAACTATCGAAATCGACTGGCTGATTCCGAATATTGGCATACAGGCACATGCAGGCTCCAATTTATTTATTTATCTTACCAAAACAGCATGTGTACTTTATGGTCAAAGCATGATTATTCCGTGGTTAGTTTTGATTGTTGTATTACGCTATGTAAGACCTACAACCTAACCGCACGGGTATCATTGTAGGGTTGTGTATATCGTACCCCGTACGAAAGTACTCATTCTGAATGACCATGATCAACGACATGGGATTTCACTCAACGTAGAGACTATTAAGTTAAATAAAATAATGATTGCATGGGGAGAATGGATTCCCGAGTTCTTACATGGCAGCCCTCTTGGGGACTATTAAGTGCCCGACAGGCCGGCTGGTTCCCACAGATACTGCAAAACTGCCACACGGACAGGGAGCGGTATCTGCTTATATTATTTATTGTATATTGTATATTGACGACGGGCGTCCCGCTGGGACTCGTCTAATTCATGATTGGCGCAATTGATTGACTGGGTAGACTAGCCTTGCTTGCACATAGTAAGAACTGAGGAATCTCTATTGCATAATTCCAGGATAACTTGGAACTTACAGTAGCAAGTCGTAGTAGTTGCATGGCCGTTTAAATTGATTTGTTTGTGTATTGTACCTACTCTGTTACCTAACTGAGATGATCAGAATGTCAGGACATGACGGGCCAACTTCTGTCCTTCTTTGGTTGGGAGGTTGGTTCGAAGTGTCGTGATGTTATGTGAATCCTAGTAGATAGCAGAGATCTATTATCATAATCTCTTCTTACTGGCTTCATTCTTCATATCGTGCTCCCTTACGGTACTTGCTATTAGAGGTCTAACCTCTCTGGTTTTGCATGGCCAGATTTAGAGCCGGTCCCCGAGGATCCAGCTTACTTCTACCTCCAAGATGGTCAACACTAGAGGGATGATCGCAGGAGGACTCGAGTGGGTTTCTTACTTCCCCGCTCGTTTTGTTAGCTACTTTATACTTGCCGTTTGGCACCGACATGTTAGTCGGATTGTCTTGTACCTGCTTTTGTATAATTGTAACTAAAGTCAGGCTGCAGCTGATAACAATTGTGTATACTTGTTACATCATCTGGCTGTATTTTGTAAAGCCAGATATCAAGAACATTTTGACTGAGCGTTTGGGACGCCTTACTGCTTTATCTCACATGTTCTCTATTTCTGTTTCTTGTTTGAATGATTGAGACAATAGATGTGAAGTGACCATAGTGAGACTTTTATGTAGTATGCAACCCCTCGTCTTATTAGACAGCATTGATCGTATTATACGGTATTTATCTACCCGTAATACGTAGCTGGCTGAGTCATTCCCCCGCTCTCCAGTATTCTGGTTCTGGGGCGTGACACATGGCAGTCCAACACATGTGAAGGACTGTCCTGGGTGTGGCAGTCCTAGATGAATTGTTCTGTGACTTGATCACAGAACATTATATCTAGGACTGCCACACCCAGGGCAGTCCAACACATGCGAAGGACTGCCCAGGGTGTGGCATTCCTAGATGAAATATTCTGTGATCTAGTCACAGAACATTTCATCTAGGACTGCCACACCCAGGGCAGTCCTTCACATGTATTGGACTGCCCTGTGTGTGATAGTCCTAGATGAAATGTTCTGTGATCACAGAACATTTCATCTAGGACTGCCACACCCAGGGCAGTCCAACACATGTGAAGGACTGCCCTGGTTGTGGCAGTCCTCTGATGGTTTTTAGTACACATGTAAAACATGTATAATACTCAGCCAAACACACAAAACACACATGTATAACACCCAGATAAGCACATAAAACACATATAACATATGGATAAAAGTAAGAAACATATATTGGACTTCATATTTCATAGTTTAATGTATACAAAAGTGGTCCTCTATAACCAAAATGCCAAAATGTATACAAAAGTGGTCCTCCATATAACACATTGATACTCAGTCAATTTCGACATCACAGTGGTCAGCAGGTAAGTCTCTTGGCTCCTCAAACTTCAACAACTTCTTACAATGGTCGATTTGATCAGCGAAAGGTGTGGTCCAAAGCTCTGGCTTCGACCGGTGCTCTTTTGTACCAAACTGTTGAAGATGGAGGAATCAGAGAATGACCGATCATCTTTAGTATGACGAAGTGATCACCGATTTGACCTATAGTACATAGGTTAGAATGTCCGTGGTCCGGCGGAGGAGCGCACATCGGAAAGAATGTTTCTCTAATACCCATCGAGAAAAATACGAGAGGTATCATGTATCTATTGGCAAATAAATAGCCGGCAGACGGGACTGACATGTAGTGGTCTGAAACGATAACACTGTCGGTGCAAGGGATACTTAACAACAAACTTTCAACTGTTTCTTTGCCTAGGAGGTGGGAGTAGAATGGAAGATGAGTCTCTAACTCCTCGTATAGCTCCTGTCTCACCTGTCTCCATCCTTCTTTGACATCATAACCAAGATGTCTTGCATGCACATGGAATCTACAATGGCCATCACCGGGGACATCGACAATAGACCAAATGTATCGGCGAAGCTCAGGTTGGAATTTATCAATATACAAACTCAGTGTTTGGCTTGCAACGGTATCTTCTCCTGGGAGGTCCATTTTCTCCATTTTTCGGCGAATGACAAGCTTGGCCTTCCGTGCGGGCGGAGCTTGCTGTAAGTTTCGTTCAACATGCTCAAAGTACGATGGATCTCTCCTAGTTGACTCCAGCTTTCTTTCTTGGAACTTTATTTTGGATAACTGTGTCTTTCTTGTGCGATCTGAACACACCACCTCTTTCACAGCCAACCATCACACTGTGTCGTCCCGGGCAATTTTGGCACGATCTGGATATCACTAGAACTAAGTTGTTTTCCCGTCCAACTTCTCGACACCATTGTACCGCATCGTCGCTTGATTGAAACGAAAGATCGGTCCAAAATAAATGTCCTACATCGATTGCAATTGGAGCATGTACCGCAGCATCGGAAGATCGCAACTCCTACAATAGAAGTTAAAAGTCAAAACTAAACAACTACATAAAGCCAAAATGTAAGCATATGAAATTAAAAAGGACTGCCAGAGATGTGGCAGTCCCTCACATATATAGGACTGCCAGAGATGTTGCAGTCCCTCACATATATAGGACTGCCACATCCCTGGCAGTCCAAATCCATGAGAGGGACTGCTAGAGAAGTGGCAGTCCTTTGTGTCAAAGTCCGATTTTTCATCCGAAATAAAGTTAAAGTGTAGTTACCACGAGGGCTTCCGATGCATCAAAGTGTTCTTCGGACGTTGTGGGAGGAGAGTATCCAGCATTTGATGGTCCGGGTTGTTCTATTTTCTATTTCTTTCTATATTAAACACAAAATTCAACTTTTATATGTAAAATTTAGGTTAAAACATTACACAAAAATAAATTCGACGACTTACAAATAAATGGGAGAAGTGATTGACACTATTACTAGATATTTCACCAAAAATCTTTAACAAATTTAGGTGGGGGGACAATTTCACCTAGGTTAGGTTAATTCTAGGTTTCTATGAGGAGGAGAAAAAAAGAGTGGAGGAAGAGAAGTAATAGAGGAAGAAAGAGAGAAGAAATAAAACAAGTTTGACTTTTATAGTGAATTATGGGCTGTCCCCTAGTAACAAAAACCTATGGCAAACTTGTAATTTTTTCAAAAAAATTTGGGCTGCCCCTAGTAGAAGTGGTGGTGCCCCTAAAAAAAACCTTATGATATATGTGATTCTAGTTTTCAAAAGACAGTGTGTCCGTGGATTATGTAGGAAATAATAATGCCTTATTCTCATTGATGGGGGTTGTTTACAATATATATACTGTCTACACTATTGGGCTTATGGGCCATATTTACATTAGCTACAAATATAATCTAACACCCCCCTCAAGTTGGAGCATGCAAGTCACAAATGTCCAACTTGGAAAGTAAAGAATCAAACACATGCTTCCCAAGGGGCTTAGTGAAGATGTCAGCCAGTTGGGAAGAAGTAGGAACATGCGAGGCTATTACGGTGCCATCTTTAATAGCATCGCGAACAAAATGTAAATCCACCTCAATATAAAATTTAGGTTAAAATATTACACAAAAATAAATTCGACGACTTACAAATAAATGGGAGAAGTGATTGACACTATTACTAGATATTTCACCAAAAATCTTTATCAAATTTAGGTGGGGGGACAATTTCACCTAGGTTAGGTTAATTCTAGGTTTCTATGAGGAGGAGAAAAAAAGAGTGGAGGAAGAGAAGTAATAGAGGAAGAAAGATAGAAGAAATAAAATAAGTTTGGCTTTTATAGTGAATTATGGGTTGTCCCCTAGTAACAAAAACCTATGGCAAACTTGTAATTTTTTCAAAAAAAATTGGGCTGTCCCCTAGTAGAAGTGGTGGTGCCCTTAAAAGAAAACCAAAAAAAACTAGGATATATAAGGAGAAATGAGAATATATCAGTCATTGAGTCCTTTATTCTAGTAACAGAAAAAAACTCTTAAATCAAGATCATATTATTGGATAATTAGTTAACGAAATAAATCAAGCATAAAATATGATACTAATCCCTGGAAATCGTCCGAGCTCTCTAGCCTAGTGGTATTAGAGCGGACACCCGGAGGGGCCGGCAAGGTTCGAGCCCCCCAATTGTGTGTGTGAGTGGGATTTCAAAAAAAAAAAAAAAAATCCCTGGAAATCAGGAACTAATTTCTTGATTTGCCTGCTAATTAAATCATGTACGTAATTATCTTTATTCATGTGTAGCTGTAATATGGTACTATCCAAATATTGATTTAAATTGACTGAATTCCTCTAGTAATATCTTCATGTGATTGTTCTTTGTTAATGTGCTCAGCTGAAACAATATGCTGGTGCATAGGCCTGCAAATATTAATTGGATCGACTTTTTTGCAGACTGATACCAGAAGACTTATCGAGGAAGCGTTCGAGACTGTAAAGGTAAGATATTTAATTTCACTTACTGTGTTTGATTGGGCTTTTTTCATGAAAAATATTTTTATCACAAATTTTCCACACCAATTGTGGTGTTTGATAGCTTATATTTTGCATGGAATTATTTTCCAAAAAATTATCATTTTTCATATTTTAAATATCATTTTCCATGGAAAATAACTATTTTACGTGAAAAATAATGACAATCAAACATCCAAATTAAATTTTTTCATAAAAAAAAAGTCAAAAATTCCATGAAGAAATTTTTTCTAGTAAATTAATAATTATGTGGAATTAATTTATTTTCCACCTTGCAATCAAACGCTCCCATAGAGAAATGGTTTGCTCATAAATCCACCTCTGTCTCAACTCAAGACAAAGGGTCGTTGCTGAATATTTGGTATCTAATATAAAAAAAAAGCTATATAAATATAATCCTGTGTAATGCAATTAGGCAATGTTTATAGATATCATGATTACCACAGATTTTAACGTGTTCAATTGGATCATCAATTGAATACATTTAAATCCTTAAGTTTATGTTGGCAATTGTCTTTAAGCTCAAACATCATCATGTACTTGTACATAGGGGTGAGCATCGGTTCGGTTCGGTTCAAACCGAACCGAATATGTAAAAACCGAAATAACCGTAAATCGTATTTCTCAAAACCGAAAACCGAACCGTTTTTATAAAAATCGAACAAAACCGAACCGAATTAATTCGGTTCGGTTTTCGGTCGGTTCGGTTTCATGGACCAATGTGCATGGCCTTCAAGTTTTTAGCAAAATGAGCCTATTTAAATAAAAAATTTTTAAAAAATATATGGCATTATTGTATTTATGAATTGTTATATTACATAGAGTGAAAGATATTAGTATATATAAATTGAGGTTAGATAGAGAGAGTGCTCAAAGAAGCACCGACATAGAATAGGAGAAGAGAGTGCGCTCAGTTAGGGATTAATAAACATTAGTATATGTATATTGTGGGTAGTTTGATAAATTACTAAATCTAAATCGGTTTTCGGTTCGGTTCGATTTTTCGGATTAAAAACCGAAAATCAAACCGTTATTTCAAATTTTCAAAATTTTAAACCGTAAATCGAACCGATAACCGAAAAACTGAACCGTTTGTCATATTTCGGTTCGGTTCGATTTTTGATTTTCAACCGTTATATGCTCACCCCTACTTGTACATTGATATGGGTTTTCCTTTATTTAAAGTGGTTTATCTATCTTGACAGGCTGTTTAGAGCTGGGAGGAAGACTTCTGCCAATTGATATTATTTTTTTCCAATGTTGTTGTGTTGTATACCTTACATGCTGTAAAAGAACTCAAATATTACCAAAAAAATAGTACTTAAAACTTTAGTGAACATCAATAAGTTATAAATTGAAGTGATTGTATCTTTTGATTTATTTTTTTTTTCCACTCACATAGCAACGTTTCAATGGGCACTCCTTGTGATGGCATTGAAGTCACAGTGATTAATGTGATGGTGTGAGGTTTGTGTTTTGATGGTTCGGAAACATCAAAGTTACGGCAAATAATAAGAGCACTATATAAATTGTTAGGGGCTACCACAGTTACTTTTTGACAGTTCCGTGCATAAAATTTTGACAGTCACGTGCATATTCAAGTCTGTCAAAATTTTAGCAATTCTGAACGATTAGAACTTGTCAAAACTTTGACAGCCCCGTGCACATCTAAAACTAGTAGAAGTGGATAGCCTTTACCAAGTTTTGTAGTGTCCTTATCATTTTGCCCAAAGATGGCATGTAGGATGCCAAGTGCTTGCAATTTACACTGTCCCTACTTACTCGAGATGCTCTTCGTCAAGATATCCATGACTCATGGAAAATTAGAGTGTGGCTGGATTTATCTCATATGTTTACCAATTATGAACGATCATTGTGAACAGTGCCTGGAATGATATTGTACTTCCTCTGTTTTCTGCATCTGTAGCTATTCTTTCTGATTCTCTCACTGTCGACCGTTATTCTTCTCATATTTCTAATTAATTACAACTCCTTTATCAAAGTGTCGCAATGATCTGCGACCAAGATTCTGGTCTGACATGGCATGCTTGGTTCTCTTCGAGGACCTGGCAAAAGCCCAAAGACTTCCCGGTACAGGCCAGCTTCAGCATTTGGAGGTCGTAGACAAGTCCAAAAAATGAGACCCTCATTCTATATCATTTTTTTTTAACAAATTCAAATTCCAGGAACTCCAATAAATCTAAAATATAGATAATTAGTTCTTGAATACACAAACTATCATCAAGATCCAATAAATTACGCAAATACAACTAATAGAAAAGATGACAACAATTATAGATTGAAAGAACACGAAAATAGCATTAAAAGATGCCAAGATAGTTCAGTGATTATAGATCGTAAGTGAAGTGTCAACTGCAATGCAGAAGAAAGAACCAACGCGTCCTTTCAATGTGCCTGCAGTCTTAATAGGACTGGATTTCTATTTTCTAATTATTAAAAATTAAAAAAAAAAAAATTGAGGTTCAGGACCTAGGCCCCCTGTAGGTGGCACTGTGCAGAACTAGGTGAATATGAAAATCACATCTTAAACTTGGGAACCAATATTCAAAATTGAATATAAATACATCCTCGAGGGATTGAACATAACATCAGAACAGTCAAGGTGAATATAAATTCATTCTCGAGGGATTGAACATAACATCAGAACAATCAAGGTGAATATAAATGAAAATACATCCTCGAGGAATTGAACATAACATCATAACAATCAAGGTCACGTTCTTGCAAAACTGACATTGACGAGACGATATGAATTGTTAATACAGCACCTATGTTACAAGTTACACAAAGATGATGCCATTCTCTTTTATTGTGTCAAGGACAATCCCAAGCTTCCCTTCAATCCTCTCGTTTTTCTTGGGTTCATATGACATTGCATATATGTCTGCTTCGATAGATCTTTCGGCAATCAGCTGTCCGATTGTCCTACATGCATCATCGTCGATAAGGGAAGGCAAAGTGTTCCTCAGATCTTTTGCGTTGCTGCTTGCCACGGAGACGACTTTGCTAGTACCCCTGTGTACTACCTTGGCATGAATGAACCTCTTGGAGAAGAAAACATTGAGCAAAAAGGGCCTCATGAACATGTCTGTCCTTTGTTTCCATGATTTTCTATTGGGTCTCTTTGCAAGTTCACCTCGAGATCTCCGAGTCCACGCAGCTTGAACCACACCAATCTGCTTCTGGATTAAACATGAAGTTAGTTAAGATCCTCATAGTTGGGTCACTGCTACTTGAGAAATATCTAGGCTATGGATGAACATGATAACCATGAATATTTTTTGTATCTACTAATCAATATCTAGGAAGCATAGAGGAAAAGACCATCTCCATGTCCTTGAAATATTTTTCTTATGTAGCAAATTTGCAAGAATATAACTGGCCTTACAAAGATATGGAACTGAGACATGAACTTTTAGTATGATACACAAATGAGAGCGCAAGAATACTAGGTGCCCCTGCCAGGGCAGTCACATCGGTCAGTAGATTAGATTGTGTAGAAGGTTGAAACAATTTTTAAGAATAGTAGATGTTGATAAGATAGCTTCGTCAATGACATCCACTACTTGAATATGAACAATGTGTTTGAGTTGCAATGTCGTCTTACATCTAGAATGATCCGTCTTTACATATAAAACGATCTGTGTTTTGATGGTGAACACCAGGGGCCAGCTTTAAGTTCTCATTCTACTTGCTCTTGTACCTGTAGCATGGGAGGTTCTTCAAGGGTTCCTAACATGAGGCACTATAAGCTATTCTAGGAATGTTCATGAAGTGAGACAAAGAACGGAGCCTATGCAGAGCACAACTTATGAAAATGGACTAACTAGGTACCATAAATAAATGAGGAACATAACCTGAATGGGTATATTCTTCTCTTTGGAACTAGCTGAGGCAGGGAATTTTTTTTATTTGGAATTAGGGAGTATTAATATCAAGGCATGCATTCATTACCTGTTTATCCTATCTGACAAATTCAAGCTTCAATCAACACATTCGAGAAAGTGAAATGACACTTATCATCCCATTAAGATAGTTCCTTGTGTTCCTACCCAGCGTCGCATATTCATACTAAAAGAAGTGTTCTTACTAGTAAATGATAGTGGTATAGTAGTCAAATGATAAGCAATAGAAACCCCTTTGATGACATAAAGACGATATTGTCAAAAGCATGAAATCTCGAGGCATCTGACAACAAAGAGAAGAATGTACACCATTTCCCGACTTAGGATGAGAGCAATCAGACTTCTGTGAGGAAGTTGGCCACCTGTTATCATGAGCAGATAAATTGACACAGGACAAGACCTATAGGGATATATGGTGGTCGATTCACAATTAACAATCAGATTTGTGGAATCCTAATTATAAAGAAAAGATAATTAATTTACAAACAATTAATCCTAACAGATGCTCAGAATTAATAATTGAACTCAAGATATGGATCTGGTTTACCAATGAGTCACAATATCAATGAAGGCTTTCGGTATGACTGATCTCCACGAAGACATCTATTTCAATGTTCAGAATTCATTTTTGCCTTGGACAACAGATTCTAAGACCTTACCAAATAAATCTAAAAATTCTTGGAGTACAAAAGTTGCAGTACTTGAACTCACCTTTCCGAATCAAGGTTATAAGCCCAAAACGAACCTTTGTAAAGAAAGATACGACTAACATCCTATAGCTTGATAAAGCTGCACAACTGTGGATCTGGACCTGACATGTTGAATCTGTTAGGGATGAGTTTGCGAGTGGGATAGGACCCGTGAGTGTCTGTGGTCGAGATGGGGGTTTTGTTCAAAATAAACAAAGTGGAAGGGTTTTGGTAATGTTATGGATTTTTTTTGTGGGTTAGGCTTCATGAAGAAATAATTTAAAGAATTTGAAAGTGGTTTTTGACAATCTCACTAGCAACTCAAATAAACTTATCTTATTCTTGTCAATTCCTTAGAAGAGATTACATATGTTTATATCCATTGTCGACTCTATGTGAAATACCCGTTGACCGAGGACTACCAAACACATCATAAGCTAAACCCATAGTAATGAATAACCAACCCACAAGGAGGGAGTAATGCTATGAATGACCCAGTATCAAATACTGGTAATAACATCAACAAATAACATCAACAAAAGAACGTTCTCATGTGCTTCTGATGTGAATCGACTCAATCGGTTCACCAAACCCAACAAATACTGAGAGGAATAGAAATAGAATGATCTTTTATATAGAAAAAGAACAAAACTCCCAACTTTGATGAACGGATCAAAGTAATAAATCCTTCTTCATTGACACTTGCGAGAGTTTCTCAATACAAGCATGAAAACAAAAGACGGCTAGCCCTAGCTATAAATAGAAAAGGGAAACAAAACCCTAAAGGGATTATTGTGGTGAAAGACCACAATACCCTTTATGACTAAATAACAGAAAAGGCCTAAACAGTGGGCCTGGGCCTAAACAGTGGGCCTGGGCCTAAATCGCTCCCCGTCTCCTACGACGGGTGTACGTGATGATGGGTGGGCCCACATCAATACCCCCCCTAACAGAGCCACCTTGTCCTCAAGGTGGAAATCTGGAAACTGCGTCTGGAAGCTCGCAGAATCCTCCCAGGTCGCGTCACAGTCTGGCAGGCCGACCCAATGAATCAGGACCTCCTTCGTCTGGCCGGGTCCTCGTCGGATAGCTCGTACTGCCAAGGGCTCTAACTGTACCTCCATGTCCTCCGTGAGCGTCGGAGGAAGAGTGGGGGACGCTGCCTGATCCCCAATCGCCTTCCTCAACTGAGATACGTGGAAGACGGGATGAATCGATGATGTGTCTGGTAGCCCCAAACGATAAGCCACCTGTCCCACCCGAGCCACCACTGGATAAGGACCAAAGTATCGAGCCGCCAACTTCTCATTCGGCCTCCTCGCCATCGAGCGCTGTCGATAGGGACGTAGTTTAAGATAAACCATGTCCCCTACCTGAAAGCTGACGTCCCGCCGATGCCTGTCTGCCTGTGCCCGCATCACCTGCTGTGCCCGCAACAGATGCTTCCGCAGCTCCTCCAAGACCCCGTCCCGGGTCAACATATACTCCTCCACCTGCCCTACCGGTGTCTGGGCGTCTCCGAACCGTACCAAGGGGGGTGGGTCGCGACCATACAGCACCCGGAACGACGTCGTCCCCGCCCGTGAATGGTACGAAGTATTATACCAATATTCTGCCCACGCCAGCCAACTGTGCCACTGTCGGGGAGAATCAGATGCGAAGCACCGTAAGTAGGTCTCGACGCTGCGGTTAACGACCTCCGTCTGGCCGTCCGTCTGGGGATGATATGCGGTACTCCTCTTCAGGACCGTACCGTGAACCCGAAATAACTCCCGCCAAAAGATACTCATGAATACCTTGTCCCGGTCCGAGACAATGGATGCGGGTACCCCATGTAGTCTGATCACCTCCCGAAGAAATGCCGTCGCTACAGTAACGGCCGTGTAAGGATGCTTCAGGGGAATGAAGTGAGCATACTTACTCAGCCTGTCCACCACCACCATGATCACCGTGTACCCCTCTGAACGTGGTAGTCCGTCGATGAAGTCCATGGTGACATCCTCCCAAACTCGCTCCGGCAAGGCCAGGGGCTGCAATAATTCGGCTGGGGCCATAGCCATATACTTGTGACGTTGGCAGACGTCACAAGCGGCTACCAATCGTGCGACGGCCCGTCGCATCCCGGGCCAAAACACCTCCCTGGCCATCCGCTGATAAGTCTGCTGAACCCCCGAGTGGCCTCCCGTCGCAGAACTATGGAACTCCTGGAATAAAACGGGAATAAAGGCCGAAGTCTTTGGCAGCACCATCCCCCCTGGTAGAGCAAACGACGGCCCGCTAGAGTGTAGCCTGCTGGAGCGCCATCGCCGCCCTCTATCTGCTGCCGTATCTGCTGCAGCTCTCTGTCCTGCTCTGCCTCCTGCAACATCGGCTCCCAATCTCGCCATATAGGACGTGATAGGGCGCCCAGGTCGACCACCTCCTCCCGTCGAGATAAAGCGTCCGCCGCCTTGTTCTCCAGCCCTGGACGGTACTCGATCGTGAATCGATACCCGACCAGCTTGGACAACCAATGCTGATGCTCCTCAGTCACCAGCCGCTGCTCGAGAAGGTACTTGAGGCTCCTCTGATCGGTCCGTATCACAAACTCCCTTCCCAACAGGTAAGGCCTCCACTTCAGCACCGCCAGAACGATCGCCATCAGCTCCCTCTCATAGACCGATTTCAGTCGGGCTCTAGCAGAGAGTACCTGACTAAAATAGGCTATGGGTCGCCCCTCCTGCATGAGTACCGCCCCGAGGCCATATCCCGACGCGTCCGTCTCCACCACAAACGCTCTGCTGAAGTCGGGTAATGCTAGCACGGGTGCTGTCGTCATGGCGACCTTCAACGCCTCAAAGGCCTTAGTGGCCTCTTCTCCCCACTGGAAGCCCTCCTTCTTCAGCTGCTCCGTAAGGGCCCGAGCGATGGTGCCGTACCCTTTGACGAACTTCCTGTAGTAGCCCGTCAACCCCAGGAAGCCGCGTAAGGCCCGTAGTGTAGTGGGCACGGGCCAATCTAACATGGCCGCAATCTTCGTCCTGTCCGCTGCTACCCCCTCAGCCGACACCACGTGCCCCAGATACTCCACCTGCGCCAAACCGAAGCTGCACTTATTTCGGTTGGCGTATAGCTGATGCGTCAGTAACTCACGAAACACTATCCCCAAATGGTCAGTGTGCTCCCCCATGCTTCGGCTGTAGATGAGGATGTCGTCGAAGAATACCAAGATGAACCTGCGAAGATAGGGTTGGAATACCTTATTCATCAATGCCTGGAAGGTCGAAGGAGCGTTGGTCAGTCCAAAAGGCATAACCAGAAACTCATAATGTCCCTCGTGAGTACGGAACGCCGTCTTCGACACATCTTCTGGCCGCATCCGGATCTGGTGGTATCCTGCACGAAGGTCGATCTTCGAAAAGACAACTGCCCCATGCAGTTCGTCTAGCAGCTCGTCGATCACCGGGATAGGGAACTTGTCCGCGACCGTCTCCTTATTCAACGCCCGGTAGTCGACGCAGAATCTCCAGCTCCCGTCCTTCTTCTTCACCAATAGTACTGGTGATGAAAAAGGACTCACACTCGGCTGGATCACCCCCGCCTGCAGCATCTCCCGTACCATCCGCTCTATCTCGTCCTTCTGCAGATGAGGATACCTGTAGGGACGCACGCTCACCGGTGCCCCCTCCCCCCGGAGTACGATCGAGTGCTCGTGTCCTCTGATCGGAGGTAGCCCTTGCGGGCTCTGGAAGACCTCGGAATACTGCTCCAGCACCGCCTCTACCTCCCTTGGTGTCTCCCCGTGAGTCGCCTCCTCGCCCGAGAACCCCTGGAGCTCGACCAGGTACCCCTCTCCTCCTGTCCGCAACGCCCGAGTGATGGCGCTGAAAGCCACCATAGAAAAACAGAGAGTCGGGTCCCCGTTCAGCACCACCGCCGCTTCGCCCTCCCGAAACTCCATCCGCAGGCGCTTCCAGTCCACCTTCATCTCCCCGAGGGTCTTCAGCCACTGGACTCCCAATATGATGTCTACATTGCCCAACTCCAATGGTAGGAAGTCCTCCGTCAGCCGATAGCCCTGCAGTGAGAGCGATACCCCTTTGCAGAGGCCCTTGCTCTCCTCCACCTTCCCGGTGCCCAGCAACACCGTGAACTTCTCCACCGTACTCAACTCTAAACCGAGCCGATCGACCAGTCGTCGCGAGATGAAGTTGTGGGTGGCCCCACTGTCGATCAGCACTGTCACCGTCTGCTCTCCCAACTTCCCTGCCAACTTCATGGTATGGTTCGGGGTAAACCCTACCACGGAGTTGAGGGTCACCTCAGCAACATCCATATGCACGTGCTCCTGCTCCTCTCCAGCCTCTGGCGCGATAGCGGTATCTTCCTCCTCGGCATCCTCCTCCTCGTCCGGTAGAATCACGATTTGCAGCAACTTGCTCGCGCATCGATGACCGGGGGTGAATCTCTCGTCGCATCGGAAGCATAGGCCAGCCGCCCTTCTCGCCCTCATGTCGGCCTCGGAGAGGCGTCTCCCTGGTACTGCGGCTCCTCCTGTCCCGCCCGTGGGTCTAGGCGGTACCGGTGGTGGTGCTGGTGCTGGTGCTGGTCGAGGAAGAACTGTCCCCGCCTGGCTGCGCTGTCCCGTCGTCCCCCAAGCGCCCTTGAGTCGCTTTTCTTCCGCCAACTTCTCCTCTGCCTTGTGGGCCAGGCGGAGGAGATCTTCCAAGCATCGCGGACTCTGCAGCCTGAGCTCCGCTCGAATGGAGGGCTTCAAACCCTTCATAAACATCCCGATCTGCAACTCGTCCGACACCCCCCGAACGCGTCCAGATAGTAGTTCGAACTTCGCGACGAAGTCTCGAACCGTCCCCTCCTGGCGTAGCGACGACCACTGCTCGTAGAAATCACCCGAAGCTGTCTCCTGGAAGCGGTCTAAAATGTAGCCCGTCAGCTCCGCCCAGCTGCTGAACGGGGTCCTCGCCGTTCTCCACCGATACCACGCCAGGGCCTGACCCTCAAAATAGATCCCGATGCACCTGAGGACCTCTGCTTCGGTCAGCTCCATGATCTCGAAATAGCGCTCTGCCCGAAAAATCGACTCGTCCGGGTTCTCACCCTCGAACGTGGGCAGCTTCAGTTTCTTCAGCCGGCGATCCGCGCTAAGGTCACCGTGCTGCATATCATCTCGGCCTCGTCCTCCTTCCCAGCGGTGTGTATCTCTCCGCTGGGTCTCGTATGGGCCCCTGTCACCCTCCTCATACCGCTCGTCAGCCCAGATCTGCTCACCCCACTCCTCCACCGGGCCCCTGTAGTCACCGACTGCCCTCGCCCGTGGTGGTCGTCGTGGGGGAAGGTCCCCTCTCTGGAAGTTGGCGGGATCCGCCATTCCCCCAAAAAAATTGCTGCCTCCGACGTACCTCGCTCCTCCTGGGGGCTCCGCTCCTTCCGTCCACGCCGGAACTCCCGCCAAGCCCCTTCCCGGGCCCGCGAACCTATCTCCGTGGTTCGCAATCATCGTCCGACCCCCGAAGGGGGCCCCAAACCCTAGGGTTTCTCCCGCGCGCGGAGCCGATCCGCCGGGACCGTACGGGTCGCCGGCGCCCGGCCACGGCCGCTCGCCGGCTGCTCCAAGGGCACCGACCGGCCAGGGGTGGCGGTCGGTGGCCGGCCAGCGCCCGCCCCCAACGCCCGTGGCCCCGCCCGGGCTGGCTCGGTCGGCGGCGAGGCCCCCGCGTCCGTCTGCCGCCGGCCGGCGCTGCTCGCTGACCGCCCGGGTCCCGTCCGGCTGCGCTGTGGTGGCGGCGGGTGCGGGCCATCGCCCGTCGGCCGGCCCGCCGCGATCTTCGGTCGTTTCCCCCTCCGTTTGCACAAACCCTAGTTGGTCGCCTAGGGTTTGGGTTGTCGCCGCCTCCGCTTCGCCGCCATTGATCTTGTTTGAGATATTTTGCAAAAGCATCATGATCGTCGTCGACTCCTTCCGCATATCCCGCATCTCCGTGCGGATCTCTAGGTTCGTGGACGCTTGATCCTTCGCGGCGACCTCCATCGATTTCTTCAAACCCTCGATCTCGGCGGTGAAGTCCTCCCGTAGACCTCGGATCTTCTCATCGATCGTGTTTCTTGTTCCATCGGCCATGGCTCGTAGAAAGCTCTGATACCAAATGATGTGAATCGACTCAATCGGTTCACCAAACCCAACAAATACTGAGAGGAATAGAAATAGAATGATCTTTTATATAGAAAAAGAACAAAACTCCCAACTTTGATGAACGGATCAAAGTAATAAATCCTTCTTCATTGACACTTGCGAGAGTTTCTCAATACAAGCATGAAAACAAAAGACGGCTAGCCCTAGCTATAAATAGAAAAGGGAAACAAAATCCTAAAGGGATTATTGTGGTGAAAGACCACAATACCCTTTATGACTAAATAACAGAAAAGGCCTAAACAGTGGGCCTGGGCCTAAACAGTGGGCCTGGGCCTAAATCGCTCCCCGTCTCCTACGACGGGTGTACGTGATGATGGGTGGGCCCACATCAGCTTCCTAGACATGCTAGGCCGACAAGTCTCGGACACCACGAAAGAAAGTAATTCTAATCCTAAAAATAAAAACCAAATCCTCATTAAACATTTCCATAAATGAATAAATAAATTTGCACTCAAATAAGTGAACCAATAATAAACCTAACAGAAAATAACCCAATAGCTCAATGTCTCATATAGGTCCAGATTGGACTAGAACTCATACTTAAGCCACCTGTCTGACTAGTCCCTCTATCGTAAAGGCTTTGATTGGACTCAGAGCATACTTTCACGAGGTGAAATGGGCCAACATTGGCATGGAGAAGAATCTGGAAATTTCAGTTAAGAGCAAGGTTTGCAATATCGGACCGTTCCTATGAGTATCAGGATCGACGGTATATGTAGTATCGGCCGTTTTGGATTAGAGTATTGAATTTTTTGGTATCGAAAAACAAATAATTATTAATACATTATTAAAAATTTAGAAAACATATTTTATACATTTAGGCATAATTTGAAGTATAATTTGTGTTTTATTTAGTTGTTTTGAAATTGAATAAAATAATAGTCACTCTCACTGGTTGGTTTACCTGCGATAAATAAGTTTTCTTCATTTACATCCTTTTACAACCTTACAATTCTTCTACATCCTTGTTGGTTTTTGGTATCGAAAAACAAATAATTATTAATACATTAATAAAAATTTAGAAAAACATATTTTATACATTTAGGCATAATTAGGGTTGTTTTTTAGTTGTTTTGAAATTGAATAAAATAATTGTTGGTTTACCTGCGATAAATAACTTTTCTTCGTTTACATCCTTTTACAACCTTACAATTCTTTTACATCCTTGTTGGTTGATTTTTTATTTTTTTTTGTTCAATTACTCCCAAGATCAGTATCGGTCAGTTTAGGTAGCGGTCTATATAGGATCGGGACATGTCAAACCGTATTGGTATCCACCATATCGTATAGGTATCAGATGATACTGCAAACTACGGTTAAGTTCAGAAGCGATACAATGTTTCTTGGGCCTATTTCATTCTTACAATAGAAGTTGCTAAAGATACGCTAGATTGGGTGGTTAGTCTCCCAAGATTGTTAAGACATCAGTACTAGTTGCGAACCTCTTTGGTGATCTTCTATAAACTAAGGTAGCAATAAATAATTAACAAAACAAACATTTGTGCTAGAAGCTATGTAGGTGTAATCAAGAACAACATTTACGACCAATTGAATCTGTCATCTAAGCAACAATGTCACACTTCATGAATTGGAGTAAATGAATGGCTAAGCAACACCGTCACACTTCATTGACAAATAGGGTTGATAGGAAGAAAATACCTGGATAATGAATCTGGCAATAGTTAACAACTAGTTGTGGGAATTTTGGAATAACATGGAACGGAGTCTCACTAAAGCCCCCCTCAATAGGAAAATCAATACACAGGAGTTTAAAAAAAGAGTATTCCGCAAGTAAAACATGATTACCAACAGAAGATATTATGAATTTGAAGGGTAGAAAAAATTCATCACTTCCCACCCACACCACAATTTTTTTTGCAAATTTATTAACATTACCCCTCCAAACAAATATCAAGGTTATAAACGGCGGTAGGCGGGTGCGCGGCGGAGAGAGTCCGCCTACCGCCTAGGCCGCCTAGGCGGTTGATACATTTTGAACATTTTTTACTATTTTACCACTGTTTTTTGCATAATATGCATATTTTAAGGGTGTTCCATGCATAACTAAGTTGTAGAACGAAGATTTATAAAGTTTTAGTATTGTTAGGCCCATAATGTTAGAAAAAAACCTTTTTGGCCAAAATATTTTGTAAAGTATTTATCGCCTAGGCGCTCACCTACGCTGCCTCACCTCCGCCTATGCCGCCAACCTTCATTGGCCGCCTACTCCACCGCCTACAGAAAAGCGGTACGGAGAGGGACCGCCTACCGCCTAGGCGGCCTAGGCGGGCGCCATTTAGAACACTGACAAATACAGCCAACTTCGGCATTTGAGTACCCGAGAACAAAACACTGTCATGTGCATACTCGCATAATCAGATTCATATCAGCAACCTTGTGTTACGATTCTATAGTCTCACATTAGTAGGTTTGATATAATCTTGAAATCTCTCCTCATTACGGTTTCTTTTAGGCCTCGTTTGGTTCACGGATTTAAGGAACCAAGAAAGGAAAGTTGTTCCTTTTCTTTGTTTGGTAGCCACAAACTTGAAAATCAATTTCCTGATAAGGGAAAAAATTGGTGGGAATATGGTTCCACTCAAGACCCATGGGATTGATTTTTCCTCCTCCTTTCCCAACATTTATTACAAAAGTAACCATGTGTCATTGCTTATTTTACCATTAATGTTATTTTTTATAATATTATTTTTATTTTAAAAGGTAAGGATATTATTGAAACATTGTTATATTTTGCTTTCCTTTCCTAGGTAGTTTCCTTGTTTTACCAAACAACTGAAAGGAAATGTGACAGGAATCCTACTTTCCCATTCCCATGGAAAATACAAGGGAATTCATTTCCTTTCCGTGAACCAAACGAGGCCGCGTATTAAATGGTATCGGAGGACCCAATGTTTTAAAAAAGCTCTAGGCGCTTCTAGGCGAGCTGCCTCGCCGTGCTACTAGCCTCGTCCGGAGAACGAAAAATGCCACGTGGGCAGGTTCTCAAATTCCCTTCTCCTAAAATCCATTTAGGCTGTGTTTGATTGGGTGTATTTTCTATGGAAAATATTTCCACCACAAATTTTCCACCAATTGTATTGTTTGATAGCTTATATTTTCATGGAATTATTTTCCAAAAAACTATCATTTTCCATATTTTCTTCTAAAATGGTGGAAAATGAAACTTGTCTAACCCATAGGAAAATATCATTTTCCATGGAAAATAACTATTTTCCGTGGAAAATAATGACAATCAAACAACCAAATTAAGTTTTCCATGGAAAATTTTAAAATTTCATGGAATTTTTTTCCTAGGAAAATAATTCCATGGAATTAATTTCTTTTCCACGTATTTTCCCCTTGCAATCAAACACACCCTTAGTTGCAAATAAGCCCATAAAGAATTATATACTAATCAAAATCTACACCTACCAAAATGTTGCAGGATGACTGATGTAGGAAGCTCCACTGTCGCATTATGTCGAACACAACTCGGACGCTCTCATTTCTTCCACGACCCATTAGTCGCGAGCTAAAATCAGCACAACAATAATAAAGAAAAAAGAAATCCTACTATATTCAGTAGGTTCCTCGTCTCGTGCTCAATACGTGTCCGACACTCCGCATATAAAGAACCCGTAAAAATGGGCTAAATGAGTGCAAAACAAACATCCTTTTAAAGGGGTGGGATTGACCTGGGGATTGCGGAGGAGAGGAGACGGGGAGTGCAGGAGCTGTCCGACGGAGAGCTTGAGGTCTGGAATGGAGGAGGAGAAGGAGAGTGAAGATGGCCTCTTTGCTACAAAAGAGGAAGAACAGGGGGCACAAGAACGAGCTGGTGTAGATGACGACGACGACAAAGGAATAGCCGTCAGCGCCATTAGAGAGAGACAGAGAGAGAGAGAGAGAGAGAATGGAAGAGAGCTTCTCGTTATCAATTTGATGAGGATTCTAATCCGGATATGTTTTAATTTGTACACGGGAATGCATTATTCGGTTTTGGACTGAAAAACAACCCCAATCAAATAAAAATTAGGTTATGTTCGATTTTTTTTAAGGTTACGGCCATCCGCACCCCATCACCTACTGAACACACCCCACCAAAAAGAAAAAAAAATTCGAAATGCCTATTCTACCCTCCCCCTCCCCCTGCTCACCTCCCCTTCAACCCCCCCCCCCCCCCCCCCACCCAAATCCCTCGGTCCCCCGACCCCCTCCTCGAGAGGGGGTCGGGGTCAGAGGAGTAGGGGGAAGGGGAGGGGAGCAGGGGTGGGGGGAGAGGGAGGGTAGAATAGGCATTTCGATTTTTTTTTTTTTTTGGTGGGGTGTGTTCAGTAGATGATGGGGTGCGGATAGCCGCACACTTTTTAAAAATGTTATATTGTAACTTGATATTCTCAACTATTTCGTTTTTTCTAAATTGACTTTAAAACTAGACAACTTGATACTTCAACTATAATTGTACAACTTAACACACTAATATTGTTAACTGAAAAAATAAAATAACAAAAATATCCCTACCCCCATTCTTTGCCCCTCTCTTTCCTCGACGGCGACGGTGGCGGCGACGACGGCAGCAGTATTGTAGGGAAGGGACGACGGCATAGGGGCAGCAAGGGGCGGAGCGGGAGGGTACTGCAGTGGGAGGCGGGACGGTAAGGGGCTGCAACTGGGGGCGAGCGGCAGGGGGTGTGGGTGGGGCTGGAGCCGGAGGCGCGGCGGTAGGGGACTGCAGTATACTACCAAGATACCCAAAAGCATATTTTGCTTACTTTGTTGTCACAGATGATTTTCGATACTTCTTATATGATGTTTAATGACTTTCTAGTGCACTCTAGTGACGGTGATTGTTGGTTATTAGCCTTGTATAAGTTATACTTGATATTGTACCGTGATGACTAGGAGCCTTCTTAACTTTTAAGTTGTGATCATTGTTCGATGGATATCGCCTATACCTTGTAGGTCCTAGTAATATTCTTGATTGAATAGTATAGTACACGTTGACTATATTCCTGTCAGATATTCATGTTACCATGCAAGTAGAGGATTATGCCTAACTTGACTGATTGATCGTCCATGTATCCTGACAGGACTACTCGTGTCCGTGCTGACATAAATATATTCATGTTATTGCACCGAGGTGCTATTTTGCGCACTACGGTGCTGACATGTTCTTGATATATCCTACACATGAATGTTATATTCTAGATTATCATGTATTCTTGCACGGATACCCATGCAGTCGATTAGTAATGGTAGCATGGTTAGATTGTATGATTGATTGCTACATTACGCTTAGGATGAATCTAGATTGGAACCTTCGATAACCAATGCGAATTCACACCCAGCATACTCGTACTATGATATGATATTTAGGAGGGTGACTGTGTAACCACGACACGAGATCCTACATAATTGTATGGTTAATTAGGTAACTTAAAACTTGTAGATGCATTGGGAGGTAACGGGATCCCAAGATCATGTATTGCTAGCCACATCAGATATCGTATATCATTCATCTCAGTAGAGTGCAATATCTGACTATTAGTACATTAACTGACTGAGTATCTACCCTATAGGAGCAGTGAGACTATTACTGAGTTTACTTAGCCCAGTGGCCTCATGAGGCACTATGGCATATTGCTTATATTCTTGTATATACTCATGTCGTGGCTAGTCCCACTTAGATATTACATGATCTGAGGATTCATTTACTATTGCATTTTCAAGTAATCATATATCACATAGCCAGCCGTAGAACTAATTGGCTGATTACTTAAACCGGTTGTATTTGATCTACATCAGTATAGGGACATGGATTCTCGCGATGTGGTGGTTCAACCCTCATCCTTGTTTGGTTATGGGACTACTGCATTACGATAGGCTATGGATCGTAGCTACGACACAAGCATCTTGTAGCTGACCATAATCGAGGTATATACTCTATTTCGGCATGGTACAATGCCTTTTGTCCTTGTTTAGCGTAAGGGTGCCATACTGCCTCGATGATGGTATACATACCTAAGCTATGGAACATGTAATTACTTATGTATTTATTGGGTTTGTTTCATTCACTCGTGCTTCCTTGTGGTACTTGTTATTTGGGGTCTGACACCTATGGTTTTGTTTGCCAGATCTAGTAGCTGAGTCTGAGGATCTAACATATTTTCTCCTAACTGATGGCTCACATTAGGAGGATAGTTGTCGAGGTGATTGAGTGGGTTTCTTCTTCACCACTCTTATAGCATTTTGTATCTTTTAGGCATTTAGTCACATGAACCTGTTTAGATTGATATTATGGATATATATTTTTCAATGATTGTACTTATTCAGACTGCACCTGTCATGTATTATTTATATTGTGCTACCTTTTCATTTTGTATAGCTAGCATCATGATTATTTTGATAGAGCATTGGGGACGCCTTATTGCTTTATCTTATATGTTCTATATTTTATGTTCTTTGTATTGATTGATTAAGACATAATTACATATCTTGTGAGGTCATAGGTGTAATGCCCTGAATCCGTTGTGGAGCACGGTGCGGGCTAGCGGCCGAATGGCCGAGTCGGATGAGAATTGGGGAAACTTTACCAGGATCGCGGGATAATAAATTGAGATCCTTTCCTCGTTATGGATTGGACTCTTTTGAAATGATGCCCAAGATGCAGTGGCGCGCGTCTTGGGGGAAGAGTTCTATATAAGAGTCGCTTGCCCCGAGACCGTTGCCCTGCTGGTTTTCGATGTCGCTTTTGCTGTTGGCTTTTGTGTGCGTTTTCGTGATTGTTTTCGATGAATGTTTTCATGGATTTACTTTCACCGTCTACGCATTTCATATCGAATAACTGAGAGAAAGAGAAGAAGTATGCTGACCAGATGTTGGTGCCAATGCAGGTGCTAACGCGGTGAACCTAGGGTGACGTTGCGTGGAAGACCTCTTTCTCTCGGCAATTTACCAACAAGTGAGTGGCTTTGATCCTTCGACGATCCTTGATCTTCGCGCATAACAATGGTAGACTTGTTATTGCGTTCGGTGCTTAATAAAAGATGCCTAGTAATAATGTGGAAAAGATAATGAAAGATAAATTATCACATGGCTAGGCTTATGTTGCAAATCGAATGACGCTCGTATGCTATATGAATTGTTTAACAGGTGATGCAAAGACCCAAGTATTGGGCGGTAAGTATATCGGACTTCGGTTCGAAAGAATGGGTTACAAATGAATAGTCCCTTGGTTGGATGAACGAATATACGAGCCTATGGCTCAAGGCAAGTTGGTAAGATGGAAAGATGGGAAAATGGCAAGATGAAATGAGAACTATAAATATGTGTGGAAGATGCTATCATCATGCATGTCGTGTCTCTTATTAGTTAAGTTGCATTGCATGCATGGTCATGGACAACTTGTATACAAGGTAGTTCCCAGAACGGTAATCCACGGCCACGGACCCGGTTCGTCCTAGGGGGAACAAGGAATTATGCCGACGTACTGGCATCGGTAAACGGGACTTGCAGTGGGGCTAGCTACCCGCACTGAAAGGGCGCCGTTGTACCAAGGAAGACGGTCTAGGATGGCGTGTCGCCAGTGACCTTCATATAGACAGGTGGCATAGCTAACATTGTCTTATGCAGGCAGAGTAAGTGGTATTCATAAATATGTACAGGGATGGCTATCGACCGTGGGTAAGATTCACCAAATTGGTGATCAATATGAACTGCTTATGTTAGAACAACATGAATTGCTTATGTTTCTAACATCACTGTATGCTTCTTATATTTCTCATCAAATATATGAATTGTTAATGGACCCTAAGGCAAGATAGAAAGAATACAAATCAATAGTGAACATTCATGTAATTTTACTACTGTTGATTTATGGTGAGATTGGTTACGGCCGCTCACCAGTACATATGTGGCAATGTACTGACCCTCGTCTCCACAGGTGCCGGGAACCTAGTGGATAATCATAGACGCTGAAGGCTTGCTGTCCGACTCTTTAGAAGCTTCGTACATCTTGAAGTTTCCACTTGAAGAAGAAGGCATTTTGCTGAAGGTGGTTATTGTCGCATTATTAATAAAGGGATATGATGTATGGAACAAGTTGTATTTCATTTCAATATTTCTGCAATGTTGTAGCCAAGTTTGGCCTTTCATCTCGGCTGTTTGAGAGCCTTATGTTTATGCAATGTAATTTCAAGATATCAATAAAGAACTTATTTCAGATCATATCTGTGTTGCCAAAACTTCTCTATCATCCGCTGCAAATCTCTATTCAAAATGTCTCTTTTATAAAAGGAACACGAGCACGCCTTGTACAAGTGCAATTCCAGACTTGTACGGCATCACGCCTTAGCGAGGACGAACGATTCGGCGTGAATCTAAGCGGAGGCGAACGATTCCCGAATCGGGGCGTGACAGTTTGGTATCAGAGCACGGCTTTACATCCTTGGGAATTTTTTGGTTTTAAAGATTTCGAAAATGACACAAGCTTTATTGCTTCTCGAACAACTTTGGTTTTAAATGTCCCGAAATGAGATATTCCATACAATAAGTCCATAAATATATTATGAGACTAACAAGCTCCTCTGTTTTGTAGAGATGACAAAGGCGGGTGCGACAAACAACGCGAGTAGCTCAAGGGTGGTAGCCTCAACCGACCCTATGGAGAGGATGCTGGCTATGATGGAGAGCCAGCAGAGGCAGAACACGAAGCAATTCGAGGCCCAACAAAAGCAGCTAGATACCCTGCAACAGTTGGTCCGATCAGTGGTAAACAATGGGGCTCAAGGCACTCCAGTCTCCCGAGAGAGCGAACTAGTGGAGGCAGAGGAACCCCCGGCGGCTAAGAAGACCACTGCTGTGGCCGACATAACAAAGTTTAAGAAAATCTGTAGCAAGGAATTCAAAGGGACAGAGGAAGCCACCATTGCTATGGATTGGCTAGTTGAAGTGGAAGACCACCTGGAAGCTTTGGGTATTGTTGGATCTAAGAGGGTCTCGTGTGTGAAACTACTGCTGGTTTCCAACGCACACTACTGGTGGCAAAGTCAGAAAAGAATTCTTGCGGGAGTAAATGGAACAACAAAAATTACTTGGCTGATGTTCCGCGAGGCATTTCTGGCTCAGTACTTCTCTTCGACTGAGCAGCGAGCTAAGGAATTGGAGTTCCAGAAGCTCGAACAGGGGAACATGACGGTGAAGGAGTATGAAGCAGAGTTTTCTAGACTGTCTCAGTATGCGATCACGAAGTTTACTGACGATGCATCTAAGGCTCGTCGGTTTGAGCAGGGCTTGAGGCCTGCTCTGAAGGCTCAAGTTGTGGTTCAGAAATATAAGACTTTTCAGGAGTCTTATGAGCACGCGAAGGAATTGGACCCACACTATCCTGCGACGGCGCCAGTGCAAGCGTCGGTACAGAATTTGCATAACAAGAGACCGAACAACGGTGGCAGATATGAGGCGCCAAAGCGTCAGAATTACGGTGGCTACCATCGACCCAACCCGGTTGGGCCGTACTGCAACAAGTGCCACAACAAAGGGCACTTTGCTAATGACTGTAAGGTCTTGGAGGGAGGATGCTATAGGTGTGGTCAATTTGGTCATATGTCTCGCAATTGTCCAGGAAGGGGCAACCAGAACCCTCCAAGGCAGCAGCATCACCAACAATATCAACAGAATCGTGGACAGGCACCACGACCTCCTCAGCTACAACAGAATCAGAGGCCCGGTGCCCAGGGCCGAGTCTTTGCATTGACTCAGGAGGAAGCATCATTTGCATCAGATACTGTCGTGACAGGTATATTGTTATTTAATGGCATTCCTGCACGTACTTTATTTGATTCTGGTGCTTCACATAGTTTTATATCTAAAGACTATGTTAAGGAACATGAAATAAAAATGACAATGTTGGATATGTACCTTAGTGTTAGTACTCCATCAGGAGTGGAGATGCCTACTAACATGATGTGTAGGGATGGTTACATATGTATCGGGAAGAGAAAGCTACCATTAGATGTAGTCGAGCTTGATATGAAAGATTTCGATATCATTCTGGGAATGGACTGGTTAAGTGCATGTTGTGCGACGATTGACTGTGCGAAGAAGCGAGTTATGTTTCGCCTACCTGGGGGAACAGAATTCTCTTACTCGGCCAGTTCGTCGGCGAAGGCTTCGATGGTGATTTCAGCTACTACGGCCCGACGATTGCTTCATTCTGGCTGCGAAGGGTACCTTGCTTCTGTTCGAGACACACGCAAGAATGGTGCAGACTCAGCTAACACTGAAGTCGTGGCAGAATTTCCTGATGTGTTTCCTGACAAGATACCCGGAATGCCTCCGGACCGAGAGATTGAATTCACTATCGATACATTTCCAGATACTCGTCCGATCTCAAGGGCACCATACAGGATGGCGCCTGCTGAATTGAAGGAACTCAAAGTGCAACTACAAGAATTATTAGACAAGGGATACATCAGACCCAGTGTTTCACCATGGGGTGCTCCGGTGCTATTTGTGAAGAAGAAAGATGGATCGATGCGGCTTTGCATCGACTACCGTGAGCTAAACAAAGTTACAATTCGGAACCAGTATCCGTTGCCTCGAATAGACGACCTCTTCGATCAGTTGCAAGGGGCGTCTGTATTTTCAAAGATTGATCTTCGCTCAGGCTACCATCAGTTAAAGATCAAACCAGATGACATTTCTAAGTCTGCATTCCGAACCAGATATGGACACTATGAATTCTTGGTCATGCCCTTCGGACTGACCAACGCCCCTGCTGCTTTCATGGATATGATGAACAGAGTCTTCCGGCCCTTTTTGGATAAATTTGCGGTCGTATTCATCGACGACATCCTGATCTACTCGAAGAACAGAGAAGACCATACAGAACATTTGAGGACAGTGTTACAGACTCTACGGGACAATCAGCTCTATGCCAAGCTGAGCAAATGTGAGTTTTGGATGAGTAGCGTGTCGTTCCTAGGGCACGTTATCTCGGCGGAAGGTGTGTCCGTTGACCCAAAGAAAATTGAAGCCGTAGTGGATTGGAAGCAACCCACGTCGGCGAGCGAGATCCGAAGTTTCCTCGGCTTGGCAGGCTACTACAGGAAGTTTGTCAAGGATTTTTCAAAAGTGGCAGCGCCTTTAACTCGGCTAACCCAGAAGGGAGTGGCATTCGATTGGACTGATGAGTGCGAGGCTTGTTTTCAAAATTTGAAGCAACGTCTCGTATCAGCTCCAATCCTTACACTTCCAGACGGCATCGAGGGATTCCAGATATACAGCGATGCGTCCGGATTGGGTTTGGGATGTGTGTTGACTCAGAGAGGGAAAGTGATATCTTATGCCTCGAGACAGCTTAAGCCGTACGAGAAAAATTATCCAACGCATGATTTGGAATTGGCAGCGATAGTGTTTGCACTGAAATTGTGGAGGCACTACTTGTATGGAGTGGCTTGCGAGATCTTCACCGACCATAAAAGCCTGAAGTATATCTTTACTCAAAAAGATTTAAATTTGCGGCAAAGACGTTGGTTGGAGCTTATAAAAGATTACAACTTGACGATCGCGTACACCCCAGGAAAAGGCAATGTGGTGGCGGACGCGTTGAGTCGAAACTTTGTGGGATCACTCAGTGTTGACAAACGAATACTGGAGGAATTGGAAAGCATGGGAATTAAGCTCCAGATTCGTGGCCGAAATGCACAATTGGCTCAACTTCAACTTGAGCCGAGTTTGTTAGAAAAGATAAAGACGGCACAGAGGACAGATGAGTTCTTGATTAAGATTGGCAGAATAGTGGAAAAGGGTGAAGCCAGCGACTTCACCAGGCACGAGGATGGATCATTGCGACTCAAGGGAAGGCTATATGTCCCGAAGGATGAAGAACTCCGGAAGGAAATCTTGACGGAGGCCCATTACGCCAAGTATTCCTTACATCCGGGAAGTACAAAAATGTATAAAGATTTGCGCACGACCTTCTGGTGGCACGGCATGAAACGAGATGTGGCCCTCTTTGTCTCGCGATGCTTAGCGTGTCAACGAGTCAAAGTGGAACACCAGAGGCCCGGCGGGGAGATACAGAACCTCGCGATCCCAGAATGGAAATGGGATCATATAACCATAGATTTTATAGTTGGCTTGCCGAAGACGCAGCGGGGGAATGATGCAATTTGGGTCATCGTTGATCGATTAACCAAATCTGCACATTTTCTCGCAATGAAAACGACATGGAGCGTTGACCGGTTGGCTCAGTTATACTTGGATGAAATTGTCCGACTGCATGGAGTACCGGCATCAATAGTGTCGAATCGGGATGGGCGATTTGTATCGCGTTTCTGGGTCAGTTTATAAGCTGCCATGGGAACACAATTGAAATTTAGTTCTGCATACCATCCTCAAACCGATGGCCAGACCGAGAGGGTGAATCAGATACTTGAAGACATGCTACGGCTTTGTGCTATTGATCTGAAGACTAGTTGGGATACTCACTTGCCGCTAGCAGAATTTGCCTACAATAACAGTTACCAGTCAAGTATAGAAATGGCCCCGTATGAAGTACTGTACGGACGAAGGTGTCGGTCTCCGATTTGTTGGGATGAAGTCGGTGAACGACAGGTACTTGGTCCGGAGATGGTGGAACAGGCCGTCGAGAAGGTCCGCATAATTCGGGAGAAGTTACGTGTGGCGCAAAGTCGGCAGAAGAGTTATGCGGATACTCATCGACGACCATTGGAATTTATGGTGGGCGATCACATATTTTTGAAGGTGTCACCGATGCGCGGAGTTATGCGATTCGGTGCGAAGGGGAAGCTAAGTCCGAGATTTATTGGCCCATTTGAAATTCTTAAGCGAGTCGGCCCTGTCGCCTATCTGATCGCATTGCCACCGGCATTGGATGGAGTGCACGATATCTTCCATGTTTCCCAACTACGGAAGTATGTACACGATCCAAGCCATGTGGTAGACTTCGGTCCGCTAGGGCTAAGAGCTAACTTGTCTTATGTGGAGGAACCCGTGCAGATCTTGGATAGGAAAGATAAAATCTTGCGGAACCGAGTTGTTTCTTTGGTTCGAGTGCTTTGGCGAAATCATTTTGTCGAAGAGTCGACATGGGAACTTGAGGCAGAGGTGAAGGAAAAGTTTCCTTCGTTGTTTGACCTAGGTGGGTTTGTGTTTAAGTTTCGAGGACGAAACTTTTTGTTAGTGTATTAATATGTAATGCCCTGAATCCGTTGCGGAGCACGGTGCGGGCTAGCGGCCGAATGGCCGAGTCGGATGAGAATTGGGGAAACTTTACCAGGATCGCGGGATAATAAATTGAGATCCTTTCCTCGTTATGGATTGGACTCTTTTGAAATGATGCCCAAGATGCAGTGGCGCGCGTCTTGGGGGAAGAGTTCTATATAAGAGTCGCTTGCCCCGAGACCGTTGCCCTGCTGGTTTTCGATGTCGCTTTTGCTGTTGGCTTTTGTGTGCGTTTTCGTGATTGTTTTCGATGAATGTTTTCATGGATTTACTTTCACCGTCTACGCATTTCATATCGAATAACTGAGAGAAAGAGAAGAAGTATGCTGACCAGATGTTGGTGCCAATGCAGGTGCTAACGCGGTGAACCTAGGGTGACGTTGCGTGGAAGACCTCTTTCTCTCGGCAATTCACCAACAAGTGAGTGGCTTTGATCCTTCGACGATCCTTGATCTTCGCGCATAACAATGGTAGACTTGTTATTGCGTTCGGTGCTTAATAAAAGATGCCTAGTAATAATGTGGAAAAGATAATGAAAGATAAATTATCACATGGCTAGGCTTATGTTGCAAATCGAATGACGCTCGTATGCTATATGAATTGTTTAACAGGTGATGCAAAGACCCAAGTATTGGGCGGTAAGTATATCGGACTTCGGTTCGAAAGAATGGGTTACAAATGAATAGTCCCTTGGTTGGATGAACGAATATACGAGCCTATGGCTCAAGGCAAGTTGGTAAGATGGAAAGATGGGAAAATGGCAAGATGAAATGAGAACTATGAATATGTGTGGAAGATGCTATCATCATGCATGTCGTGTCTCTTATTAGTTAAGTTGCATTGCATGCATGGTCATGGACAACTTGTATACAAGGTAGTTCCCAGAACGGTAATCTGCGGCCACGGACCCGGTTCGTCCTAGGGGGAACAAGGAATTATGCCGACGTACTGGCATCGGTAAACGGGACTTGCAGTGGGGCTAGCTACCCGCACTGAAAGGGCGCCGTTGTACCAAGGAAGACGGTCCAGGATGGCGTGTCGCCAGTGACCTTCATATAGACAGGTGGCATAGCTAACATTGTCTTATGCAGGCAGAGTAAGTGGTATTCATAAATATGTACAGGGATGGCTATCGACCGTGGGTAAGATTCACCAAATTGGTGATCAATATGAACTGCTTATGTTAGAACAACATGAATTGCTTATGTTTCTAACATCACTGTATGCTTCTTATATTTCTCATCAAATATATGAATTGTTAATGGACCCTAAGGCAAGATAGAAAGAATACAAATCAATAGTGAACATTCATGTAATTTTACTACTGTTGATTTATGGTGAGATTGGTTACGGCCGCTCACCAGTACATATGTGGCAATGTACTGACCCTCGTCTCCACAGGTGCCGGGAACCTAGTGGATAATCATAGACGCTGAAGGCTTGCTGTCCGACTCTTTAGAAGCTTCGTACATCTTGAAGTTTCCACTTGAAGAAGAAGGCATTTTGCTGAAGGTGGTTATTGTCGCATTATTAATAAAGGGATATGATGTATGGAACAAGTTGTATCTCATTTCAATATTTCTGCAATGTTGTAGCCAAGTTTGGCCTTTCATCTCGGCTGTTTGAGAGCCTTATATTTATGCAATGTAATTTCAAGATATCAATAAAGAACTTATTTCAGATCATATCTGTGTTGCCAAAACTTCTCTATCATCCGCTGCAAATCTCTATTCAAAATGTCTCTTTTATAAAAGGAACACGAGCACGCCTTGTACAAGTGCAATTCCAGACTTGTACGGCATCACGCCTTAGCGAGGACGAACGATTCGGCGTGAATCTAAGCGGAGGCGAACGATTCCCGAATCGGGGCGTGACAATAGGTGTCACGTCCCGATTTCATAGAGTCGTTCGTCCTCGTATTTATCTTTGGGAATCGATGTAATGCCCTGCTCCGCACGTTGCATTATGATGAGTCATTGACTCAAAGAGTTACATTAACCCAAAGAATGTATCGAGTCGGATCGATACAAAGCGTTAAGTTGCCCGAAAGAAAACATTAAGTCAGTTCGAAGATCTATTAAATCGAATCGACGCAAATCATAAGTTCGATTCGAAAAGTATTGATTTTAGTTGGTTTCATGTGAAGGCTAAGCTTTTACGCTGAATTATAAAAGGTTGATCTTTTTCTTATTTGCAACGAAGTCTGATGAAACCAAAGCATCACTTCGTAACGGATTAAGGTATAGGCACAGTAGGCCGAATCAGTTAGATAGTTTAACGGAGCACGAAGGGCTCGAATGGCTAAGTCAAGAAGAGTTGGTCGTGCAACAAGTTAATGAATCGAGCCGCATCGGCTCAGAAAAACGACAAAGAAAATCGGCATAAGGTGGAAGAATTTTGACCCTTATGTCATACTATTTCATGCCTAATTAAAATGTACTTTTGTATGCTAAGTTAAGTGATCGAGTCCACGGGCGTGGCTCGAATGAGAGAATTTATAATGCATGTCAAATACTAAGAACATTGAGGCAAAACGTGCATCAAGTGCATGAATCAAAATGGAAAATAGGATAACTGTATCAACGAGTGCATCAAATGCACGAGTCACAGGGATTGAACAATTGAATCAAAACGTGCCTCAAGTCATGAGTCGTAGTACAACTATCAAAGGGCGGGCCTCCGTGCACGAGAGTTAGAAAGGCTAGAACATTGAAAGACTATATCGACGCGAGTGCCTTAGTGCATGGGCTGTAGAACATTGAATACTTTGTCGAGGCGTGTCTCAGTGCATGAGTTGGAGTAAAATAACATAAGTCTAGCACATTGAAAGATATACTTCGTGTATGAAGTAAGCAGTTGTGGCACAAATGCCATGGAACTATCAAATATAGTATACTATATTGAAATGTTTGGGACCTTCTAGTCGTTCATTTGGATATTAAATCGAGGCGATGAAACATCGAAAGAAAGAATGAAATCATAACAGAAATAATGAAAAGGTAAGAAAGAAAGAAAGAAAGAAAGTGAGAAATGCAAGATGATGGAAGTCTGAGTTTCAGACTCAGACTATGTTTGGTTGTATGAGTTAGACGCGTATTGCATGGTCGAATAGACTTGAGTATATAGCCCATACACGGGTATGTAATTTCCTTCGAACGAGGTATGCTGGGGCGCCGGGACCGTTCGACCTAGGAAGGATGGTTATCATTTGTTGGTGCACATCTTTTGGATACGAATTACAATCGACTACTGATGTGATAAGCCACAATAGCCGGTAAGTTTGGCATCCTTCGGATATGGGTATAGCAACCCGTATAGGGAGGATACCAGGTTACCCAATTTGAGAAGAGAATATAGTCCATTCTGGCATCATGAATGTTAGTGACCTTCATATAGATAGAAGCGGTGGGCTGAATAATATAGGTACACATATCCTGCACAAAAGATCACTTATAACATGACAGGAAAAGATGATAGGCATATTCACCTTGCTTCGATGCAAGGGTGAGTGCGACAATGTTGGTAAGAAGTCATCACAAAACAACATGATATTGATATATGTTGCCTGCTTGCTTACGTGAATCAATGATAACATGCTTGCCATGAAATACATGCTTTACTGCTTTCTGATATGCACCATAAAATCGATCCCAAGGCAAAGATAGAAAGATCATAAGTTAAGCTACAAGATTCATAAATATACTTAATATCGGTTTAGTAGAGTGGGTCTTATCAGTACGCCAGAGGATTAGTAGTGATCCTCCACTAGTTTGCTTGTAGGATGCAGATAATGGTTTGCTTACGGCGGAGCTTAGCTTGGATGCTCTAAGGCATAAAATGTAGTGCACTGTCCCTACATCATGCCCTATTTTTATCTATGGGGTACGCGAGAAAGGAACACTGTCGCTACCGATTCAGTCAGAACCGGTAGGTCAGGATCGATTGAATCGGTCGAATAGGAATGATTGAATTAAGATCCTTTTCTCGTTATGAAAAGGTTTATTTAGAATCAAGTCCCATATTCAGCGGGTTGCACTTCGAGGATAGACTCTACGGCTGAGTCGGAAGAGACCTCCCATTTCTCTTCTTTTCATGCCGCACTTGCTCTTTGGCTTTGGTTTTCGAGAATGCATTTTCGTGAATTATGGCTTGCATTTTTGAACTTCGCATTCGTATCAAACTTCTTGAATCGGACATTGTTCTGACCAGTTGCTTGTACTATTTTAGGTGATCGTATAGGCAACGTCTAGCGCAATCAACCGATCTCTCGACTCAAATTTTTTTAGATGAGTGGCCGACCCTTCTTCCCTCGACCCTATTTTCTCCAATGAATTGTCGATACAAAATATGCTATGCTAGATGTAAATGCAATGACACAAAGGCTTATTCTAATAAACTGTTGCACGACATCTCATATATACTGGCTATAGAATTGCTTATCATATAACTGTTGCGTGCTTGCTTAATACCGTGCTATATAGAACTGTGCTAAGTAAAGATTGAATCGATTAAATGAATGTCGCAACGATACCATGAAATGTGCCTTGAATAACTTGTTAACTTAGCATGGTCATGGACAACTTGTGCACAAGGACGATTGTTTCTTCGGACGGTATCCCGAGGCCCCGGGACCGATCCAGCCTAGAAAGAAACACAGATAGCAATGCTGGATGCATACCATGGTAGGCAGTAGCTTTCAATGAGGCTCGTTACCTGCACTGAAGGACCTCTGTCTAACCAAGCTACATGTCCAGGATGGCTTGTCATGCCAGTGACCTTCACAAATGCACTCCATTGTATTCCATCAATATCAATATGACAGGGAAGAACATAGTAAGTTTTATACTGCAACAACAAGCTCTACCATGGGTAAGATCTATCTAATTTATGCTATTGTGCCTTCCAAATGCTTTCATGAATTGATTAGGATGGCTAGAAAGTTCACCAAATATATGCATACTTGTTTACTAAATTTCTTGAACTAAATGAGATCACAGACATAATTAGCCACCCACAAGTACATGTGTAGTGTACAGACCCTCGCTCTCCACAGGTATTCCGAACCAGGATAGCGTGCGAAGGAACTGAAGGCGACGCTTGTCCGTTTTGAAAGCCTTGCTAGCACGAAGGCAAATTCTACAACATTTTGAAGACTTTGATCAAGACTGCTCCATGTCGCATCAACTCTCGCTGATCCAAGGTCCAAGCGAGTAATTTTTGTTGTGTTGTATAAAAGAATTTAAATGTATGGAATGACTATCTCATCGAAGTCAGTTTGTAAGCCCGCGTGGCCTCTTTTGTAATCGAGTCTGCAAACAAGTTTATCATCAATGAAAGATAATTTCTTTCTATATCAATGTGTTCAATTTCTCTACATATTGGATTTGAATGTTGTGTTTCGGATAACCTTATGATTATACCTTATGAGATTGCAACTTAGTGTCGCACGACATCACGTCCGGGGGACGAATCGATTCTACGAAATCAAGGCGTGACATAATGGTGTCATAGCACAGTTTTACGTCTTTGGCCTTCCGTTTTGAAACTCGAACTCTTAGTCTCGTGTCAATGAGATAAGTTGTTCCATACAAGTGAGTCCGTAATATTTTTTGAGACTAATATAAGTTGCCTTCATATCCCATAAGGCGAGAAAGCTGCTACCGCGAGCGAAGAAGGTGCCTCGAGCAGCTCGAGTAGCTCGTGGCCTGAACCCTCAAACGCCCTCGAGTTGCGGCCTGAACCCTCAAACGCCCCCATGGAACGGATGCTACGCATGCTAAAGGCGCAACCGCGTCTGGCCGAGGCCAACCAGCGCCAGAATGAGCTCCATCGACGGCAGACTGAGGTATGCCAGACCCAAATCGAGAACCGATTTGCCCAATTCATGTTGCAGCAGAAGCAGCTTGATACTCTTCAGCAGATAGTCCAGACAGTTGTGGCCAATAACAATTCTGCAACGACACATGCCGTAACCGAGCCTGCAGTCTGACCGATTGAAGCCGAACCTGAGGTACCCAAGCGTCCACCTGTGGCACCAATAAGTTCCAACTTTGAGGTGTTTAAATTCACAAAGAATTATCGCACTTCTTTCAACGGTACCGAAGATCCCTCTCAGGCGATCGACCGGTTGGAGGAGCTAGATGACCATTTCAAACTTTTGGGCATTGATGCGTCTAAGAAAGTCGCATGTGCTCAACTTCAACTCTGACTGAACGCGTACGACTGGTGGGCCATGCAAAAGCATAACACAATCAATCAATTAAAATAGTATTAAAATATTCTAAAAATCATAATTATCAAATTAATGATATAAAAATAATAATATTTTACAATTACCAAAATATCCTTATTCTAGAAAGTGGTAGTGACAATTTATATATTCAATATATGATTTCAACATTAAATATGTAGAATTCCATCTTTATGGTACATCCTTAATAAATCTCCTAAATCTCAAACCATGTTATGCACATAATGTTTTAAACTTTTGTTGCCTACTTGGTGAAGTGTTCAAACTGATTATATATGTTCTAATATTTTATAAACTTGCTTGAAAAAAAATTAAAGGTATTCTCGTACAATTAAACTAAAAATATGACAAACACATCTAACATCAAAAAGTCGTCCTTTTAATATAGACAGACAAGGAGATTTAAAAATATTTATACATGAAGTATTATTAACAACATTATAAAAAAACTAAAAAATATATTATGAATATCATATTACATAAACTTGTAACATGGCTACCCATATTTCATTTCCAATATGCCGAAATTCCAACAGTCTTAGATAAATAATTCATTTATGTAAAAACAGTTCATTTATAAATAGTGTGCCTGCTGTAAAATAAATTTTGTTACGTAGTTCATATATCCAAAGTTAAAGAAAATTTAATAATATTTTAGAACTTTGTTTTAAAGCTGATTTTTTTCAACTATTTTAAAACTTATGCTTGCATTATATCTAGAAACTTTAGTAAAACAAAGTTGATTCATCTCACCAAAATGTTGTATATCAGAAATAGTATATTTTGTTAAGTTATTTTTTTATGAGTACGAATAAATAAATATTTCTATTGAATATCCTTCAGGACTGGTGCTTAACCGTGTTTGTCTAGAATTAACTGAGTCTTTGCCATAACAACTTTCATATTGCCTCTTCAAAATTTTCGTGACATCATTTTTTTCTCCATTTAAAGTTTTTTATTTTTTGCATTTCTTACATTGTGCACCTCTAGTTATTGATTTATATGGTGGAATTTAAGACTTCATTTCCCTCACTATTTGTGACAAATAATTTTATAATTTTTTCCAACAAATCAATCTTCTTCTGGTAGGAAAATTACTATAAGTAATTATATTTATTGGAGGTTATATTTGTGTCGGTGGTTGTTCATTTCCTACATGATTATTAGCGTAATAGTTATTACCAAAATGGCTATAAACACTATAACAATGTTGTGAAAGACTAGCATAGTGTTGGCTAGAATCAATAGCATCATTAGGATCCATACTATATATTTTAAAAAAATTGTAATTAGAAAAAATAATCAATTTGCAATATCAAAATTAACAACTTATATAATATAATTTAAAAATATTTAAATCTCAATCTGATTTTTTTTTAAAGTTGGATGTAAAATTGTTGCAGCTTGGTAGCGATCGATCAAGTTGAAGTTCCAAATTTCTCAAACTTTAACAATTTTTCTTACACTTCAGTCTCCAGAAAATAGCTACTTCACTGAATAGAACACGAGATTGCTTGTCGTAAATTTGGATAAAATAAATCCTACATATAGAAATTTTTGGGTGCTAAATCACCGTAAATATTCTTAGAATATAGTTGTTATAGGGGTATTTTAATTATTTTCAACAAAGTAACCAAAATATCCTTTATTAACGTTCATAAGCGGTTATAACTTAAAAAATAGAGGTATTTTGATAAATATATCCCCTCCAACCGACCAAAATGTCATTAAATATGGTTGTTGGAGGATTTTTTTTTACCATAATACCCTCAAATATTTTAATAACGGTTAATAGAGACGTAAACTGAGCAAAAAAAAAAAAAACCCCAACGGTTAATAATAGGGAGGCCATGCGCATTGGGGCGGCGACCGGACTGACCCGTTTAGCGGGTCTAGGCCCGCCCAATCCGAATTTGACCGGATGATCTGGAGCGGATTTCGGACCGTCCGGCCCAGTAGACACATTGAGTTAACTACTTCAAATGTATATTGCCTTGTAGTAGTGTCGGTCATCCACTCATCGTGTCCAATATACATTTGGGATACCTCAACCTGAAATGAGAATTAGCCGTACGTCGACAACATCAATAATTTTCCTGGATTTTTTTTCTTCTTCTTAACTTATAATAACATGCTAGGGATGGACGGGGAAGTGAAAGATGCAAAGTCTTACCCAAGGAGTCTCTTGCATTTACATTCACGAAGATGTTTGCCACTTTCAACACTGAAATTCCACTATCCGTCAAGAGACTCAACTGTGTTTTCTACAAATAAGTAGGATATAAAATTGTTTCTTCATAGTGTTCGATATTTATATATTCTGATAAAGAGAACAATAATCACTGAAACAACGGATACATTTGAACGTACAAAGAAAAACTACACATAATTCCTAGACGATGAGACTTCGGTTGTGTATATAATTATCACTTCTTCCCTCTAGAACTGTCTAATGTACATTTCATCGGCCTCTTCATAAGCAGTGGCGTACGAATCTATCGACCTTGACGACTGCCTTGAACCAGATCTCGACACCGCGGAAGAGGAAGCCCTAGCCTTCTTCCGCTTCTTCTTCTTGACTGCTTTCGGAATATCTGGACCTGAACGAGCAATGAGAACATATTATGATCATAACAAAAAAGGAACAGGAATGTCAATAATCCACCTATAGTAACCATATCACATATGGATATCTTAATTTCTTATCAATTTTCCATGAAAAATGCTAAGTTTACTACCAAATATTTACAACTTTCTTACAACCCACACCCACCCCCACCCCTGCTAACATTAACATGGTTCCATCCGGCCCCACCCGGTCCCCCCTCTCTCCCAATCAATGGATGCCACGTAAGCAGTTATAAAGCTTACAACCAAAATTGGTTGTAAGCATAGCATTTCCCATTTCCCCTTTGGGTCTACTTGGTAATGGTGTTGTCACAGGTGTTTTTGAACCGACCGATTATAAAAACCCATGCTTGTTAATTATTTTTAACCACTGGTTTTGGTCGGCTCAAAAACCCTCCAATGCCGGTGTAATATAATTTTGGGTGGCTTTATAAACACCAAAATCGGTGGATTTTGAGGGATTTTATTATTATATTATATTTATATATTCACAAAAAAAATATAATTATAACTACTAATATCCTACACTATTTTTTCTTTCTCATCTACTTATTTCGTTAATTTTTTTTAAAAAAATTTCTCCTACTTTCAACCAGACATTTCTTTTTCATGTATTTCTATTATTTATATTTATAATATTTACTTGGTAACAAATCTCGTGCTCGGGATCCTTTTGTTTATGTATGGACATATATGTAATTTTATTCATATAAAAAACTTTCAAAATCGTTCGTTAATGAATTACCAAGCAAGGATTGGACTGGTTTAAAAAATCGTTACTTAAAACGACCCAAAATCGGACCCCTCATAACTGCTCATAACTGGTACTCTGAAAACACCTTATAACTACTACCCCTACAATTGCCAACCAGACCCGAAAAGGATTGCTAAGAAAATCTAAACTAAGTCCTTAAGATTTATGAAATAATAATTGAGATTTCCACAACATATCTCAAGATCAACTGAAAATAACTTGTTAACTTTAACATTTAAAATTAGACTACACATTGAAAGATGAAGGATTGGTGATGAGCATGCTTGCCTTCAGAATCATGGGATGGATCCTCAGTTGACACGAGAGATGATGGTAAGTTAGAACTTGTTTGGAACTCGCTCATCTGTGGGGAAAATAAAAAAATTAGTTCACAAATATTTCAAGATAGATATTGCCAAGCAAATTAAGGGGATATATGAAGAATTAGAACATATATGTATATATGTATATAACTTCTTCTGCTTAATATTACCCAACTAGGAGGAGCATGATCTGATGTACCGTCCCATCCAATATGTGCAACATGTTGCACATCTGTTGGGTGCCCAATATTCATCTCTTGCTCCTCTTCCTCCTCTTCCTCCTTGTAAACTGCAAGTAAATATTGCAAACAAATTTTCCGAGAATTATTTTTCTAGCTCATTTTTTTCGTTTGAAAGAGAACAATCTTACAATTTATAAGTGAAGGTCAAGAAGATATGCACCAAAGATGTGGGAGATGCACTTGATCCCCCCCTTGATGATCCCCTTCACCTTGATCGGCATCGCAACTAGTATCGTCCTTCTTCCACGAAACAAATTATCGCGCTCATATATACATATATATATTCCTAGAATGTCGACGATTAAGATTAATTAAGTCAATACCTTTAAGAATTTTTCTTCTTTTTTTTTTCCTTTCTCTTTATCATTATTTGGTTTGAAGGGACATTAACAAAGCTGAAACAAAAACTGAAGATACACTGCATCAAATAATAGTAGCATACCTCTACGAAGATGTGGAGATATGCATGTCCTTGATCTGATGAATATATTAGGTGTTCAAGATATAATCGTCGGCATTGCAACTTTAAGATTTCTGGATGAAATGAACATGATCATGTGTCGTGAGTACGTATCCGAATATAGGAAGGACACGCATCGGAATGGAAAATTAATGTGTAGCTCGTGTGGAAGGAGAGATTTATAAGAGGTGGTCAGAAGAGGAGAGACAGAGGGAGATCCAACAAAATTAGGTGGTTTCGGAGGGTGGAGGGAATGCAAAGGAGGCCCTATTTAGTTGTTTAGGTTTCTCATGGAGAGGAGTGGTGGTTATTGAAAGAGAGGATCTTCATTTGGGTATCTGCCGGTTTTAGTTCTTTTTAATGATGTAACTATAGCTAGCTTACAATAGCCAGTTTGGATATATAGTCTTCATAATGCTAAATTATATATTCTATTTGCACTCTAACTATATAAAGTTTGGACTTTTTTTTTATAGTAATGTAACTTTTAACTGCTCGATTTTGACATCCCAATATCATAAATTGTTGTTTCAAAACACATTTCGTCAATTGTTAGGTCCTAAATAGTCGTGTTCGATGTTGAGTGATATATATATATATATATATATATATATATATATATATATATATATATATAAATATATATATATATATATATATATATATTTAAAGTATATATATATATAAATATATATATATAAAGGTTATTTTGGAGCCATCTCAAAACTTACCTAACAAACCACAACCCAAGGTTAGTTATGGGCGAAGCTACTTTTTGATTTTCTTCATCAAAACTACTTATATAGATGGGTTTCAATGTAGTAACCATATGTTCTTTTTTACATCTTTTTTGCTATTGTGAATATATATTATTTTTATGAAAAAAAAATCAGTTTTAATAAAATTTCGACCATCTTCAATATTAAATTTTGATTTTTTTCCCCGTCTATATGGTACCGAACCTTCCACCCATCCTTCGACCAACAATGTCTCAGTTCATGTAAGTCTAGATTAATTTTTTAGACAAATGTTCTTCCTTCTCACATACCACTACTAAAATATTGGTATTTAGCGATGAAAAAATCCGTTGCTAAATACTACTTTTTCGCCGCTAATTACTTTTAGCGACGGATTATCGACTAAAACTATACGTTTATAGGTTTAACGTCGTTATGACAAATAAATCGGTAATCCGTCGGTATAGCGACGGATTACCGACGGATATGCCGACCAAAATTAGCAACGGATTAGCAACGAATATAAACCGTCGACAATCTCTGCAACATATTAACGATGGATTACCGACATATATTTGTGAGCCAAAAGTACAAATTTTTCAGAAGCTCAGCGAAGGATATTTCCTTCGCTAACTCGTATGATACGTTTTGGTATCAAACATCACGTCAGCAACGAATTTTTTTGTCGCTAGTTAGTCGCTGACCTACAAAAATTTCGTCGGTAGATGTCGGTAATCTGTCTCTGGCTTGTAAATTTTTTTAGTAATCCGTCGCTATTCCGTCGCTAAGCTTGTCATTATTGCCAGAATAAATGGCTCCTGATTTGCTCAAACCTGTCACTATATATATATATATATATATATATATATATATATATATATATATATATATACAATTACAGTAAAATGATATACAGTAAAATAAACTCCAATATATACACAAATTCATCCAGCACCAATATATACATTAAAATGAACTCCAATATATATCCAACCTGCTCAATCCATACAAACTCATCCAGCAGTCGCAACATAGTACATATACACAAAAAATTTCAATAATACATAAACTCCATAATGTTTATACAAACTCATCGATCAAATACAACCAAAAATCACACAAGATGCTCATAACATCAAACTGATGGTGGAGGAGGTGGCGGAGGCGCACGCATATATCTGCACCAGGACCAAACTGATGATCTGTTGTACGTCCTGGGCAGGAACACCTAGAAGAGTCGCCGGCGTGACAGAAGGCGCCGTGGTCGAAGTAGGAGCCGGTGTAGTAGGCGTTGTGGTCGGAGGAGGAGCCATTGCCGGAGGCGTTGAGGTCGAAGCTGGAGTCGGTGCAGTGGTAGCAGGAATCAGACCTGATGTGCTTAGAACTCATGTCACCTGGGTCATCTGACCCTGTAGGGCCACCAAAATCTGTGTAATCTACTGTAAACTGTAGGTTTCGGTAGTAACGCCGGTCTGTGTATCTATAGGTGGAGGTGGAGATGGAGGAGCTCTGGAATAAATAGACAACTGGGATGTCAACGATCCGGTACCGTACACGCTTCCCCCTTTCCATCTACCGACATCTTGTATCCACAAGTCGTTCCTCGCAGCCGGCATTGATGGCTGACTAGTCCCAGCTCCCCCTCGGCAATCCCCCTCCAACAGTAGTCCCTCCCTCACTGACTCGACTCTCTAAAGTCTTATACGTCGCCTATATTTATATAGGTGAATAGATTTAGAGTTAATATTCATATTTTAGTTACTATTAAGTATTGTTATGGCTAGGGTCTCATACGTCTCCTATATTTATATAGGTAAATAGATTTAGAGTTAATATTCATATTTTAGTTACTATTAAGTATTGTTATGGTTAGGTTCTCATAGGTCTCCTAAATTTTTCTTTAATTTATATTGCTAATTGGGGTTATAATTTAGAGTTAATAATCATATTGGAGTTAGGACTAACTATTTAGGTAAACTAAATATAGTTAAGTACAAAGAAGAAATGTAATTAGATATAGGACTCGAAAAACTTACATAGGCTTTGGTCGCCTGATCATCTACAAGCTTCCCATCCTTTTTTCGCTTGTTGGTACGCTAAAAAACTTTAGCAAAGTCGATGACGTTTGGATCTCTGCCTGTCCTGGCGACCTCCTCGTACTGTAACAATTAAACATCAATTTATAACTAAACATTAAATTTAAACAATTAAAGAAATAACAAATAAGAATACTCACCAACCGTCGATAATGCTCAGAAATTGGGATGGATCTACCCATGTGGTGACCACCCTTAGCACGGGCAGCCTTTGCCTTCTCGCACTTGGCCTTATAGGCCGGAGTGTCCATTTTCTTCTTCATCGCCTCCCAAAATTCCCCCTTCAACCACTCCTTGCGGAGAGCGCTATTTAGTGTAGCCGACGCCTTCTGGTCGTTGACCATATCCCTCAATCTATTGCTGGCGACGAACTTGTAGCACTTTCGGATCGCCTAATCTCTGTGCGCCGGCCACCAGTACAACTTCTGCAAATAAGAAGGAATAAAAACAAGTGAGCAAATATTTAAGAAATGTTGTAAACAAAGATGATATTATTTAGGCATACCCCAAGCATCTCTAGCTAAATGAATTGTCTATCAAGTAGGATGTCCTCGAAGTTCAGATAGGGACCATGGAATTGACGACACATCAAGTTGCCCAAATCTCTACTAGCCCGGACCAGAAAGAACCTGGAATTAACAAAATAATATACGATTAGAAAATAAAAAGAGTATGAATAAATGTGTATAATAACAATTATATACTTACGTCGTTCCATCGACCCACAGCTCGGGACGAGTGATGCTGTCTGGCCGCTCTGGTAGAGTAGGAGGGTCTGCAAATCCTGGTCAACGTATGTATACTCCACGGTCGAACAAAAGGCCAGGATATGGATTTGCCCCAGTAGGAGCGGCATATGTAGTCTCCGGCGTAGAAGACGGGGCACCAGCACCAGTAGGAGTAGATGCTGAAGGAATATCAGGGCTAGCTCTGCCGGTCGATGAACGAGTGAACGGCGGAGATAAGCCATCCTCCTTATCAACCAAGTCATCCTCATTAACTCCTCTGCGATCTGCAACTGGAGTACTAGGAAGAGCAGGAGGGCGGGATGAAGATCCTCAACGTCGTGTATATTGGCCTCGACTCGCCATATACAAATCTGAAAGAAATAAAAAAAATAGTGTGATGATATAAATAATCAATAAAAATCTAATAGAAATTAAAAAATGGTGTGTTGATACAAATAATCAATGCTAATCTAATAGAAATAAAAAATGGTGTGATGATACTCATAAGTAGGTAATACGTACTAATCTTCTTCGTCTTTCGAATTATCTTCATCTTCTGCTTCTTTATTTTCACTATCACTTCCACTTTCACCTTCACCTTCAAATTCTTCTTTCTCATCCGATACGTCCATTTCAGACTCCTCCTCTACATGAGGTAAGTCCTCTATGTCAAGCTCTTCGTCAACTATATGATCCTCTACAGTAACGTCAACTTCCATATCGTCAATGCCGGCTAAACTCATATATGTTGGTTGATGCATGACTACCTCATCCTCTTGGTATGCTTGATCTCCAATATTATATGTATTTCTTATTTTAGTTTTGCATACAGCCCACCAATCATGAGTAGTGCATCGTCGACTAGGATAACTCATGTAGTACACTTGGACTGTTTGACTAGCCAACACAAATGGTTCAAAACCTACATATCTTTTTCTATGTTTTATATCAATAAATCCAAACTGTTTTTCAATTCTCCATCCTTGCTTGGGTACGAACCAATCACATTTAAACAGCACAATTTTGGTATCAAAAGAGTAATCCAGCTCTACAATATCTATTAGAACACTGTAATAGTCAAATTCTGGATCGACATCATAGACTAAACCCCTTACACAAACTCCGAAATTCTTTGTATAATTAGCCTCCTTATCGACAAATGAGTGATTGATAGGCTTATTAGTAGTTCTAAATTTGAAGCCATTGATGGTATATCCATTCCAATATTTCGTCCTCTTGCTTGGTCCGATAGCTAGTGCTCGAAGTATTTCGTTCTGCAATTGTGTGCCAGGACAAAAAACCTAAAACATCACGTATCATAACGTCATTAGACAAAACTTGGACAAATTATTGAATTTAGAATAGTTAAATAATTTTAATCCTTATATAATTATGGAACCATGACATAAATTTTCTATCAACCTCTCTAGCAAGATCATCATCATCAATGTTAGGTCTCTCGATTTTTATCTCAGCTCTAAAAATTCTATGATAATAATGAAAAAAGTTAGAGAACTTCTTTTACAAGTATATAGCAAAATTGGAATATGTAGCAAAATTATGTCGCTTACTTCTCTATATCTTCCATCTCCTCCATACCACTATTTAGGTAGATATACTGATGAGCAACTTCAAACTCCTTGTCCTCCAACCATCGTAACTTAAAAGCACTTGTATGCTTGCTAGCAACATTAAAGATAGTGCAGATTCCACTATTCGGTGCATCGACCTCACCTTCATCATTTTTTGGTGCTCTATTCCAGTTTATTCTGACATGAATATCGAAGTAGATTGAGCAGAAGTTTTAGACCTCCTCAATAGTATATGCTTCGTATATCGAAGCTTCTATATGAGCCTTATTGCCCACCTTCTTATTCAGGTGATGTAGATATCTGTAAATAATATATTTAATATTAGAATTATTTGAATAAAAAAAATATTAGTACTAGATAATTAATTATTTTGTACTCTCAAATGGATACATCCATCGATAATGGATGGGGGCACCGATACGTGCTTCGTATGCAAGATGAATCGGCAAATGTTCCATACTATCAAAAAAGTCGGAGGGAAACACCTTTTCTAACTTGCACAATGTCAATACAATCTTTTTCTCAAGTTCAAACATATGTTATACCGTCAACTTACTTGAACACAAATCTCTAAAGAATATAAATAACTTGGCCAGCGGACCCCATACTTGCAACATCTCTCTCAGAGCGATCACTACAAGAATAAAGGCTTTTCTTGACGGGAAAAAACCATCACGAAATGGGTATCTTGACGGTTGCAGATCCGTCAAGTAGGCCGGAGTCAAGAAAAGTCCCCCCTTTTCTTGACGGTCACTGGCAGGGCTTTTCTTGACGGTTTTTGGCCGTCATATGAAGTAATTTTCTTGACTGTTTTTAGCCGTCAAGATAACAGTTTTTAAAAACCGTCAACGTAGACAAAAACTTTTCTTGACTCCGACCTAGATGACGGCCTTTAGCCGTCAAGAAAATAATTTATTTTGACAGACAAAATTCTTCATGAAAAGCAGTAATTCACGGCTATTATGCAGCATAATTTGAATTAAAATTGACGTTTGACAACCGTCAAGAGAAGCTATCCAAAGTACAAAAGAAGCTTGCCAAAATTTTGTCAAGAATTATATAATATTAATCAAATACACATAAATCAATCCAGAAGCTATACACATCAAATTACTATAAAACCCAATTTTTATATTAACAAACTATATTGTTCGTACAACAAAAACTTGTAATACACATCCCACCACATGTATTCTTCACTTGTCCAACCACAAAGTACACATATCCCACATCTGTTATCTCTATACCACTTAGACATCCAAACTACAAACATCCATCACTTGTCACCACAAAACATAATCCAACAATACAAAATGAAACCAAAAAAGTGGCAAACCAGATCGAAGCACATCCCTCCATATTCGCAGCATTCCCCTATTCACAGCATGCATGCACCTTCTTTTTTTGGCAAGTTGCTGAGAGAACAAGAACACAAATTATCAATATACCGTTCTTATATAGATACTCACTATTACAGAATTATCAATACAGATTGATTTATTACTGCACAAACAAGAACTCGAGACAATTTGAATCACTTGACAAAAATCTAAAGGCTAGCCATACTGAAACTATAACAAACAGGTATCAATTATGTAAAGAATCTGAAGGCTAGCTAAGTTATCAATCATGTAAATTTTCTCGTTGATGATTAGATATCAGTTCAGTTTGCTGTACGAAAAATGAATATAGGTAAAGATGCATAGAGGTATACTGAAAATGTCTAGATACAAACATGTATCAAATTGGACATAGAACAATAACAATAATAATAACTAAAGTAGTGTAGAGAAGTACAATGTAGTACAATGAAGCTATAAGCAGCAGGCTAGAGGCCATGCACACTGCAATGTACATAATATCAGAATTTTAAGCTCAAGCTTGAGTATCAGAGTTATAACCAGTTATAACCTGCTTTTATACATTGAAGTGTATACATTGAAGAAAATCTAGTGATCAAGGCACATGTGCCAACTCTGGTCCTAAACCGTTTAGAAAAACAAATGGTTATAAATAACAGAACATTGGTATGCATGAAATGGTTATTCCAAAAGTAATACAAACCAAAATTTATAAAACTTGAACATGATGAGTGATAAAAACTTAAATAAGAATGAAATGGTTCCAAAAGCAAATAGTTTCATGCCTCTTTCAAACCTACGCACAGAAAACTCCAGTTTTGTACATCAATAGTAGAAGAAGCAGAACTTAAGGAAATCAAAACCTTTATTTTCCAGTGATAAGAACCTACTTTTATCAATGGCTCAGTATAGAGCATAGGAGGTAGTAGCAAGTCTTCTATCTTTGGCCATATACTCTACTAAACTAAAAATTCAAGCTTCTATCATTGATATAAACATACATGATGTTCTGAGGTACAAGTCTGGCTAAGAAAATGGAAATAATTGAGTCCAATATTTCAAATATTTAAAGAAAATGGTTTGCAGTACTACTGCCTCCTTCTGTCCCATTCTCAACTGTTACCAACCACTTAAATATTTTGGACATGCAAGGCAAAGCATTCTAAAGAATGGAAAATGTAGAATTTTATAACTTCCAATCTCTTTGTTCCTCCAATCCAGCCCTTTCATTTCAGTGTATGTCTCAAAGTAAAGGACCCTATCGTAAAGCAACATTAAAAGCATTATGTGGCATTATCTGCTAAAAAGTTTCTGTCATTTTAATGAAGCCTTACACAAGCATCTTTTGGGCTGGTTGCTTATATATATATGGCCATGTGATGTGCCCAAAAGATAACATGCATCAAATGAGAGGATGCTAAATGTTTCAATGCCCAACCATTCAAAGATCTAAAGTAAGGAAGATAAAATTTGTAAATAAACAAACGCCAATGTAAAGCTTATGGAGTTACCTATATTCCTACTTTATATAGCAAAGGCAGTGGAGAGTACTATTAGCAACAGCATCCTTGATTCACCTGAATCACCTCTCTCATATCATATGGTCTCTTGTTTGTGTAGATGTGCCGATAAGAGTATCCTATTAACAAACAGATAAACATTACTAACCATGATGATTGTTATTAATGAAGAAATAGGAAAATAATCAGATACAGACCATAGACCCAATGTTGGCCCTATGCTCTTGGCTTGAACCAAAATGCTCTCTGCTGAGTAACATAGAGGGATGTGAACATTGTGCAACTACAGCTACTTCTTCCCATTATTAGCAAAAGCAACAGTCTTTCTACTTAGTCATCAAATTAACGAAAATATGTAACATCCTTTCATTTCTAGAGTCACAGCTAGGGCAAAACTTAGCTGCTTCATTGTGTATTTTCATTGTCTCTATCTGTTCAATAAGGGTTGCATCTGAACTGCGCTATACAGACACCAGCAATTCTTAAGTATGTTTAGTTCCTTGGCAAAGTTCTTTGATCAATCATACTTACACCTCTTTTATTAAACAACATGACATCCAATCATGTATTTAAGAAAAGAAAAACAATGCCAATCAAGCTTTAGTCCAAACTTATATTAAGATTCTTGTTGTATGGGAGAATGGGATGTGAAAAATCAAATCTCAGCAAGTATGGAGGTGTGTCACGACCCGCTCCCGAATAATCGGACACGAGTCGGACACGCCAAGCCTTCGTCGTTAGACACGACGAAGTAAGCTGTACCAAACTAGGGAAATCTAACTAGAAAATCATAAATGTGTACAATCACAACATCTAAAAACGTTCCCAGAACGATCACCATAATCCACAAATCCATAAAACATAAGTGTACTAGTCATCTGGAATGAAATATACTATGAACTCTAAAATAATATCTAGGAGTAAAGCTAAACAGTCTAAACCTGAAGCCTCTAGCTAAGTCATGTCTCTATCCTGCTCAGCTAATGTCTCGGGCTCTGGCCCATACGGTAGAATGATATCCTGCAAGTACACCTACAATATATCCAGTCAGGAGCGGAGCAAAGTACAGTTCTAGATAATGAACAAGAACATCATGATATGGAAATGAGTACAGGAGAACATTAATAGGAAATACAGGAAATGAATATAAATGTACAGGAATGTAAAGTATAGGAATGAAACTATAATCCTGAAGTAAAAGACATGACAAGTGCACCATATTTGAAATACAACTAGCCTATGTGACCGGCTGGGGTGAGTACAAGAGCATGTATAGGAGTACATGAATATGGTACGGCTTAGGACCCGCGTGCACGATACGAGGCCTAAGCTATCTACATGAATATAGTAACCGGGGTTTGGTCACATAGCTAGTGTATTTCCCCATCCGACACAAGTAAGTACAAGAACAAGAGATACATGGGTACAAGATATCGTGTCATGATGTGTCACAAAAAGTACAAGAAATATAAATGCACAAGACCGTAGAAAAGTACTTGCCTTGCTCAGGATAATCGAGAGTAGAAAATAGAGCTGTAGGGCCTCCTGAATAGGTACAAGTGGGTTAATGATATGAATATTTATTTGACTAGTTTTGCTAACTAACATTCATTCATAACATAATATAATCTAACTATCACTATATAATACTAGCTATCACTAATTATCTATAGCTGCACTAATGTACTAATTAGGTAACCAAGTTAGCAGTAATTAATAATAGTCATTATGCTAATAATCTAAGCATTTATCAAAATATACCTATTCACTAGTTACAACATATTAGGCATACCCACAGAAGATATAAGTATGTAATTGCAAAGTTTGACAACTGACACTACCATCATGAGATTTGGCCTAGTCCAATACTCTAACTCACAATTACACTTAGTTCATACTCTTGTAGGATTAATCTTCATTATGTCCAATTGGAGATATTACTCAAACATAAGATACATGAAGCACATGGTACCAGGAACTAAAGATGCAACACCCTCTAACACCAATCCCCTAGCTGCGGTAAACACAGCTCAACCCTCTGTAGTTGCCCTAAATTTGCTACTCTAATCAGTCTAATCACACCAAGATGAGCGAACACCTTAAACCCAGGTACTGGCACTTCATTCAGTGCACTAGTTTATCTACATCAAGATTAGCTAACTATCATAAACCTCTATGAATAGACATCCCTGCATTATATAACTCAGCTAAAAGGAAAGAATGGAACAAATGACCAAAATCTACATAATTCAGACTTAGCAAACAGTTAACATTAAAGAGGTGACACTCAAAGCACAACTGCATCAATCCCTTGCTTAAATGAAATGAACTCATGATACTGCATTCATATCTAGGTGATCCTCAAGCTAATACAACTCCAATCTCCAGTCATATCCAGATAAGAAGAAGAACAGAGAACACACACCAAATTATATATAACCCCGGCCAAATACACATTTGAATCTAGCAGCTACTATGTAACTCAGAATATAAGAAAAATGTATAGAAACGAACATCCCTGGCTCCAACTGGACCCAACAATAGAAACCAAATAAAAATTACGAAGACAACAGATCAATTTACAACAAAACTTCAGAAGGAAGAATATACCAAAGCTAATTCCTCAATAAAAATAATTTCCTTATCATAACCAAACCAGTTCAGACTCCCCCCCGATCCTGCCATCGCTGACTCTATCCTGGACACGCCACACTTCTGGACACGCACACCAGGTGGACACGATCAACACTTAAACACAACAATGCTAGACACGAACAATCCAGAGTTCCTGCCTTTGCTACAATTCCTGCTACAGATTCGACTTCTCCTTGATACACGTACCCATATCAGCCCCGGACACGCATCCAACTCACACATCCCTGATTCCCTATGCACTTCAGCAATTAAATACAACTATTATCGATCATAAGGTGCATAAAAGTGTACATGTGTCCGACACCGATCCTCCCGTGTCAAATTCGGATACGACAAGTTCCAGCATTCTCAATGGGCAATAGAACGAACACCTGATGCTCAAGAAATAAAGAAATAATTTTAATTATCGATTTGCATTTCTACAGTTGAATCAAAATAAAACAGCAACAATGATCGTCTCCATGAACCAATCATTTGATCAAGAATCATGAAAAATATTGTTGAGACAAAGACTTGCCGATCGATTCCACAATTTCTCACTCGTCTTCGACCAATCGGCTCGGTTCCGATCTCAATTCCGATCAAGTAGAATTTTGAGAATTTCATATCGAAATAAGGCAGTACAGAGGAGAACGGATCCAAAGGATCGCAACTCGTCTAAGAGCTGCTCGTCAAACTTGTCAGAGGAGAAAGCGCCGGAGAAACTATATCGCACGTTGTCACCGGAAATGGACGGCGAGCTCGCGGCGAGGTTGCCGGAGAAGATGATGCGTGAAGGAGGTGACGAGTCTTAGCTGCCGCTGGAGAGCTGCTGGTGGCGGGGTGGCGTCCGTCGAGTAGTTCAGTCGCCGGCGTGGCTCTGATTCATCGCCGCCGTCACCATAGAGAATCATCGCCTAGCTCGGTTGTCACTCCCCAATCCTGGAATACGTATTTTAATACGTAAATTGATAAATTATATTTACCTTGAATTTATACGATATTTATTATGCAGTATTTCTTCATGCATTTTCCAAAATATTCGACAAAATATTATTTCCTAAATTATTTTCTGCATTTGGGCCTACGGTTTTGGCTCATTTGGGTAACCTATTCTTGGTTCACCAATGGTTCATCATGAACCCATGGGTCCAAGATCTTTATATATATAACTCATCCCATTCTCTCTCCTCTCATTTACTTCCTCTTATTTATTTCCTCCACCAACCAAGGCAAGTACCAACTTGCTCAAGAGATGGATCTATAATTTTGTCAATGATTTCTTACAAAACTATTTGCCAAAACATGTTCTTCTCCTCAATCTATACTAGTTTAGAACTTAGAAATTTCCATTTTGAAGCTTTGATTTTTGTAGATCTAAGTTTTAATCATTTTCGGATTTCCTTGGTCTTGATCTATTTTCGTTGGGGTTTTGTGGGTTTTGATGCTTCCATGTGGAAGAGCATTCAGTTTTACCCAAGTTGGAACTTTGGAAATCTGGATTTGGAGTTCGGATGACCAAGTTATGATGTCTTGAAGCTTGGATTCAGCCATGGTGTTCTTGCTGTTTAGAGAAGACAATGAGCAGTGTGCTCCTGTTTGAGCACGCTTTCTGTTGGAAGCGTGTCTCCCCTTGAGCTTGCGTGACTTTTCACGCAGCTCTCCCCTTGAGCTTGCGTGACTTTTCACGCAGCTCTCCCCTTGAGCTTGCATGACTTTTCACGCAGCTCTCTCCTTGAGCCTGAGTGACTTTTCACGCAGCTCTCCCCTTGAGCTTGCGTGACTTTTCACGCAGCTCTTCCCTTGAGTCTGCGTGACTTTTCACGCAGCTCTTCCCTTGAGTCTGCGTGACTTTTCACGCAGCTCTTCCCTTGAGTCTGCGTGACTTTTCACGCAGCTCTTCCCTTGAGTTTGCGTGACTTTTCACGCAGCTCTTCCCTAGAGTCTGCGTGACTTTTCACGCAGCTCTTTCTTTGAGTCTGCGTGACTTTTCACGCAGCTCTTCCCTTGAGTCTGCTTGACTTTTCACGCAGCTCTTCCCTTGAGTCTGCGTGACTTTTCACGCAGCTCTTCCCTTGAGCCTGTGTGACTTTTCACGTATGCTGCCTTGAGTGAGCCTGCGTGACTTTTTCACGTATGCAGCTCCCCTCCAGCGTGCGTGCTTTTGTGCGTACGCTTTTGATATTTTATCAGATATTATATGCCCATTTTATATCCTTACGCCTTTTGTCCCGAGCATGATATGAGCACTAATGTGACCCCGGAGAACAAAGTGTTTCTACCCGATACCTGTACCTGAATGTCCCAGTTCTTGTTCATGCTCGACAAATGACTCGTAACTCTACGTGGCATATTTGTAATGATGCATTACACTAAGGAGGGTAGCACATGTTGACATACTGATTGACATGGATCCTCTTTGGGGTACTCATACTAAAGTACGACTTTAGGGGGATAATCATGCAGGCCACAGCATGTGAGTCCAAGATTTCACCTAGGGTTAAATTAGGCAACTAAACATACTAGATGCATGGGGAGGGCAAAATCTCGAGATCGTGTTACACCAGCCGCCTTGAGATATTGTCTCGACGTGCCGGCTGGTCTCCACGGATACTGTGTCATCTGCAACGAGTGGATGACTGTATCCGATTAATTCCTGCTATATATTATATGTTTTAGCAAGGTGGCCTTACGAGGGACCTGTGCTCAATTATACCTGTCTACGCGAACCCCTGGGTTGGCTAGCCTTGCTGAAAAGATACAATCTGAGGATTTTCTAAATAACATGACGCGAGGATAACCTCGACCCACTAGAAACTCATAGACTTGATTGATCGTGAAAACGACTTGCTTGTATCCTATTACCTTCCGTGAATAACTGAGGGAAGCGGACTGTCATGGTACGTGATCTAACCCATGTTCTTGTTTGATTGTTGGGTTGGTTATCGTGCTATGACCGGCTGTGGACCGAAGTTATGAACGGAAGACTTATTATGGTTGTGAAGTGCTACTTCTGTGAATGACTGAGGAACGTGGTCTATCGTGGTACATGATCCAACCCATGTTCTTGTTTGATTGTTGGGTTGGTTATTGTGCTGCGATAGGCTATCCTCTGAAGTCACGATCAGGAGGTTTTATTGTTTATACCTTTTAACTTATGTGAAAGTTATAGAGTACGACACGTCCCGACTCCATGCGGCACCTTTTGTCCTTGTTTGGTTGTAAGGGTGCCATATGGGTTCGAGGATGTTGCGCTACCCTATAATAGTAGTATAAGTATTACTATTATCAATCATTCTATCAACTGGGTTTTTAATCTTAACTCTTGTGCCCCTTTGGCGGTACTTGCTATTCGGGGCTGACCCCGCTGGTTTTGTTTGGCCAGATCTCGTAGCAGAGCCAGAGGACACGATCTTCCTCCCTGACATCCATGGTGCATACTAGGAGCATGGCGGTTCGGGGACTCGAGTGGGTTTCTTCTCCACCACTCCTGTTTATATATTTTGCGGCATTTAGCCACCGGCACCTGTTAGCCGAATTACATGATATTTTGTGTCAGTACAGAATTGTAAATAAACTGACTGCAGCTGTGTATAATTTTGTACTCCTGACTCTCTGAGATAGCTAAATTATAAAGCTAGTCTCTCATGATCATTTTGATGAAGCGTCAGGCACGCCTTACTGCTTTATCTTTAATGTTCATTTTATTGCTGATGTGACTTGATTGATTGAGACATAGAACTCTGTGGGACCATAGGAGACTTGATTGTAGCATGTACCCCTAGTCTCTTGACAGCTACGATCGCCGTATGATGTTACGTACCTCATATGGAGTAGCTGGCCTAGTCCGTCTCCGTATTTCGGTACTGGGGCGTGACAAGGTTTTAGTGGTGGCCCATGCAGGTCTGATTTTCAGACTTGTGGGGTATTACGAATTATTAGGAGTCTCAATCAAAACTTGTTCCCCTTGAAATTCCGTTTCAAATTCTCTGTCCTTGCCTTGATCTCTAACCTGACTTGCATCCTCGAAATCTTCCTCGTCCGGACTTGATAATCTTATATTCTTCTCTATAGGGGTGCTTCATTCTCAGTAGCGGGTGAGGCCCATGAGGAAGAGCAGCAAGAGCATGGCTCGACTCGGCGCCAGCAGGGGAGAGAACCTTCTCCAGGGCAGACACGAGCAGAAATGGAACCAGAGGCAGTGCAGCCGCCGGTTATTGAAACTCCTGCAGCACCAGCAGCGACGGCAGTACCAGACACCGTAGCACTCCTGGAGATCATCCGGAGGTTTCTTGCCACTAACCAACAGCAACAGACTCGGCAGCAGGAGCAGAACGTGTTGCTGAACCAAGGATTTCAGTTAGCTCTTGAGAGGAGTGTCGGGGCTGACTCGAGAGCATCAGGAAGGTTTCGTCGCTTGAACCCGAGGTATTTTGATGGCACAAAGGATGCCATCACTGCGGATGCATGGATTCAAGACATCGAAGCCATTCTTGTGGCAGCCAAGGTTCCAGATGATGAGAAGGTTGATCAGGTCAAACTGGTACTTCAGGATCTTGCCCGCAACTGGTGGGCATCAGAAGAAGTTGGTGCAAGATGCCCTGTTCGTTGGACCACCTTCAGTGACAGATTCAAGGCCAAGTATTTTGGCATAGTAGCTCGATATGAGCTCCAGCAGAAGTTTATCAGTCTCAAGCAAGCAGGCAAGACCGTAGATGGGTATGCAGCAGAGTTCTGCAGACTGTGCCGTTTCGTACCAGCAATGGTGGCAACGGAGCCAGAGAAAGCTATGAGGTTCCAGCAGGGACTTCATTTAGAATTATTACAGCTTGTAGAAGGACATGACTACCAGACGTTTGACGCTATTTTGACGGCCGTTCGGAGGCACGAGCTTACCCAGCAGAGGTTGGCATCGAGGACAGGAGGTCAGAAGAGATCTCATTCCCAGGTTGGAGGAGGAGCAATGCAGCGAACATCGGCACCAGCACCCGGTGTACGTATTCATGATACAGGAGCGCCGCGGAGGACGGCCGTGTCAACTAATACAGCGCCAGTTCGACATCAGCAGTCGAGGAACCAACAACAGCGTCAGGGAGCACCCCAGGGCTGTACATTCTGTGGGAAGGCAGGACACACGAGGGAGGTGTGCCGGTCAGCGAATGGCTTATGCTTGAGGTGTGGTAGTTCAGACCACCGTATCTCCACTTGTCCTGTGATGCAGAGGCCAGGAGGGCCAGCTCAGCAGTTTCCAACGTTGCCAGCTCCGGTGGCAACCCCGAGTGGAGGACCAGTATTAGCAGTAAGGCCCCTAGCCCAGCGTCTACCAACGCAGGCTCAGATATTCCGCCAGGCACAGGAAGCCGAAGGCCCTCAGAGGCAGCAACAGCATGGTCGAGGAAGGCCGTAACAAGGAGCTCAACGGAGCCAGGGACAGGCTCTCACATTATCCTTGGGAGAGGCTCTAGCGTCTAGTGACGTGGTGGCAGGTAAAATTCTCGTCATCTCATTTTTCGCTGTAGCATTATTTGATTCAGGCGCTACTCATTCATTCATCTCTGCACAATATGCTACACGGATTGGATTAGAGTTTGAGGCATTGCCGGAGAGGATGGATATACTCACCGGCAATGGGCTCGTAGAAGTTAGCAGAGTATGCTTTTTATGTCCGGTAGAGGTGTATGGGCATTTACTGCCCGCATCATTGATTGAATTCCCTATGGGGAATTTTGATGTCGTTTTTGGCATGGACTGGTTGAGAGACAGTCATGCGATAATTGATTGTAGAGAAGGTAGGGTCATATTCAGCGTTCCTGGGATGGAGCAGTTCATCTTTACTCGAACCTTGAAGAATCAGGCCGGAGGCGTCATCTCAGCAGCAGTGTCAGAGCCAGGACAGATTCCGAGAGTGGTCGAAGATTTTCTCGACTTTTTCCCTGATGAGCTCCCAGGGATACCCCCAGTCAGAGAGGTAGAATTTAGCATTAAGTTGAACCCTGAAACGAGGCCTATTGTAGACAGAGTTTACAGAATATCGCCGTCAGAACAGGATAAGTTGTATCAACATGAAGAAGAGTTGAAGTCTAAAGGATTCATCCGAGACAGTAAATCGTCCTGGGCCGCGCCAGTGATTCTAGTTCCCAAGAAGGATGGGTCGACGAGGATGTACATCGACTACCGCAAGCTGAATGCAGTAACAGTGAAGAATAAGTACCCACTACCAAAGATAGATGACCTGTTTGACCAGTTGAGCAAGGCCAGCGTCTTTTCTAAGATCGATCTTCGGTCAGGATACTATCAAGTAAGAGTCCGAGAGCAAGACATACTGAAGACAGCATTCAGATCTAGATATGGGCATTATGAGTTTTTAGTAATGCCCTTTGGACTAACCAACACCCCCGCAGTATTCATGGATTTAATGAACCGCATCTTTCTGCCGTATTTGGATAAATTTATGGTGGTGTTCATAGATGACATTCTTGTCTATTCCAGCAGTGAAGAGGAGCATGAGAAACATCTTAGGACTGTCTTACAGACATTGAGGGAGCATCAACTTTATGCGAAGCTCGACAAGTATGAATTCTGGTTAGATCATATTTCGTTCCTGGGGCATGTAATTTCTGGGGCAGGAGTGTCAGTGGATCCGAAGAAGATTGAGGCCGTAGAGCATTGGCCAGTCCCGAGAACGGTTGCAGAAGTACGAAGTTTCTTAGGATTAGTTGGTTACTACAGAAGGTTCGTGGCGGACTTTGCCAAGATCTCTGCGCCCTTAACACGTTTGACGCACAAGGACGTAGAGTTTGTTTGGTCAGCTAGCTGTCAGGCATCATTTGAAGAATTGAAGAAGAGATTAATCTCATCCCCGATCTTGACGCTTTCAGTAGGAGCGAGAGGCTTTACAGTATATTGTGACGCATCTGGGAAGGGTCTTGGATGTGTATTGATGCAGCACGGAAAGGTGATAGCGTATGCATCTCGACAGCTTCGAGACCATAAGAAGAATTACCCGACTCACAATTTGGAGTTAGCAGCTGTGGTGTTTTTACTCAAGTTGTGGAGACATTATTTATACGAAGATCGGGTAGAAATCTATACTGATCATAAGAGTTTGAAATATGTATTCACGCAGCGAGATTTGAACATGAGGCAAAGAAAATGGTTAGAACTGCTGAAGGATTTTGATTTAGATCTTCAGTATCATCCAGGCAAGGCGAATATAGTTGCAGATGCACTGAGTAGGAGAGACAGTGCCTTTATCTTAACCGCACAGAAGCATATTTTAGAAGACCTTCAGAGTATGGGAATCGAAGTAGTTTTGCCAAGGGATATAGGAAGAATGACCAGTATACAGATTCAGTCAACCTTAGTAGAGAGGATAAGGGCAGCACAAGTAGGAGATCCACAGATTCAGAAGTTGCGGTCGGAGGGTGAATCAGGCCGTAGGAAGGAGTTAGTGATTCATGAAGATGGTACGCTCAGGTTTGGAAACAGACTCTGTGTACCGAGTGGAGACCTTCGGCAAGAAGTTATGTCCGAAGCTTATAGTTCTATTTACTCCATTCATCCAGGAGGAACAAAGATGTATCGAGATATCAGGCAGTACTTTTGGTGGAATGGCATGAAAAGAGAGAGAGCGAGATTTGTATCCAAGTGTCTGGTATGTCAGCAGGTGAAAGCCGAGCAGCAGAGACCAGCAGGGTTGCTACAGCCGCTTCCTATTCCAGAATAAAAATGGGAGCACATCACGATGGATTTTGTGACCGGTTTACCTAGATCTCCGACTGGTAAGAATGCAGTCTGGGTAATAGTAGATCGACTCACAAAGGTCGCTCATTTTCTTCCCTTCCGAGTTGGACAGACTACTGAACAGTTAGCAGAAATGTACATGAAGCAGATAGTAAGGCAGCACGGTGTTCCAGTTAGTATAGTATCAGATCGGGATACGCGGTTTACTTCCCATTTTTGGCGGAGCTTACACCAAAGTTTGGGAACCAAGTTAAGATTCAGTACTGCTTATCATCCACAAACTGACGGGCAATCAGAAAGAACCATTCAGACGTTAGAAGATATGCTACGGGCGTGTACCTTGGATTTTGGCGGATCTTGGGAGGATCACCCTCATCTAGTGGAGTTCTCCTATAACAACAGCTATCAGGCTAGCATTCAGATGGCCCCGTTCGAAGCATTGTACGGAAGAAAGTGCAGGTCCCCTTTGGCATGGGACGACGTCGGAGAACGGAAGTTGTTGGGACCAAAGATGATCACGCAGACTGTGGAGATAGTTAAGTTGGTCAGAGAACGCCTTCGAGTTGCGCAGGACCGACATCGTCATTGGACAGATCAGCATCGTAGGCCTCTAGAGTTCAGAGTTGGCGACCAAGTGTTTCTGCAGATTTTGCCTACTCGGGGTATCATCAGATTTGGAACCAGAGGAAAGCTTAGTCCAAGATACGTTGGTCCTTTTAAGATTCTTGCTCGGGTAGACGATGTGGCTTATCGACTTGCCCTTCCGCCTTCGTTAACTGGCATACATGATGTGTTTCATGTGTCCCAATTATGTGGGTATGTCCCGGATCCGAGTCATGTCCTCGATCATTCTGAGTTAGTCGTTGGTACCAACCTAACTTACGAGGAACAACCCGTATCTATTTTAGATCGGCGAGAGAAGGTACTCAAGAATCGGACGATAAACCTTGTCCGTATTTTTTGGAACCATCACTCTTCGGAAGAGTCAACCTGGGAGCGCGAGGACGAGATCAGATCTCGGTATCCGCATTTGTTTGACTAATAAGGTATATTTTTGCACCTTATTGACACGATTCCATGCTTATCTGTACCTGCTTGTTTTGTACTTTGTGATGTATGATAATAACTGCTATGATAGTTAACTTGTATATGATTGAGCCTTGCTTGCCCTGATTTCACTATCCTCTCTTGGCTGGAATTCCGAGGACGGAATTTTTCTAAGAAGGGTAGAGATGTCACTCCCCAATCCTGGAATACGTATTTTAATACGTAAACCGATAAATTATATTTATCTTAAATTTATACAATATTTATTATGCAGTATTTCTTCATGCATTTTCCAAAATATTCGACAAAATATTATTTTCTAATTTATTTTCTGCATTTGGGACTACAGTTTTGGCTCATTTGGGTAACCTATTCTTGGTTCACCAATGGTTCATCATGAACCCTTTGGTTCATCATGAACCCATGGGTCCAAGATCTTTATATATATAACTCATCCCATTCTCTCTCCTCTCATTTACTTCCTCTCATTTATTTCCTCTACCAACCAAGGCAAGTACCAACTTGCTCAAGAGATGGATCCATAATTTTGTCAATGATTTCTTACAAAACTATTTGCCAAAACATGTTCTTCTCCTCAATCTATACTAGTTTAGAACTTAGAAATTTCCATTTTGAAGCTTTGATTTTTGTAGATCTAAGTTTTAATCATTTTCGAATTTCCTTGGTCTTGATCTATTTTCGTTGGGGTTTTGTGGGTTTTGATGCTTCCATGTGGAAGAGCATTCAGTTTCACCCAAGTTGGAACTTTGGAAATCTGGATTTGGAGTTCGGATGGCCAAGTTATGATGCCTTGAAACTTGGGTTCAGCCATGGTGTTCTTGCTGTTTGGAGAAGACAGTGAGCAGTGTGCTCCTGTCTGAGCACGCTTCCTGTTGGAAGCGTGTCTCCCCTTGAGCTTGCGTGACTTTTCACGCAGCTCACCCCTTGAGCTTGTGTGACTTTTCACGCAGCTCTCCCCTTGAGCTTGCGTGACTTTTCACGCAGCTCTCTCCTTGAGCCTGCGTGACTTTTCACGCAGCTCTCCCCTTGAGCTTGCGTGACTTTTCACGCAGCTCTTCCCTTGAGTCTGCGTGACTTTTCACGCAGCTCTTCCCTTGAGTCTGCGTGACTTTTCATGCAGCTCTTCCCTTGAGTCTGCGTGACTTTTTACGCAGCTCTTCCCTTGAGTCTGTATGACTTTTCACGCATCTTTTTCCTTGAGTCTGCGTGACTTTCAACGCATCTCTTCCCTTGAGTCTGCGTGACTTTTCACGTAGCTCTTTCCTTGAGTCTGCGTGACTTTTCACGCAGCTCTTCCCTTGAGTCTGCGTGACTTTTTACGCAGCTCTTCCCTTGGGTCTGCGTGACTTTTCACGCAGCTCTTCCCTTGAGTCTGTGTGACTTTTCACGCAGCTCTTCCCTTGAGTCTGCGTGACTTTTCACGCAGCTCTTCCCTTGAGCCTGTGTGACTTTTTATGTACGCTGCCTTGAGTGAGCCTGCGTGACTTTTTCACGTACGCAGCTCCCCTCGAGCGTGCGTGCTTTTGTGCGTACGTTTTTGATATTTTATCAGATATTATATGCCCATTTTATATCCTTACGCCTTTTGTCCCGAGCATGATATGAGCACTAATGTGACCCCGGAGAACAAAGTGTTCCTACCCGATTCCTGTACCTGAATGTCCCAGTTCTTGTTCATGCTCGACAAATGACTCGTAACTCCACGTGGCTTATTTGCAATGTGCATTACACTAAGAAGGGTAGCACATGTTGACATACTGATTGACATGGATCCTCTTTGGGGTACTCGTACTAAAGTACGACTTTAGGGGGATAATCATGCAGGCCACAGCATGTGAGTCCAAGATTTCACCTAGGGTTAAATTAGGCAACTAAACATACTAGATGCATGGGGAGGGTAAAATCCCGAGATCGTGTTACACCAGCCGCCTTGAGATATTGTCTCGACGCGCCGGCTGGTCTCCACGGATACTATGTCATCTGCAACGAGTGGATGACTGTATCCGATTAATTCCTGCTATATATTATATGTTTTAGCAAGGTGGCCTTACGAGGAACCTGTGCTCAATCATACCTGTCTACGCGAACCCCTGGGTTGGCTAGCCTTGCTGGAAAGATACGATCTGAGGATTTTTTAAATAACATGACGCGAGGATAACCTCGACCCACTAGAAACTCGTAGACTTGATTGGCCGTGAAAATGACTTGCTTGTATCCTATTACCTTCCGTGAATAACTGAGGGAAGCGGACTGTCATGGTACGTGATCCAAACCATGTTCTTGTTTTATTGTTGGGTTGGTTATCGTGCTATGACCGGCTGTGGACCGAAGTTATGAACGGAAGACTTATTATGGTTGTGAAGTGCTACTTCTGTGAATGACTGAGGAATGTGGTCTATCGTGGTACATGATCCAACCCATGTTCTTGTTTGATTGTTGGGTTGGTTATTGTGCTGCGATAGGCAATCGACTGAAGTCACGATCAGGAGGTTTTATTGTTTATACCTTTTAACTTATGTGAAAGTTATAGAGTACGACACGTCCCGACTCCATGCGGCACCTTTTGTCCTTGTTTGGTTGTAAGGGTGCTATATGGGTTCGAGGATGTTGCGCTACCCTATAATAGTAGCATAGGTATTACTATTATCAATCATTCTATCAACTGGGTTTTTAATCTTAACTCTTGTGCCCCTTTGGCGGTACTTGCTATTCGGGGCTGATCCCGCTGGTTTTGTTTGGCCAGATGTCGTAGCAGAGCCAGAGGACACGATCTTCCTCCCTGACATCCATGGTGCATACTAGGAGCATGGCGGTTCGGGGACTCGAGTGGGTTTCTTCTCCACCACTCCTACTTATACATTTTACGGCGTTTAGCCACCGGCACCTGTTAGCCGGATTACATGATATTTTGTGTCAGTACAGAATTGTAAATAAACAGACTGCAGCTGTGTATAATTTTGTACTCCTGACTCTCTGAGATAGCTAAATTATAAAGCTAGTCTCTCATGATCATTTTGATGAAGCGTCAGGGACGCCTTACTGCTTTATCTTTAATATTCATTTCATTGCTGATGTGACTTGATTGATTGAGACATAGAACTCTGTGGGACCATAGGAGACTTGATTGTAGCATGTACCCCCTAGTCTCTCGACAGCCACGATCGCCGTATGACATTACGTACCTCATATGGAGTAGCTGGCCTAGTCCGTCTCCGTATTTCGGTACTGGGGCGTGACATCGGTAGCCACTGTCGTCGGAGAATCGCCGCTTAGCTTTGCCACTGTCGTCGGAGTCGATGGGTTATGTCGGGATTAGGAAAAATTTAGGGAGAAGGAAATAATGAAAACATAAATGAGTTCACTCTCTCTCAGGAAATAATTAAAAGGCTGGTTTTATTCAAAAAACTCCTCCCACTAAAAGACAATTAACAAAAAGGACCCCCCTTTTATGAATTACACAAACAGTCCAAAAATCTATTAGAAAAGCGGTTATAAGTTGTTAGGGAGTAGGGACCACTCCAAATAAATTTGAAAATTAGTTATTTGTTAAAAAATTCAAATCTCCCTCCAAACGCAATTATGAAATATTTTAGAAAATATATAATCACGAATTATTATTATTTGAAATGTTTCAAATCGAACTCATTATTATTCAGTAAACTAAAATATTTCTCGAAAATAGAATGGTGGAGTTACAAATCTCTCCCCTTAAAATAATTTCGTCCTCGAAATTCAAAGGGTACAGTAGGCATAGTTATCATAAAATTAAGACTGATCAATTAAGTTGGTCATACTATAGTATTACATTTAACCATGACAAAATAAATTATCTTGCACGATCAACTAAACACGATCCAAATCAAAATTGAGGCACGGTGGAAAAATGGTCATGATCAAAACTATTCAGTCACGGTTTCAAATTATCAGACATGATTGATAGGAACAAAAGTATAATCAACAAAAAATATAGGTACGATCAGAATTTCTGGATATGATCAGAGGTAGGGTTTGGAAGGATCTAGCATGGCAAAATAAACAGTGAAGTGGCAGGATCAATAATGACCAAATTGGTCAGACACTAATCGAGACAAGATTTTAATTAATACCATGTACGATAATTTCATACCTAAAATTAAAATGATACAATCCACAATAATCAAAATTAAACAAGCACGCGATGAAATGAAGTTTCAATTATGACTTATAGGCGTAGAATCATGAAGGGCACGATCTTCGAAGCACGATTTGAATCGAAAGTTAGTCACAAATGGACTAGAGCAAGATGGAAAAATCACGGTTGGATAGACATGACTAAAATTGAAGTTTTGATAACGCACGGTCGAAATATATGCACGATTTTTTTTAAAATCGAATTAAACGGAATCAAGATCTAACAATGTATAAAATTAACGATCCATCAATAAAATGCAAGGAGAAAAATTGCAAGAGTTGAGGGAAAATGTGGAACTAATAAGGAGATATCAATATCAAGTCAAGGTGAGTACATGGATTTGTCATTAAAAGAAAATCAATAATCGTATGAAAGAGAAATATAGTCTCCATGGTACCTGAGAACATATAGGTACTTGAAATCACTTTGCTTAGAATCTCTACCCCGCCAGTATATATCTGATTGCAGTAGACCTTTGGCGCCGTGACTCAGTAACAATGTCACAGAATATTCTGTCAATTTTGTCCATCTTCAAACAATTATTAACGAAGCAACTCAAGAGATCAAAGTATGAAGATTTGACAAAGTCTCGACAATACTCGAAAACCTATGAATGTCTAAAATTACTTCAACTTAGAGTTCCTGCCTCGCCAGTGCGCTGCTGGCTGCAGATAATGACTGTAGCGCACAACTACCATGCCCCAGTAGGTCATCGAATAGTCTCTCAACCTTATCTGTAGAAATTTCAAAGGTTTCAAGGAATCTAAATAAATTTTGATAGTCCAAGTCACGATAATGGTGAGATTATCTAACGGTTAGAAGACAAGGGTTTATTAGGTACTAAGAAGCAACAAGGAGCCCAATCAAAGAGTAGTGAGTTAAAAATGCAAACAGGGAGATTTAAAATTTTGAATAGAAAATCGAAGTTCGAATAGTAATCGAAACCTCAAATGAAATTCGGGATGGTAACAAGATTTCATATCTGGAACATAATCCTGGATAGGTAACGAAGTCTCAAAGGTGACATAGAAGCAAAATATCAGATATAAGACAGTCTCGAATTGAGGACCAGAAACCTTGTACAGGAATCAAAGTATAACAAAATCTCAATTGGCAATGAAGTCTCGAACAATACATTGAAAGAAATTTTAATAGAAAACAATTCTCAGATAAAAAATTCAACATCAACAAAGCCATGAATAGGAAGTAAAATCTTGAATAAAATCTCGAATAGGAAGCAAGGTTATGAAGAGTGAATGGAGGAGTATCAATCAACGGATAGGAAACAAGGTTCTAAAATCGTGAATATGAAATAAACAATGTCAAATAAGGTCGAAACAAGGCCGCGAGTAGAGAACAATCTCGAATAAAGTCATGAATAGAAAATAGAATCTCGAATCGGAAACTAGTCGGAGTCTCAATGAAAACTTCGAATAATATCTCGAAGAGGATGTGAATCTCAAACAAGTGTTAAATAGAAATGAAGGTTCAAACAATGTTCTACTTGAGAACAAAGTTTTAAAATAAAAATTTGAGTAGGAATAAAATCTCGTAGCACAAGGTTCGAATGGGGAACAAATTTTCAAATAGAAAACAAAGTCACGAATAATGAATATGAAAACAGGGTACAGAATAGTGGGTATAAAACAAATATCGAGTAGTGAATATGAAACAAGTTTACCAAATAGAAAACAATTTTCAAAAAAAGAATTACTAATAAGGGATAAATTCTAGAATAGGAATAATATCAAAATCTATCAAGCTCTCAAACAAGAAAATTCTAAAAAATCTAAATTGGAATACAAATCACGATCCATGATATTCTCCAATCATGCAAGAAAGCCTTTGGTCTTCAGTATTTCTTCGAAATTGGAATCACTTCAACTTCTTCAATTGTACTGACGTAGGCTGGTCCCTGCGGTAGTGTTCCATGCGATTGTTGAATCTGGAAAAGCGGGTCCCCTTGTTGTAGTTCTAGTGCTCTTCGTGCTCGTCCTTGGGCAGGGTGATCAGTGGCCTCCAGGCAGTCCTTGACTTGGTGGGCATGCGATCCGCAGTGCAGGCATAGCTTTCGTCTCTTGTGGCACTCCTTGTGGTGATGTCCTGGCGACGGCAAAAATTGTAAGTGGTCGTCATCTGAATCTGAGTCTGGATCTCCCGCTGGGGCTGAAGCGCAGAGCCTCTGATAGGAATATACGTCTGCTAGCGTGCTGGCTATTGAGATCTGCTCCCGATGATGCGATTGGTGGTGTGACTGAAGAAACGCCGACTGAGTGTTGCGACGCTTTGCGGGTCTAGGCTAGTTGCTGTCTTCGTCATAAGTCTTCATGTCTCTCCTGGACTTCAGCTTCCGGTCTCGTTCTATTGTCTGTGCTATATTCTGGATCTCCTGGCTAGTGGCTCCAATCTTCAGAGGAGTCGGATCCTCCAAGACTTGGATGATCTCAGTGGCGGCTCCAGGTTCTCGTTCTGCTTCTCGGTGCAAGATATGCGCTCGGTGTCGGGGAAATCCCAGTGTTTGAGAGTCTGGAAATCAGAAGTCCTTTCTGGCTCGGAGGGTATATCCATAAGTCTGACTTGGAAAAGGATGGCATGCTCCCTCTAGTTGTCAAGGTACTCTTCAAACATCTCTGTCAACTATGTACTACCCATAAGAATAGTAGAGTGATAGAAGGTAGTGGAAGCTCGAAACCCTCAAGTATAGGTGGATCAACCGTTCTGGTGTCACGTGTTTGAACTATCTAAAAAACAAAAAATTGTTAAAATAACCTAGACCTAAAACAACAAGTGTTTATATAATATCAATATACCCGATGTACCCGATTTTCTATGCTATGATCAAGTTTTCCTAGTTTAAATCAAGTCCCCCAATAATACACTAATACCTAGGTACCATTATGATAGACCTGCATGGGCCACCACTAAAAACATGTCCCGACCCGCTCCCGAATAATCAGACACGAGTCGGACACGCCCAGCCTTCGTCGTTAGACACGACGAAGCAAGCTGTACCAAACTAGGAAAATCTAACTAGATGATCATAAATGTGTACAATCACAGCATCTAAAAACGTTCCCAGAACGATCACCATAATCCACAAATCCATATAACATAAGTGTACTAGTCATCAGGAATGAAATGTACTATGAACTCTAAAATAATATCTAGGAGTAAAGCTAAACAGTATAAACCTGAAGCCTCTAGCTAAGTCATGTCTCCATCCTGCTCAGCTAATGTCTCGGGCTCTGGCCCATAAGGTAGAATGATATCCTGCAAGTACACCTGTAACATATCCAGTCAGGAGCGGAGCAAAGTACAGTTCTAGGTAATGAACAAGAACATCATGATATGGAAATGAGTACATGAGAACATGAATAGGAAATACAGGAAATGAACATGAATGTACAGGAATGTAAAGTACAGGAAATGTAAGTATAGGAATGAAACTATAATCCTGAAGTAAAAGACATGACAAGTGCACCATATTTGAAATACAACTAGCCTATGTGACCGACTGGGGTGAGTACATGAGCATGTACAGGAGTACATGAATATGGTACGGCTTAGGACCCGCGTGCACGATGCGAGGCCTAAGCTATCTACATGAATATAGTAACCGGAGTTTGGTCACATAGCTAGTGTATTTTCTTACCCGACACAAGTAAGTACAAGAACAAGAGATACAGGGGTACAAGATATCGTGTCATGATGTGTCACAAAAAGTATAAGAAATATAAATGCACAAGACCGTAGAAAAGTACTTGCCTTGCTCTGGGTAATCGAGAGTAGGAAATAGAGCTGTAAGGCCTCATGAATAGGTACAAGTGGGTTAATGATATGAATATTTATTTGACTAGTTTTGCTAACTAACATTCATTCATAACATAATATAATCTAACTATCACTATATAATACTAGCTATCAATAATTATCTATAGCTGCACTAATGTACTAATTAGGTAACCAAGTTAGCAGTAATTAATAATAGTCATTATGCTAATAATCTAAGCATTTATCAAAATATACCTATTCACTAGTTACAACATATTAGGCATACCCACAGAAGATATAAGTATGTAATTGCAAAGTTTGACAACTGACACTACCATCATGAGATTTGGCCTAGTCCAATACTCTAACTCACAATTACACTTCATACTCTTGTAGGGATTAATCTTCATTATGTCCAATTGGAGATATTACTCAAACATAAGATGCAGGAAGTACACATGGTACCAGGAACTAAAGATGCAACACCCTCTAACACCAATCCCCTAGCTGCGGTAAACACAACTCAACCCTCTGTAGTTTGCCCTAAATTTGCTACTCTAATCAGTCTAATCATACCAAGATGAGGGAACACCTTTGTTTCACTTAACAAAATGCCTAATATTGGCTTTTGAAAGAAAATGAGAAAAAAGTACAAAAGTATAAATTATTTCGGGGAAGTATTGCTATGGAAGTCTGATCTAAGAGTGATCACTTTGTTCCTTGGACCACACGATGATGATGAAGAGAACCGCTTGAAGAAGATGAACAATCGGAAGAACTAAGTCACCAGAAAGGTATCGACACAACGACACTGATGGCACAGTCGAATGCTTTCCTGCTCTGCTTCACCCTGTTCTTGAGAAAAAGTTGAAGAAATGATTCTGAGAATATCACTCTGAAAGTATGAGTTTTCTCAGAATCTCCTTTTCTGTATATCTCTCTTCATGATGTCTTGTGTTAAAAATAAGTCTATTTATAGACTAGACCCTCTGTGCGTAAAAAGTAACATAATCGGGTCTCTACGCAAGCAACTGTCACCTACGATTGAAAATCAACCTTTACGCGTGATGACACGTGTCCTATGTAGAGTTTTAGTCTCTACGTATGGTGACACGTGTCCCACAACTTCAGCAATATAGGGAGAGCACGTACACACGTTCCTTGATAAGTGTGGCATGAAAGCCACATATGCAGACCACGTTCTCATATAGCCAGAAAAGATTGGGCGTAAAATAACCCAAAATAGACTTCCTGCGTAAAGTAGCAGACTGGGCGTAAAATAACCCAAAATAAACTTCCCGCGTAAAGTGGCTGAAAAGTAGCCTTGAGCGTATAATTAGCTCAAATAAACTCTACGCACACAAAAGCCTTGAGCGTAAAAGCTCGAATAGCTTTCATGCGTAAAAAAGAAGCAGTCTCTTGTGTTGGCCCAATGATTGTATCATGTTTTTGAATATGGTTAATATGTTAAGTTTAGCATTTCATTATCACTAATCTTTATACTATCGCTATAGCATTTCTACTTATACTTATACCTTTGGTGATATGTGCCTATTGGTTTACATATTAGGGATATGAGCTTTCTATCTTAAATTTAATCGGGTTGCCAAAATCAAAACTATGTTTTTGATTGTAGTTATTCAATTAAGTTTAATCGTTATGATATCACTAATATTTATGCTATCACTATAGCATTGATACTTAAACTTCGCATAGTCCTAATGTGCTTTATCTTATCATACTTGCTACATGTATATTGCTTTGTTCGCCTAACATGTACATGCAGAAAAGCAATAAGCAAGATCAATGTGGACATATGCAATGAAGAAATCATGGTGGGCCAAAGACGACGGATCCCACAAGATTTTTCTGAACCACCCGACGACATCTCTGGAGCCACGCACCGGGGGTTCCGCTGCCCGGTTAGCGGACGGGGGTCGAGGGGGCAGCGCCCCTCGTCGGGGGTTCGGGGGCGAAGCCCCCGAAAGGTATTCAGTTTTTACAAACTGGATATCTTTGGACAGCTGCCGCCAAGGGAAAAGCCAGCACCTTTCAAAGGAAGAAGCCAAGCCATGCCATCATCATTTCAAGACTCTGAAGAAGCCTGCACCTGCCTAAGTATATCTGGAGTCTGTAATGAGTCTTAGGAATAATTGTAAACACAAGAAATGGATGGCAAAATCGAAAGCTAGGGCAGAAATAAGCCCAGGATCATTTTTGGTGGATAAGCGGCATACCGACGGTATACCGGAGTATACCGACGGTATACCGGTTTTTGTTCACAGAAAGTTTCTGTTTACAAAACCGGCATACCGACGGCATACCGGATCATACCGACGGTATACCGCTTCCGAAACGTTGAAATTCCAACGGTCGGATTTCCAAGCAATTAATGATCCCAACGGCTCTATTTCTAGCCGTTGCAATTCCAGACCGGTATACCGCCGGTATGCCGGATCATACCGGCGGTATGCCGGTTCGTGGACTGAAAAGTTGCCTTGAGCTCTTTTCAATGCTTTGGTTATAAATAGCCTTGAACCCCTTCATTCAAGGTTGATACTTTGAGCCTAAAAATTTCCAAACTACCAAAGCTTATCCACATACAACTCTACAAAGCTTTTATTTGCCATCCACAAATTGTGTTAGAGTTACTGAGTTGAAAAGTGAGATCTTCATCTTATTGTATAAGGAGATCAAAACCTATTGTAAAAGGTTGAAGTTGGGGAGTCTTCGTATCCAAACTCTCGGTTGAAGTCGGAGAGCCCTTCGGATTAAAGCTCTTGTGTAAGAAGTTGGCGAGTTCTTCGGATCCAAACTCGTGTGTAACTATTTGCTCAAATAGTGGATTAAAGCCGGAGAGAGTTCCGGGACTGGACTGCCTCTTAGGAGGATACCAGGATATATCGGGTGTCGGTATTGTGTTTGCTTCTTCTCTTGCACTTATATTTTTAAATTGCCAATTTGCCTGTGCTAAGTGCTTGATTAGTTAGCTTGACCCTATTCACCCCCCCTCTAGGGTTCCTACAATTGGTATCAGAGCAAGGACTCTATTGTTAGGCTTAACATCCTTAGAGTAGATCCTTGTTATTTTTTCTATGGCATCGTATACTTCCTACTCCTCCTCCGATAAAGAGGATTTTACTTCTAGTAGCATAGACAATCATGTTTCTTCTAAATGCAAGAAATGCTCTAAGTGGAAAGCCATGGCTAAACAATCCTTAGAGATTCTTGACAACCTTCATTCTACAAATGAAGAATTTTCTGAAAAGGTTGTTCATTTAGAAGAAGCTAATGAGTTTTTGAGAAATGAAAACAATGTTTTATTATCTAGACTTGATTCTCAAAACTCATCTTGTGTTTCTTTAAAGAGTTTGAATGAGGCTTTAATTTTGAAAATCAAATCTCTTTCCTCATCAATAGAAGATCTTAAGAGGCAAACTCATGAGCTAAATCATTTGCATGATTCTTCTATTGACTCTTTAAAGAAACAAAATGATGATTTTATTTCTAGAATTGTTTTATTTGAAAAAGAGAATAATGCTTTAAATGTTAAATTTGATTCTCTTACTTGTATGCATGATGATTTGATATTAGAACATGATATTCTTAAGACCAAATCCATGCATGCTCACTCTAGAGACATTCATCATTCTAGTATGTCACATGTTCATTACCATGCTCATTCTGATACATGTGCACACACTAGCATTAGGTGCTTCTATTGCTCTCGCATTGGACACATGAGCTTCACTTGTCCTATTCGTAGGAGTTTTTCTACCAATGCTAGAGTAAATAGTATGTGGGTCCCCAAAGCTAATAAATGTGGATCCAAGTTTATTTGGATACCAAAGTCTTCATCTAATGTTTTAGGTGAAGCTTCTTGTATTGGGACATAGCACAGAGGAGAGTGTTGGTGGTTGCAAAGCTCAAAGGACATCTTCCAAGCAATTGCACCAACACAAGCGTGGCCACTAGAGCCACTTTGGTAACATGCTAAGCGATTCTCTTTAAATTGTTTATATTAGTAGAATCTAGCATGTTTCTCTTGATGTTTTGCTACTAGCTCACATTGATATCCTTTAGTTGCCTTTTATGTAAATCAATGTGAGATACATTTCTAGCATGCTTAGTTAATTTTCTTATTAATTCTTTTATCTAGCATGACTAGTTACTCGGCTAAATGATTAGTTCACACTATGTAGTTTATCACTCATTCTCTATTAGTGTGACACATTTATATATGCATGCTTGTTGTTCTTAATCTTTATTTATAAAACATGCATATCACTCTAGTCCATAGGAGCTTGATTTTGATTTGAGTTAATATGATTTTAACTCTCCGTCTTTTAAAGTTTTTGAAATAGTTACTTCTTACCGATTTCTCCTTAATATGTATTATTTATCTTAATCGGTATTTGGGAATATATATGTTTAGCACAAGCTTCTTATCACTTGACAAGTATATACTTATACTTTCACTTTAAACTTGTGCTCACATAATATATTCATTATTGATTCTCATGTTTTATTTTGATTAAACTTCTTATGAATCAATTATGCCTTTGCCTAATAAAGCTTATTTATATGTGCTTTGAATTTGTGATAGTTTTTCAAACTTTCATTAAGGATACATGACTATATTCATTAAAATTTCCATTTATATGTAGATCATGTATTTCTTATGTTGATATTTTTTTTGTAAATATCTTTATGTGGGCATATGAGTTAAGCTAAAGTTCTATATTGACTTGAAGAGTATTTAAATATACTTGTTACCTTCAAACTTGTGCTTAACTCATACTCTAGCTATTGATTCTTTTGATCAAATTTGTGGATCTCTTTTTGAATCAATTAGCTTCTTCCTTAAAGTCTTCTTTTGATGATATCTTCTTGACTTTTTGGTTGGCATTATGGATACTTGTTCTTAATTGATTTTTGATCTTTTCATGTATACCTATTCGTGATATATATAGTTTCATATATATAAATGATTCCTAACTTTTGATATTTATTTGTTTCATACCTTTAAGTTAGGATGTTGAGAGAAAATATTTGTTATGTATTGCACTTGACTATTTATGGAAGTTCTTTTAAGAATCACAAGGTGTTGTGCTTTGTCTTGTTTTCATATTAACCTCCGTTTTTAGTGCACATTTTTAAATCTATATCATCTATATATTTCTATAGTGCACTATGACAGATTTTTCGTAAAATATGATTTTTACTATCTTTAGCACATTTTGCTTTCATGATCTTAATGATCTTTCTTTGCTCATTCCTTGGGTTATGCTTCCTTTTTGAATTATTGTTGCCCAATGATGTTTTTGTAGCACATGAGAATACTTGTAATTGTTACATCATATTTCTCATGAATTTAGCTACTATGGTTTGAGCTTTTGTGTTGAGATTTTTCCACTTCTAGAGAATACACTTTTTTAATGTGGCTTTAGTATTTTGCATTCTCTAGATCGCTCTATCATTTCACTATCTTGGGTTAATCTCAATACTTGGCAAAGAGATTTATTTTATTATGTTTTCATGAGTATCTCTTTTGGCCTATACTTGATAAGAGTCTATTATCATCTTATGCTCTTAATCCTTGCTTAGTAAAGAGTCTATAAATCATTTTGATCATTCAAAATGTATTCCCTTAATTGTGAACTCTATGCACAAGCAAGTACTTTTAGTGTTAGTGACTTAAGAATTAATGAGCACATTTATCTTGTTAATGGCTTCCCTCATTAATCATATTTGGATTATATAGTTTGCTTATTTGTGATATATTATTAAGCTATATAATTTTGGCTCACTTTCACACATCTAGCTACATTCCTATACTTCAATCTATATATGATATGCTAGTTTACAAAAACAAGATTTGTGATATGCTTAATCTCTAAAACTAGTTTTACAAATTCTTTATTAAATCTTGTTTTCTCTTAGAGGTTTGTGATTCCTTGTTTTAACTCTCTTCCATAACTAGTCATTAGCAAGTCTCTCTTAAATTTCTCTCACTTTTTGAGTCATGTTTTCATCGTATTATCATTTACATCTCTTCTTTATTATGTTTGTAATTATTGAAATGAGATTGACTCTTTCCCATGTTAATGTGTGAGATTTTTTTTGGACTTGTGATTTTCTCTTGATGAGATTCATTAGATCATATTTATTCATTTGTTTTCTTTATGAATGATCCTAATAATTGAGTAGTCCTAAACTATCTAATTTTGTAAATGTCAAGTCAATTTATTACTCTACTTTGACTACTCATGGTTTATCACATATGACCTTTGCTATTTGAACTTTATTGGTCTTTCATTTAGAAGTAGCAAAGTTTGGATATTACCCGATTGATGGGTACATATGTGATAAAACATACCTAGTCCATGCAAAGCAATAAATTGGTTGATTATTTCTTAATTAGATAATCATGGACATGATATTTGAGTTTCATTTTTATTTTATTTTTTATTTTTGAGCTATATTCTGTGTATCATCATGATTGTTCTTAATTGACTTTATTCTTTTTCATGATGACATTTTCTCAAAGGATTACATACATTGATCTATCATATTTAAATATGAGATTCTTCTATATAGACTAATATATGCCATCTTTTGATTATATGTGCTTTATTGGAATATTCTTTTGATTTTTCATCTTTAGTGGCTATTAATTGGTTCTCTCTTCTTGACTAAAGATGATATTTTTCGTCTTTTGACGATATTGTAGCCTTATATGCATCGAGCAAGGGGGAGAAATCCATAGTTGATTTACCCCTAGATCTTGTAGTTTTCTATTTTATGCTATAAGTGCTTTGGAACTAGATACACATATTTTGAGGGGGAGCAAATTAATTGATTCAATTCATTTATACCCTTAAATATGTCGTATACCTAGTTCATCATGGACCCATACCTTCTTCTTTTTCATATCTTAGTGAATGAGGTCATGATACTTTTATTTGTGAAGGGTTTATGAGAGTGTATGTGATTGTCCTTATTATCTTATCTCTCTATTTCATATGGGTTAAATATGTCATCTTGCTAATATTAACTTTCAGATTTTATCTTGATGAATATTATGCTTTCGTTGATTTGGCTTTCCTTATACGCTTAATTGATTTGGCTTTTCTTATTGAGGACTTACCTAAAATACATGTTTATCTATATTGGTAATACTTTGAGGGAGAGCATTCAAGTCGACTGAATTTCTCCTTCTCAAGTATTTTTCTCCTTTACCTTCATGTTTATCTAAAAGGGTTTTCATATAGCATGATAAGGTATTTGAGTTCAAATGCATGTACTTGGATAAGCATATAGATTTTGCAAAGAGTGAGATTAGTTTATATCAATTGCTCTATTTTTCATTGATCATTCCTTTATTTTGTTCCACTATTCATTTGTGGACTATTTTGACTTTCAAATGGCTTTTTGATCATTGTTTCAAGCTTATATTTCAATTGGTATTAAGTTTATATCTTTCAACTATCTCACTTGGTACTTTATTTATATCAATTACTTTGCAATTATCTAATCCTCATGGGCTTTTGATTGAAATCCTTGATTGAAATCCTTATTTCAATTGGTATATCGCTTCCTTCCAAAACTAGAGTTTTAATTCCTATAATATTATGTTTTGGAGTTTCTTTCTTGGATTTCAAGTTGGTAAAACTATTCTTTGACTGATTATCAATTTTATTTGTTTTACCAACTATTTTGTGTTTTGACAAGTTATTTTCCTTTTTGGCACTCTACATTTGATATGTAGCTTTATACACTTGTCATTACACCATTCTCCCATTATTTTTCTTTAGTATATCTTGATCATGATTGTCTATGCCTTCCTCATGCTCTGATTTATGTACTTAAGATTGATTTCTTATCTATTAGTACGGGGGAGCGTATTTTTGATCATGTCAAAGGGGGAGAAGTATGTTTAAGTATGCTTTTATAAGTAATCTAAGTAGTATGCTTTTAGTGATATTGCTTATGTCCTTTGTATATTAGTGATACATGCATCTATTATGTCTATACTAAACTTAACCGATTTGCCATAATCAAAAAGGGGGAGATTGTTGGCCCAATGATTGTATCATGTTTTTGAATATGGTTAATATGTTAAGTTTAGCATTTCATTATCACTAATCTTTATACTATCGCTATAGCATTTCTACTTATACTTATACCTTTGGTGATATGTGCCTATTGGTTTACATATTAGTGATATGAGCTTTCTATCTTAAATTTAATCGGGTTGCCAAAATCAAAACTATGTTTTTGATTGTGGTTATTCAATTAAGTTTAATCATTATGATATCACTAATATTTATGCTATCACTATAGCATTGATACTTAAACTTCGCATAGTCCTAATGTGCTTTATCTTATCATACTTGCTACATGTATATTGCTTTGTTCGCCTAACATGTACATGCAGAAAAGCAATAAGCAAGATCAATGTGGACATATGCAATGAAGAAATCATGGTGGGCCAAAGACGACGGATCCCACAAGATTTTTCTGAACCATCCGACGACATCTCTGGAGCCACGCACCGGGGGTTCCGCTGCCCGGTCAGCGGACGGGGGTCGAGGGGGCAGCGCCCCTCGTCGGGGGTTCGGGGGCGAAGCCCCCGAAAGGTATTCAGTTTTTACAAACTGGATATCTTTGGACAGCTGCCGCCAAGGGAAAAGCCAGCACCTTTCAAAGGAAGAAGCCAAGCCATGCCATCATCATTTCAAGACTCTGAAGAAGCCTGCACCTGCCTAAGTATATCTGGAGTCTGTAATGAGTCTTAGGAATAATTGTAAACACAAGAAATGGATGGCAAAATCGAAAGCTAGGGCAGAAATAAGCCCAGGATCATTTTTGGTGGATAAGCGGCATACCGACGGTATACCGGAGTATACCGACGGTATACCGGTTTTTGTTCACAGAAAGTTTCTGTTTACAAAACCGGCATACCGACGGCATACCGGATCATACCGACGGTATACCGCTTCCGAAACGTTGAAATTCCAACGGTCGGATTTCCAAGCAATTAATGATCCCAACGGCTCTATTTCTAGCCGTTGTAATTCCAGACCGGTATACCGCCGGTATGCCGGATCATACCGGCGGTATGTCGGTTCGTGGATTGAAAAGTTGCCTTGAGCTCTTTTCAATGCTTTGGTTATAAATAGCCTTGAACCCCTTCATTCAAGGTTGATGCTTTGAGCCTAAAAATTTCCAAACTACCAAAGCTTATCCACATACAACTCTACAAAGCTTTTATTTGCCATCCACAAATTGTGTTAGAGTTATTGAGTTGAAAAGTGAGATCTTCATCTTATTGTATAAGGCGATCAAAACCTATTGTAAAAGGTTGAAGTTGGGGAGTCTTCGTATCCAAACTCTCGGTTGAAGTCGGAGAGCCCTTCGGATTAAAGCTCTTGTGTAAGAAGTTGGCGAGTTCTTCGGATCCAAACTCGTGTGTAACTATTTGCTCAAATAGTGGATTAAAGCCGGAGAGAGTTCCGGGACTGGACTGCCTCTTAGGAGGATACCAGGATATATCGGGTGTCGGTATTGTGTTTGCTTCTTCTCTTGCACTTATATTTTTAAATTGCCAATTTGCCTGTGCTAAGTGCTTGATTAGTTAGCTTGACCCTATTCACCTCCCCTCTAGGGTTCCTACATCTTGAGCGTAAAGTAGCCCATCTGCACACTAAACGACAAGTGTTGGGTTTGGTGTAAAAAAATCTTCTCGGCTTCTGTGTAATTTGTTGTCAGAGAATCATTCTGTCCGAACAGTATCACGCACATTAAATGCGATGTGGACAACCTGTCTCCCGCGTAAAGGCTTGAGGATGGCTCTCGCGTAAAGTAGTTCGCGTAGAGTTTACCCTGTTTGCTCTCTGCGTAAAATTTGAATCTGACTCAGTTTGACTTGCGTAAAGTTTGAATCTGACTCAGATTGTCTTGCGTAAAGCTCTCAACTTCTTTGACTTGGTCTATAAAATTTATTTATGCTTCTTCAAGACCCATTCAAAGTTTTCAAATTTTTTCTAAGATTTGAAATACTTTGAACAGAAGCGTAAAAATCTGAGATATCCAACATTCCGCGTAAAATTCGGGATACCCAACGGTCGGCTTAGAAGCATAATATTCGGGATATCCAAGAGTCAGCATAAATTTCAGGAATTTGAACCGATTTCAAAATTCTCTATAAATAGAGCTTTGCCGATAGAGAGAGAACTTTACTCATTCTCGTAATCTCGATCTTTCTTTACTCTCTTCTTCTTCATACTCTCAGTTCGAATCAATGGCCCCCAAGTGCAAAACCACCGCCAGCGTTAAGGGCAAGAAGCCCGTCGCTGCTTCGTCGACGGCTGATCGTGCAGAAACCACCATCCCATCATCGGTGGCGACTCCTAGACCCAACCCCGCTGTGGCTCCGGCCACGATAGGTAAAGCCCAAACTAGTTCGGCCGTGGGTTCATCGGAGAAGAAGAATTCAAACAAAAAACTTCACGCCCACGTTTATACGTGTCAGCGTAAAAACTCAAATCACCAAGTACGCCCATGTTTATACGTGCCAGCGTAGAAACAAAATACGCTCACGTCTATACGTGCTAGCGTAAATAATAAAATACGCCCACGTCAATACGTGCCAGCGTAAAAAATAAAAATATGCCCACATTATGTGTGTCAGCGTAAAATATAAAAATTACGCTCACGTCTATACGTGTCAGCGTAAAAACAAAATACGCTCATGTCAATACGTGCCAGCATAAAAAACAAAATACGCTCACGTTAATACGTGCCAGTGTAAAATATGAATAACAAAAATACGCTCACGTTCATTCGTGCCAGCGTAAAATCACAAGTGAAAGACTTTGCGTAAAACAAAGAACTTTTGCACTTAAAATTTTTTATCAACTTAATTTTTTTGCATAAGCGTAAAGTTTGCATAGTCAAGCTCTCTAGTACAGAGTCTTTAATTTTTATGCGTAAAAATTCAGACTAAGTCATCTACGTGAAATTCAAATTAGATTTTTACTAACTTGATTCATCTTTTTCTTTTGGCAGTGGACTTGCAAATTCATCCTTTTGCAGAAATATTCGGCTCACCAGCTGGTATGGTGGGCTCAAACTACTTGAAGAATTTGTCCCATATGGAATTCCCTCAATCAGATCCACAATACCCTGAAGGGAGACAATAGGTAATAACTGCTCAAGGAGACATGATGCTACTATCATTGATGAATGGAGAATTGCTGGTGTCGCTAGATGGCCAGCAATTTTTAAAGCCAGCCTTCATGTTCAGGGATGCTATAGATTTCCAATCACAAACCAACCCTAAGAAGGAGGCTTGGGTATTTAAATTTGGAGAGAGGGCAATGTATCTCCCAGACATGGCCATAGATTATCTCTTATATGTATTCGTTCATGCTACTCATCCAAGACAGATGCTATGGAACCTGACTCCCAGCAGTTATGGTAGACCGGAAGAATTATTTTTAAGAGGGATGGGGCCAGCGAAATGGGCTACCACATCAGTACTCCTAGTGGTGGTGTCGTCCCTTTCTTCGGTCTATTGCCTGGATTTACACCGAGCGAAGGTTCAGCTCTGATCCAACCGGTACAAACCCCAATGTTTATTAACAAGTTCATGAAGGCCTCAGTATTATATCCTCAGGCTAACCCTAGGCTACCAGGGTAGCTGACTCCTTATAATCAGAACTGGATCCAACTTAATGCTTGGATTATGGAGAACTTCAAGACGGATCTGGAAGCCATCGGCCTTTATGAAGTAGTAGCCTCCACAAGTCAGGGTATACCAATGAACAGTAACCTGTTCTTGGCTATGATGGAGTTGTATATCAGTTCAACAGGGACTTTTACAACCCCATTAGGTGAAATGGGTTTTGTACTGCACGAGATGCAATTCATCTCTATGCTGCCGATGGGTGAAGCTCCCTATGAAGAGCATGTTCCCTCCAACATGAAACTAGCAGAGATCAGCGAGAAAAATCCTGATCTAGTCAAAGTGTATCAAGAATTAATGTGCCATTATCTAATTTGTACCACTATGTATGAAAGTGGGTCGCATTTGGCATATACTAATAAATGGACAACCTATTTATTCTACCACGAGAATAGGATATCCAAGAACAACAAGGGGAGATTCAAAGAAAACAAGGCTCCAACCATCAACCCTTGTTCAATAATTCCTTCAGATTTGATCCATAATTTGATGATCACACATAAGTCTTCGGACTAGTATTTGATCACTAAGACTGGAGACATCCCTGCGGGGACTAAAACCTTGAGCTATCTGAGGCATGGCAGTCAGAAGATCTCAAGGGAAGCCTTGCTGACAGGCTTTCTTTCTCTGTGGCTGCAGAGATGGGTCATGCCAGGGATTAGCACAGCTGACAGAATTCACCGAAACGTATTGTGGCCGGCAGTACGTTTAGTGTTCAAGGTCAGAATCAACCTGCTATCGGTAATGGTGTGTCGAATAAATACAGGTTTGCGGACCTTTGGTGATAAACTAATCAACAATGCTCCTCACCGAAAAGAATTCCCAAGGATAGAGATGCCCTATACTTATCTGATGGACTGGCTATTGCATCATAACTGCAGTTTTTGCCACCAGGCCCTGGGAATGATACATAGGTATTCCTCTAAAAGTTTAATAAAGCCACATGGACCGCAACTTCAGTAGCAGACACCCGGGCAACACTCAACTATTCCCATGGGTGGAACTTTTTCTGTACAAGACCACCAGTCCCAGCTGACTGTTTTGGCATACAATTTGAAGATATAGGTGAAGGGAGGACTTCACTATCTGCGCCAGTTTTTAAATGGCTAATATGCATCAGACCCTCACATCTGATGTATAGGAATGAAGACAACTGTGCGTTCGAGCCGTATCTGCCCAGTCGGTTCGCTCGTCAGTTTGGATATGACCAATTTCACATTGGTAATCCCTCCACCAGCTTCCACCATTATGAAAAGTTAATTGATGGTACAAGAGCTTGGAAGTACTTTAGCACTGCATGTACCGGTACTAGATTCCGGGTATCAACTACTACATGTACAACCGAGCTACGAATACTTCATGCGTATGCTCGCTTTTATGCATCCATTCGCTCCTTCGCGCATGGCTACAATATGAAGGGGAGTCTTCGATGGCCCAAGGAAGGGAATGTCGAAGAACCAGTCAGGGTTCCATCGGACATACCCGATGATGTTGCTGTTCTAGACGAGTACCTGGAAGTGATTCCTACAGGAGTTGGGGAACCAACCGCAGGACCAATTATCATCTCCAAAACCTGGAAGCGGAAGTCTAGTGCAGCTGTTACCCTTCAGGAGAAAAAGAAGAAGGTCACTGTTAAAGGGCCTTCTAGACAGAGAGCCGTTACTCCAGAGAGCGAAACTCCTGTCGAGGAGCCTCAACATATTGCATCTTCTTCAGTTCATCCTGGAGAAGGGTCCTCAGTATCTCAGCCCGCAGCAACAACAGAAGCTATGGGGTTCCTATCTCCTGGACGCCTCAGCACTTATGCACATCTGACTTCTCCCCAGAAGGTGCAAACTATTGAGGATACTGCCACGATTCGTGCTAGTGATCCAGAGCCCATCCCATCAGATGAATCGACTATTGACTTCGATGATGATGACTGGGATCAGGATTACGACTCGCTCTTGGCACGTCCTGCACCTACTCCAGGTAAATATAAATTACACAAAATCTATACAAGATTATGTATTATAATTTTACATATTAACTTATTTTGCTTAATTTTTGTAGGTGTCATCACTACAGTAAAGCCTGTGGCTCCTCCTCCTCCTCAGAAAACTATTCCAACAGAGTCTGAAAGAGAGAGTTCTTCTTCAGAAGAAGATACTGTCCAAGAGGAATGTTTCCCATCCACAGAGATACAATAAAAGCCTATGGTAGAGGCTCAATTAGAATTGCCTTCTCTTGCTGAAAACAGAGAAGAAGAATTAACTGCAGAAGAACCAACTACAGATGAAGAAGCAGCTGCTGCAGAAGAAACAACCTTCAATAAAGAAACAATTGTAGAAGAATCAACTGCAAATGAAGTATTCCCAGAGCTTGAAGAGCCTGCAATTCTTGAAGGTGATGAAGATGTTGTCAATCCATCAACTGAAGTCGGAGACATAGTAATAACATCCTCAGTTGTTGCTACTGATCCGGCACAAGTTTTTGAGAAGATAGTATCTGAACCTGAATCAGCTACAATGATCACTATTTTTCCTGCAACAATCACCGCCACTGAAACTCAAGCAGTTTCAACTCCAGAAACGGCTGGAGTAATAATCCAAAAAAGTGCTGAAGATATGGCGTCTGAAGTTTATGGGGATCAGTTAGCCATGATAGCAACATCAACAATAGCTTTAACTCAACTTGCTACCAAGGCAACAACAATATCCACTCCTAGCCTTCAGAAGAGGGACTTGGTAGACATTGCCGCCACGCCGAGCTCAAATGCAGAAATGAATCTCTTAGTTGAGATTTATACTGAAACTTTCTACAAAACTCTGGCGGCTCTGATCAAAATGATCCTGAAGAAGGGCCTTAATTATGAAAGCTTGAAGGCTACGATTGCTCTCACGATCAGAAATGTTGCTACGTTCAATGACACTGAGAGAGCAGCGGCACTGGAGAAGGTAGTAGAGGGACTTGAACAGCCTGTTAGAGAATATCTAAAGCTGTCAAGTAAAACTATTGAAAGTCTCATCCAAATCGAGTATGATGCTTTATCAGCCGAATACATCGCTTGGGAGACTATTTTTAATAAATCTCTCAAGAACTATAGCAGCAAAGTTGCCAGGGAGAAAGCTTTACTGAATGAAACCAAACCTCTGCTAGAGATGCATAAAGAAGCCTATGAGACTTCAAACATGAGGATTCATCAGCAAGATGATAGAATTCGTGAAGTTGAGGCATAGTTGGTTCGCTTAAAGGCCGAAAGAGAGCAGATAATTGCGGCTCGAGACCAACATCTAACACAGAGCTCAATATTGGAGGAGAAGGTTTTTGGTCTTGAAGCTGTCATTAAAACCCTTGATGATGCCAAGGATAAAATGATAGCTACTTTCACCGAATTCTCCCATCTTTGTACTCCAGAAGCTCGACGCACCATAGCTACTGCAACTGTGCTGAGCTTTCGTGAGAAACGTCTAGCAGAGCTGCAAAAACTTCTCGAAGATGTATCTGCTCCACCTTAGAAATAAGGAATTTTGTATTCTTCTTTTTGTATCATCAATAAAGAATTTTGTATTCTTCTGTCTTTTCCTTTCTGTAATATTATAAGAAATGAATAAAATTATTGTTTTGTGACCCTATCATTTATTTTGAATTTAAATAATAGGTATGAGATAGAAAACACTTATCAGAGGTAATATGAACATGACAAGTCTTCTAAACTCAATAAATTATATCTATCTAGAGGTAATGTGGACATGATAGATAATGAATCTTGTTTTCTTTTTAGAGTGTACAATACTATCAGAGGTAATATGAACGTGACAGATCGTAACAACTCAAAGAAAAATAGATTAATATCTATTCAGAGGCCATATGGACATGATAGATAAGAAAAGAAGTAGACTTAATATTTATTCAGAGGTCATAAGAACATGATAAATAATAAATCTTTTTTTTAATCGGCTGGTAAGACAGAAGATCAAAATTCTCTTTTAGGAGACAAATAATTAGCTTAACCAAATATTGGTAGCTGGAGAATAAAAAAAAATTCAGACATAATATTTCTTTAAGAATTTGCCATTAATTGGCATGATGAGCAAATCTCCATTAGGTTTAGACAACCTATAGGCACCATTGGAGAATACCGTCTCGACTACATAAGGACCTTCCCATTTTGCTTGGAATTTCCCTTTGCTCTTATAAGTCATCACCATCGGTCTTCGGACAGCTAGAACTAGCTCACCGACTTTAAATATCCTCTCTTTAACTTTACGATTGAAAGCTCGAGATATACGGGCTTGATATAACTCGATGTGCTGTTATGCTTGAAGACGCTTCTCAACCAATCCTTCAAGTTCTTGGAGTCGTAAGCGATTATTATTCTCTGAGGTTAGCTCATTAGCAATGGCTATTCTAAGAGATGGAATCTGGATTTCCAATGGAAGAACAACCTCACATCCGTAAACCAGTGAGAATGGTATAAAACCAGTAGGAGTTCGGACTGTCATTCGGTAAGCCTATAAACATTCTCTAAGTTTTTCATTCCAATCACGTTTATTAGAAGATACAAACTTTTTGAGAAGTTTAATAATTGTCTTATTGAAAGCTTTGGCCAAACCGTTAGCAGCTGGATTATAAGCCGTAGAAGCTATATTCTGGATTCGATTCTTATCGCAGAATCGATAAAACGCCTAACTGGCAAATTGTGGTCCATTATCATGGATTATCCTTCGGGGAATCCTGAAACGATAAATGATATGATGTTTGATGAAGCTAACCACATTAGATGTTTTCATTTCAACAAGGGGAACCGCTTTCGCCCATTTAGAAAAGTAATCGATTATAGCCAGTATAAACCGATGTCCCTTTACAGAAGGAGGGTTAATCGGACCAATAATATCCATGCCCCAAGCTTCGAAGGGCCAAGAAGCTGCTGTAGGATGTAAGAATTCAGATGGTTGATGAATAAAATCGATATGAATCTGATATGCTTTACACCGTCTGGCATAATCCACAGCATCTGCTATCATGGAAGGCCAATAATACCCCATTCTTCGAATACGGTCCTGTAATTTCGGACCCGATCGATGAGCACCGTAGACACCATCATGAGCTTTACGGAGTGTTTGCTTAGCTTCACTCTCAGAGAGACAACGCAGCAAAAGTTCGTCATATGAACGACGATATAACATATGCAAAGAAGAATCGTAGTAGAATCGAAATGATCGTATTTTGATTGATGTAACTTCGTTTGGATCTTCAGGTAAAATTCCATGGACCGCATAATCAATAAACGGACTTCTCCAATCCCTTTGTTGAGAACTTGATTCTGTAGTATAGCTTTGTTCGATATGCAAATTATTTTTTACACAGAATAGATCTCTATCCAATAAAGTAATGGTGTTTTGTCTTCTGATTGGAACAGCTAAGTCTACAGCTAAACTAGCAAGAGCATCAGCTTCCAAATTTTGAGAACGTGGCACGAATTCAATGGAGAATCCTTTGAATGAAAAGACCAATTCGATTACCACTTGATGATAGAGAATGAGGTCAGGATTTCTGACTTCATATGTCCCTCTCACCTGATTAACAATCTGTTGAGAATCTCCATAAGCTTCCAGGAACTCAATATCCAATTGTTTTGCTACTTGAAGACCAATTATCAGAGCATTATACTTTGCCACATTATTAGAACATGGTTCATTAAGGGAATAAGCACGGTATACGACTATTTTATTAGGAGAGACGAAGACGATGCCTACTCCTGAGACAATATTGCCTTTAGGTCCAACCCGCGATGCTCCATCAAAATATAGTTGCCAAATGTCCTCCCTCGAAGTCATGTTGCAATCCACGACTTCATCTGGAATATCCTCATAAAGCTTAGATGTTTCAAGTATAGGGTGAGCTGCTAAGAAATCAGCTAATGCTTGACCCTTCACTGATTTTTGAGGTACATAGACCATATCATAAGGAGTAAGCAACATTGCCAAGGTGGCTAATCTGGAATTAAGAATGCTCGGTTTTCTCATCAATACCCGAATAGGATTTATTCTGGAGATGACATGAATAGTCTGTACTGACACATAATGTCGTGTCTTTTGAACGAAAAAAATTAAGGCCAGACATTCTTTTTCTACATGAGTATACCTGTGTTCAGCTCCAACCATCATTCGACTAAGATAATAAATTGCCTGTTCATGGCCCTTATCACTTTTTTTGTAAGAAGAGCACCAAGAGAATGATCTAAGGCTCGAACATATAGCAAAAATGGTCTTTCTACCACTGGAGGTACCAGAACAGGTGGATTTGTAAGGTATTGCTTGATGTCATTGAAAGCTTTCTGACATGGTTCATCCCAAACAAATGATACACCTTTCTTTAATAGATGAGAGAAAAGTTGACATCTCCCAGAAAGATTGGATATAAATCTCTTGATATAAGCAATGCGACCTTGGAAGCCATGGAGTTCTTTCAGATTGCGTGGAGGACGCATTTCAAGAATTGCTTTAATTTTATCAGGATCAACATGGATACCTTGAGAAGTAATGACAAAAACCAAAAACTTGCCACTGGAAACCCCTAAGAAAGACTTAGTGGAATTCATCTTCAGTTGATGTTGACACATCAACTCAAATACTGTCTTTAAGTCTTGAATGTGATCATCTTTTGATCGAATTTTGACAACAATATCATCCACATAACATTTAACTATTTTCCGTATATGCTCTTGAAAGATATTGCTCATAGCCCGTTGATACGTAACACCGGCATTTTTCAGACCAAATGGCATAACCGTATAGCAGTAAACTCCAAGGGGTGTACGAAAAGTAGTATGCTTTTCATCTCCTGGATGCATCTTAATTTGATTGTATCCTGAAAATCCGTCCATGAAAGACATACGTTCAAAAGCACATGTGTTGTCTATCATGACATCGGTAATCGGAAGTAGAAATTTATCTTTTGGACAAGCTGCATTAAGATCTCGAAAATCTATGCAAACTCGAACTTTTCCATTCTTCTTCATAACATGAAAATATTGGCAACGCAGTCTGGGTATTGTTCTTCACGAACAAAACCACATATGATCAGCTTTTTGACTTTTGCTTCAATTGCATCCATCATATCTGGTCGAAAACGTCGCTGCTGTTGTTTTACAGGTTTGGCATTAGGAAGAATATTGAGTTTATGAGTAGCTACTTTAGGATCCAGACCCAGCATATCCTCATAACTCCATGCAAAGATATCAATATATTCTTTAATCAACTTTATTAACTCTTTCTTTTTATCTTCAGAAAGGTTTTTACTGATGAATATCGACTTGGACGTAGTTCCGTCTCCAATGTCAATCTGGACAATTTCATCTTCTGTAGCTGTCGCTGTTCAAAATGAAGCTCCCATTGAGTGTCCATTTGTTGTGCCCAAGGGTCATTTTCAAATGGCTCAGATTCACCATCAGTTTGAACCATGTTGACTGAAAAGATACACTCAGATTCAACATACTGGTTTCCTCCAGAATTTAAGGATTGTAAAGAACTGGAAGAAGATTCTCTTTCCATATCTTCTTTATACATGTGGGATGTATCAGATTCAATGAACTGGATCTCTGCAGAATCTGAGGACTGTGAAGAATTGGAAGAAAATTCTTCTTGTATATCTTCATTAAACATGTAGGATGGATCGTATCCCAATCCATGAAGAGTTTTCTGGTAAAATGGATCACAACATAATAGTAACCGTCTACCTTTGCCTTGATTGAGACCCATCATAGTTTTCAAATTATATCCCATCTTCTGGATAATCTTAAGAGATTATTGACTATATTTGTCAATTCAGATTCTTTCTTTATCTTTTTCTATGAGATCATCTGTCTGAGTAACAGGGAAATTTTTAGCCAAGCCAAACACAATTTGGTGCTTATTTTTTTATTAGACGAAATCACAAAATAAGATTCTTCGTGACGTCTATAAGTTACACAAGCTTGTGATGATGAGGCTACAGGTAGAAGATAAGGAGAAGATGTTAGGAACTTTTGAGCATAGGGTCCAACATCGACATGAGAAGGAAAATAATTTTCCTTATGATTAATATATAAGGTTTTCTCTGTATTTATGTCATTTTTATGTTGATGACTTTGATTATCAGCAGATAAAGTCATTCTTTCAATAAATTTGACAGCCATATACTCTAAAAGGAAATCTTTATTAATATTAGAAAGTACAGAATGATCAATATTTATATCATTTATAAACTGACTACTACGCTTTAGATTGATCACTAACGGACCGTCATCAGTCTTCAGCGTAGACTTGCCCAGGTTGATAATCAATGGTTATAGATTATTTGTACGAGAAGTACGTCCCTTGACCTTGATCATGAGAGGTTGAACTTGACTCTTGACTGGAGTTATCACAGATTCCTCAGACAAAGCTCGAGTTCTTCCTTTAACCTTGATCACCAAAGGTTTGTCATTGACAGATTGGGGTTGAATTCGACCTTTGACTTTAATATTCAAAGGTTGATCTTCCGGAGGATCTTCTAAGACAGTTTGATCTTCTGCAGGTGATCGATCCTCAGCCATATCTGATATCTCCTTCACATGTTCCTGTTTGTAGAGTATTAAATCAGAGAAATAGGCTTCAACACCCTTAAAAGGATTGATATCTACGAATTCAGTCTTCACAACCCCTTGAGAATCCACATACTTGAAGCATTGGTGGAGAGTTGAAGGCACAATATTATGCTCATGTATCCACGGTCTTCCAAGGAGGATGTTGTAAGATACATCTGAGTTGATAACATAAAAGGTCGCCATAGTTCGAAGATCACCTATCTGAATCTTCAGACGTATCTTCCCCAATGGTTTACTCTTTCCAGAGTTGAAACCAACTATTGTTGTACTAGTGTAAGTCAAATCACTAGTAGGAATCCTCAAAGGTCATAGCATACTCTGAAGAATAATGCTAATAGAAGACCCAGGATCAATGTAAATCCTGTCAATTTCAGTAGAGTAAATATACCCTGTATAGCACAGAGGTCTGTCATGTCTATTATACTTCAACCGTATATCTTCTTGTGTGAAGGTAATGTTAGGAATTGATTCCATCACACTATGACATTGTGGACACGAGACCGGTATATTGTCAGGACTTTTGAGTTGAGCTAAGAATGAATCTGCTTGTAGTAAAGCTTCGCTCAAAGTTTCTCGACTTTCTTTAGAAAGACGAAGCAACTCAAAGATAGAAAGTCTAGCCGGAGTATTAGCTAATTGGGCTAGAATATCAAACTTTTAGGGTTTCATCACTACCCCTTGATTTGAAGCATATTTCAATGGGACGTCAAAGCGTACTGCTTTCTGTTTCCCTTTCTCAACCACAGATGATTTAGAAGATCTTGCCTTAGCAGGAACAGGAGATGGTTGAGCTGGTAGTGTTTCAGCAACGTCCTCCGCTTCTTTAGAAGTTCCCTCATAATCTTTGTGGTACTCTTTCCCAGATCTCGTACCAGCAAAGGTTTCTTCTTCCGACTCCGGAGAATGAAGTACTATATGACAGGTTTTGTTCTTCTTTTCCTTAGTCTTCTTCTTGCGAGGATTTTTATGAGGGACCTCAAATACCAATCCAACAGTGGATTTCTGACCTTGAATTTGTAAAGGAAGTCGCATTCCTTTATCATAGTTCAAGCCTTCCGCCTTTTGAAAGTCATAGCCCATCTTTTTCATGAGATAGACTGATTATTGACTGTACATGTGAGTGGACAGCAGACTTTTAATAGATGGTTCAATAGAGGAAGAAGGAGCAGAGACCTCTGTATCCACAGGAGTAGGGATATTCAGGACAGGAACAGGAGCTTTTTTATAAGCAGCAAAGACTTGTTGTGCCCTGTATAAGGGGACACTATTCATTGCTAACCATTGTTGATGACTAAGTTTGAGTTTGGTAGGAGAAACCAAACTTGGAGGGCATATATTCAAACCCCTCAGCCTATCCTCCAAAGGAATGTCGTCCCAAAGATGATCCAAATCATCATGATCTGGAGTAACAACATGAGAAATTATGTTGCAGGTTTTGACTTTTCGACCTTTCTTGGATTTTGAAGTTTTACCTTCATCTTCCATTTTAGGTACTAAGTCAGGATGTACCCACATGATTTCACCATTTTTTAATATGAGAGGCAATAATCCTTCATTTTGCTCTCTAGTTGGCGGGAGATTCACAATCTTCATTGTTGCCTTAGGAATTGGGACAATCCCATCTGGAACTTGCTGTAGAGGAAAACCTCCAAATTGAAGAGAAATCATATTAGTTGTAACTGTATGCTCATCATTGGTTAAAGCGATGGCATTAGCATTTATCAACTCTTGAATTTTCTTCTTTAAAACATAGCAAGCTTTGGTAGGATGATTTATGTATCTATGATAGATACAATACTTGGGATTGTCAGTCAGATTCACCTCATTAGGTCTTTTTGGCTTTAGAATATGGAGTTTGCCACTCTTCATAAGACATTGGAATATCCCTGGGATATCACTGTCATCAAAAGAGTACTCTTCTTTTGGTTTGGAAGACTCTGGATTATTTGGCATTGTTTTGGGTTTTGAAAGATTAACCACTAGGGTTTCCTTTCCTTTCCTATTGCGATTGCCGAAATTATTACCCGAAGAGGCTTTCTTTCCTTTGTCTTCTGAGGCAAATATCATCCCATGTTCACGAGCCAATCTACAATTGGCCTCGGCTGAAACTGCTGCTATAATGAACGAGGCCTAATCTGTGAATTGAGAGCCTGTAAAGACAGCAATGGTTGGTCGCAGATTCATTTTGCATGTATCAATCAATGCTGAATCTGGCAAACCAGGAGGCATCTTCAAAGTTGCCTGTCGGAAACGTTCAATAAACGTCCGAGTATCTTCTTTCTGTTTAATTTCTATTAAGGAGGACATATTCATGTCCATGCCTCCTTCATAGAAACGGAAGAGAAACATTGCTTTAAACTCGTCAAAAGACGATATACAATTGTCGGGTAGACTGCGATACCAGTCGTATGCTGAACCCGTCAAACACCCAATGAAAACTCGAGTGGAAAGAGCATCATTCTTTTGTAGATGGACAGTCATAATATCAAAATAATTAATATATTGACTAGGAGAAGCCTTTCCATCAAATAACACCATAGATTGTGGCTTGACTTTCGGAGAAAAGGGTACATCATTCCAGTGAGGAGGATAAGGTTGCTTGATCCCTAACCTCTGGAGTTGATCCTTATGCTTAAGAACTTCAAACTGTGCTTTTAGTTCACGTACTGCTTGAATAACTTTACTAGTTTGGGGAAGCACATTTGATTAGATAGTGGCTGGATGTACCGTAACCCCCACCAGATGTGGTACATCTTCTGGAATAAGAGGATCTGGAGCTGCAGAGTTTTGATTGATAGCAGGCTCTTGACTAAGATTTTTTAAAGGTGTATCAACCCCTTGACTATCTTGAGTTTACGCTGCTACCTGCACCGGTGTTACCACTGTCGGCTGAACAGTTTGCTGAGTCATTATTATTTGATGCATATTTTGCATCATAGCAAGCATGTCCTTCAGTGATTGTTCTACCGCAGAGAGATGTTGTTCTGTATTAGAAGTTGACGTCTCTGGTTCATCTCCGATAGCATAGGATTCAACCTCCCTTGAACATACAGAGGGATTAGTGTAGAGGTATGAATCAACGCTATCCGTTTCTGACTCCAAAGACTGGGTACCCCCAGCTTCTGAATCTGAAGATTGCAACGGTCTTTGACTTCTTGACCGGGTATGCTGATATACCCCTTCAAAGGTGTCAAGCAGTCGGTTGAACTATTATTGGCTTGGAGTCCTGGACGAATTGCGTCTTAGACGTCGTCCTCTATTGATATGAGATGCCATATTAACTGAAGCATAGGACAACTCATGTTCTTGGTCATCAATTGGTTGCTGAGGCACATTGTAGCTTAATCGGTCAAAAACTGACCGTTTAGAAGCCGAACAGCAACATTTGATTACAATCTGGTGACACTCACAATGATGATTTTCTTGGGGAAGTGTCACAAGAGATTGCCTGTTTTTATGCTTTTGTACGAGTAACTCGCGTAAATCAGGAGTGGAAGGAGTCTTCTTTATTATATTTGGGACAAAGAAACATTTAGTCCCTTCCGTATAAAGAAGATTGCTGGCTGCATTAGCAAAACCAAACTGTATATTTTTACGCGCCTGGAGTTGCGTGCATAAATCCTGAGATTTTTGTGCACAAAGAACTCCATCAGCATTACGTATAATCTGAAGGTTTGGTACTTTGCGTAAAGTAGTGTAAGAAGGTTGTTAGTAAAAAACTGAAGTTTTACCAATAATAGGATTCTTGTTTTTACGTTGCATGCGTGCTGGCAAATTCACTTTAGATGCAAAGGCATCATTATGAACTTTATCTACCATGTCACCGACAGAAGATTTACCTTTACACGTAGAGCGCAAAACATGAACATCTGCCACGTCATAGACGGAAGATTTACCCTTACGCGTAGAGCGCAAGACTTAGGTGTCTACCCCGTCACAGACGGGAGAATGATTTTTACGCACAGAGCGTAAAACTTGGGTGTCTACCATGTCACAGACGGGAGACTAATTTTTATGCCCGGGGCATATCACTGAAGTAGAGACTGCCTCATCACAGACGGAAGCCTCCACAACAGGAGTGGGAAGAATTCCCTTGCCTTCAGAGACAACAGGGAGATCATAGGATGCTTTGGACTTAGGAATCCAAACTTTTCGCACCTTCCACAATTTTTGAACATTGGAGCAACGAGTACTACCCCCAATTCGGAGCATTTCTTCGTAAGTTGTCTGGTCGAATTGAACAACCAGAGTCTTCTTTGTCGATCCGACTGACAAATCATCATATTGAGCAATTACTTTCTCATCAGAGGAGAAAGTCATCCCCAGCAGAGTCGCTATTTTGTTTCTCTTAACAAAATGCCTAAAATTAGCTTTTGAAAGAAAATGAGAAAAAAGTACAAAAGTATAAATTGTTTCTGGGAAGTATTGCTATGGAAGTCTGATCTAAGAGCGATCACTTTGTTCCTGGACCACACGATGATGATGAAGAGAATCGCTTGAAGAAGATAAACAATCGGAAGAACTAAGTTACCAGAAAGGTATCAACATAACGACACTGATGACACAGTCGAATGCTTTCCTGCTCTGCTTTACCCTGTTCTTGAGAAAAAGTTGAAGAAATGCTTCTGAGAATATCACTCTGAAAGTATGAGTTTTCTAAGAATCTCCTCTTTTGTATATCTCTCTTCATGATGTCTTGTGTAAAAATAAGTCTATTTATAGACTTGACCCTCTGTGCGTAAAAAGCAACATAATCGGGTCTCTACGCAAGCAACTGTCACATACGATTGAAAATCAACCTTTACACGTGATGACACGTGTCCTATGTAGAGTTTTGGTTTCTACGCATGGTGACACGTGTCCCACAACTTCAGCAATATAGGGAGAGCACGTACACACGTTCCTCGATAAGTTTGGCATGAAAGCCACGTATGCAGACCACGTTCTCATATAGCCAGAAAAGATTGGGCATAAAATAACCCAAAATAAACTTCCTGCGTAAAGTAGCAGACTGGGCGTAAAATAACCCAAAATAAACTTCCTACGTAAAGTGGCTGAAAAGTAGCCTTTAGCGTATAATTAGCTCAAATAAACTCTACGCACACAAAAGCCTTGAGCGTAAAAGCTCGAATAGCTTTCATGCGTAAAAAAGAAGCAGTCTCTTGAGCGTAAAGTAGCCCATCTGCACACTAAACGGCAAGTGTTGGGTTTGGTGTAAAAAATCTTCTCGACTTCTGTGTAATTTGCTGTCAGAGAATCATTCTATCAGAACAGTATCACGCGCATTAAATGCGATGTGGACAGCCTGTCTCCCGCGTAAAGGCTTGAGCGTAAAGTAGCCCTTCACTGTTTCAGTTTCTTGGGTTCTAAATTTATATTTTTGCTGATTCTAATGCTGCTAAATGTTTAGATTTAGCTCACCTACATTTGTAATGAGTGACGAGTAGGTTAGATTGCAATTTTGATGATTATTTGATTTTGAAACCATAAAATTCCAATAGGGACTGATACTCACTGATACGCAAAGACTGAAATGAATTTTCTGAGTTCTAATTGTTATTTTAACTGTTTTAATAATGTTAAATGGATAAATAGTTCACCTACATGTGTATGAAGGATGTTCATATCAAATTATGACCTATGGTTGAGCTATGGGTTTCGAATTTCGAATATAGGTTGCTAGTTGCTAAAGGGCTGTTGGTTGAACTGTCAAATTGGTTTGATAAATCCTGAGAACTTTACACTCACTGTTTGATGTTTTTATGTTGTAAATCTGGACTGTTTCACATTCCTATCACTGTTGGTTCAACACACACACACACGGTCACAAAATCAGAGACACACACTTTACTCATATTTCTGTCATTTAGTTTAAAACTGAGCTAACACACCACCCTCTTATTTTCCTGTCACACACACATTCCTACCACTAACACACACTTTACACACACACACATGACTCTATTCCTATCACTGTTAAATCCTGAATTCATGAGTTATCACAAGTGCACTGTTTTCCTATTTCCTGTCACATTTCCCTGAGATTAACTGGAACAGGGACACTGATATAAACCATAGCCTGGGTATTCCTGTTACATTTTCCTGAAATTCTTCATCATGTAAATACTGTGGTAAATATCAAACCTGGACTGGGAAACACTGTTGACACCTATAAACTAAACCTGAGAATCACTATAGCCACTCTAACTGTTACACATACAGGACACTGATGACACACACCTATAATTGGAACCTGGGATCACTCGAATGCTCACACACACACACTCACTTTGATACCTAGCTAACCTATTACACAAATACACATTTATGATAACTGAAATATGAGATTCATGTGCACACATGTTCCTAACTGCTACACACAACTGAGACACTGTCACACACAGGAAACACAAACACACTCATGTACACACACAATGTTTTCTCCCATATCTCACTGTCATTTTGTTAGACCTGAGATTGAATCTTGTTTTCACATGTTAGCATACTGTTTTCAGCTCACACACACACACAACTTTTGGACAACTATATACACACATTGCTATGTACACAAGCCCATTACACTCACACATTCACATGCTCTTTTCTCTCTATTCCCCTCTCTATATATATGTAATACATATAGCTAAATGTGTGAATGTGAAATAGAGTTTTCCTATTGATATATATATATGTGTGTGTATATATATATATATATATATATATATATATATATATATATATATATATATATATATATATATATATATATATGGATTATATGTGTATTGCCTATAATGGCCTATGGCCTATAACCTAGATAACATAGTCTATGGTAATCCTTGTGTGGTCTTGTGTATATAAAATATACACATATGTAGAGTCATATAGATTGGTGATGGTGTGTGCTTGCTAGGCTAATTGGTTAGAGACCTAGATTGACTTGTTAAGCCTAGGTTTGACCAACCTAGACTTGTTTGACCTAGTTTAACCATGTTTGACCTTGTTTGACCTAACTAGACTAGAGTTGACCTAGTTTGACTGCTAGGGTTGACTAGAGTTGACCAAAGGTTGACTTTAGCCTAGATTGACCCCAAATATCATGTAGATGCATTGTAGCAGTCTATTTTATTATTTTAGACATGTAGTGACTTGTACTGTTCTGTAGGAGACAGACACCACTCCTTGGCCAGTATATTCTTTTCAGATATTCAGGATACCAGGCGAGTACATTCTCTGATCATTTCATATCCTGTTAGAATTATTTTCCTGCTTTAAATTACTTTACTCGATACTGTCACGTTGTTCACACGGATTAGTACTATATGGATCCCTTCTTGAGATGTTATCCCCTCAGGGAGCATCGGATACTACATGTTCTGTGCATTTTACTTACATGGTGTATCACTATGCTTCATGGTTCATTGATCACTTGTGACATGTACTCTCATGATCACAGAGTCTTCATTGAATCACCCATTTATGAGCATTTCTAGAATCACCCATTTTTGGGCCTACCATGTATCACCCCTTGTGGGCCATTGCATGGAATCATAACATAACCTGGCTGGATTCTTGTGTATTGATTGGGGGTACGGGGGAGTAGAAGTAGACATATGAATAATACCCAAGTAGTATCTCATCTGATCACCTCCGTAGTGTCTCATCAGAATCTCCTATGCCATTCACATGTTTATATTGTACTCTGACTCACTAGCCACTGTTAGTTCTCTACTTATAGTAGATATTTCTATTACAGTTCTCTCTCTGTTTACATTATGCACTTTCTTTCAGTTCCTGTATCTTACTTTACTGCATGATTATATTTTCTAACCTGCTATGAACTGTTGAGATGTATTGTGATCGCTCCGTCCTGATTGGGCACCGTTGAATGTTTACAGAGGACGTAGATGAGGCTGGTGTTGACACCTTCTATGGGACAGCCCTAGATGACACTTGTGAGCTGTACTCTCAGGAGGACCCAGCTCTAGCTGATGACATTACCCCTACTGCCTAGACTAGTTTAGTTAGGCTTTATCTTACTTATGTTGTCTTGGGACTAGTTTAGTTAGGCTTTATTTCTGTCTTAAGATCTGGATTGTATATATTCTTTCATATTTAGTAGTTGAGACCTTGTATTCTGGATGTTTGCTGAGATGTTATCTTAGACAGTTAGACTCTTCTGATTATCTGTATTTCATTTGAGTTCTATATCATATCGTGCTTCTTCTTCCTTAGTTGTGATTGAGTTTACATTCTACTATGTCACCCCCATTCGGGGAGTATAAACTGCTTAGCATTATATTGTTAGATATTGTGACCTAGGACAGCGTTCTACCGCCGATACTACGGCGTAGGCTGGACGTACCCACTTCTCGTGCCCTTACTCTAGGGTGAGGGTTGTGACACATTTTAGTGGTGGCCCATGCAGGTCGAGTTTATGTAGTGGTATTCGAACTAGAATATCACTACAGCCTGCAGTAGGATTAGGATATTTTTGAGGGTACTCAATCACACTAGAAAAACTCTTAATCAGATTCCTTTATCTAAATTGTTGCTTATTGACTTCCCTTGAATATAAACTGTCCTCCTTTGATTTTTTTGCTTCATTCTCAGTAATTGCTTCTTGTTTTGATCCGTCTTCATGATGGTTATGGATACACAATCTCATCGCTCCGGTTCGGGGGATACTATCTAAAGGCTGGCCACCTCTCGTCCTGTTCATCAGGGCCTCGAGACCACAGCTCCTGTTGTGCCGACTCAGGTTGGCATTTCTGCTACATTGGAGGTGCACCTCTGTCTGTACAGAGACTTTTTTCGTTATTCCTGATTTCTCTCAGCAGCAGCGGTTCATGCAGCATCAGCAGCAGACCAGGGAAAACCAGCAGGGGCAAGCTATCGTCAGGACAGTCGAGGATGCACAGACCATTAGAGATCTTGCTGCAAGTTCCGTTCTTCTCGATTCTATTCCCGCAATTGTCTTTTATAACTACCTTGAAATCCGATTCCATCTGTTCCTCGCTGATTGATTAATTTTGTCATGTTCTTCTTTTGTTATGTTTGTTTTTCTTCAAAAAAAATCATATGGGCTAGGTCACCTAAATCACGGGATCTAGAATCTTCGATAGTCATGTTAGCTGGCATATTGAGGACATGTAGTCAGATTTTGGATGTATTTCTCGGGTATGGGAATTTAAGGTTTTCGCCGTCGCATGCAGCAATGCAAAAATTTTAAATACCATGAACCTAGAGGTACGTACCTTAGTCAAGGACTCTGTGATTATCGTAGCCTTGCTCACTAGCATGATGAAGACTCTGGACAACATGATTTGGACAGACGTATATGATTAACAGATTGTATCTTGAGAAGGTTTTAAACATCATACCCTTCTGTTGTTATAAATAACTTAGGAGTAGGGATATTTAGTTTTGTAGAGCTTATCCAAAGGTAGTTCTTTCATAGTATAATGATATGATGACTTGTAGAGTGCCTGTATCCTGGAGATGATAGTTAGCATTGGTATTAGAATAGTAACCCAGTGTAGGTGATTCCCATGTTATTTATAATACCAACCAGTTTACGTATAGGATGTTAGTATGCCTTGCAGCTTTTATGATTCTTATTATTTACCCTTACCCTTACCAGTGAGACACCCATGACCAGAGCCTGCCCTTGAGTGTAGTTGTAGTTTCACCTAAGACTGAGAGGTCTATATATATAGATAGATTGCAGATGATATTGACATATGGGATATAGGTTAGTTGGTATCTGTAGGCCATTGTTGTATAGGGTTATAGACATGTTGTTTAGCCTATATTAAGTTCAGTTTTCTATTTTAGTTAAGTTCTTTTTGTGTTGAGTTCAGTCGTTGTTTGATCAACCTTTATAGGCAGTGTGCAGACCTTTCACTAGATACCCTGTTCCCTTGGTTCAGACTTGTACAAGTTGTTCCCTGCACTCAACATTCATTACCTACCGTATTGCATCATAGATTTCACTGGAACATAGTTCAAACCCCAATTATTGACTCTCCAATATAACCATCGACCCTTTACCATATTCTGCATATATGGAGAGTTAGTATCATGCATACTAGAGGCCTGTACTCACCACTTGGGACAGTTCACTGTTCTATCCCAGTACACCTTACAGTATCTGACCCTTCATTGGAGTGCTAGGCATGTGGTAGGGAGTATGTATTTTAGACCCTGAGTAGAGTTGAGGTGATGAGGGTTAATATATATAGTTTATATATATGTAATATATTTTGATTGGTACGTAGCCTGCACTCATTTGTAGTATACCGCCTATTGCATTCCCTGTACACCAGTCTGGTTCACTTCTTCAGACCACTGTCCTGCATATAGTTAGTTCAGCCAGATATAGAGGAGAGGCCAGGTTGATCTAGAGGCATGTTTCAGTCACCATGTAGGTTTCCTTTCACTTTGACTATACAAGTGGACCCAAATGTCCTGTCCTTTAGCTCATAATTTTAGTCCCCTTGGCATCATTCCCTTTTGCCTATATTGATGTTTCAGACCATTCATCCTTAGCCTAAATTTTAAGCATCTGTTCAGTCACTTAAAAGTTTAGTCTACTTTAACCCTTGGTTGATTAGTTATATATATATACAGATGATATACTTAGGATATATGTAATGGGTTGTTGTTCTTGAACCTGTGTATATGTGGTATTTGGCAATTGTGTGCTTAGAATATAGGTATTTAGTATGGGTGACTTGATAGGATTTGGGAAGTTAAGAGTTATTCTATTATAGAGTTTTCTTTTGCTAGTCTCTAGTTGCCAACACCTAGATAGCTAGCATAGGTAAACTCCTAAAAAGTTGACCATTTGATGACCAAGTAC
>JANAVB010043019.1:5845223-5911755 GCA_029216955.1 Iris pallida
TTATAGTCCTATCCATCTGGAAATTCCTACATCCTATAAATAGGCAGGCACTCCTCCATAATTCTCTCCACAACCAAATTTTCCACAAAATTGGTGCATCGTGTCTGTGCCTCCCTACATCCACTATATGTAATTCTAGTACATATACATATTTTCGATCCCGTGTCCGACAACCCTGGACACCCATTGTAAAACCCCTAAATTTCTACTATTTTTTATTTAAAATTTGTACTGATTTAAAATTTTGTATCGTACGTCACGTAATCATATTGTATGTCGTGTGCGAAGGTTCGTCTTTCGTAATTGCTCGACGAATGTGAATATGTGCGAGCGTACATATTTTTAGAAAAATATTTTTTTCTTATTTTTATAGTTTCAAATAATATATGTAATATTTTCCTAAAGTTATGACTTTATTTATGAAAAGTCTTTTATTTAGAATAAATAATATTCTTAGTGCATACATATACTTCATGAATATTTTGCTAGTTTATTTTAAATAAAAATATAATTTTCGGGATTTATTAATATTAATATTTTATTATTTGAAAAGATATTTAAAAATATTTATTATTTTCGAAATTATTATTATTGGTATTTTGAAAAATATATTTGGAAGTTATTGTGGCCATTTAAATCTTGATTTAAATTTTGGATTATTTAAATAGATTAAACTAGTAACTATATTTGAAATTTGATTTATTTGAATTGATTTTAAACTAGAAGGATATGATTTAAAATTTGATTTATATTTGGAATTGGATTTTGATTTAAATTGGATTGTATTTAGATTGGATTTGATTTTAAATTAAATTAGGAAATATCTAAATTGGGTTTAAAGGAATCCTAATTCTTATCTAATTGGGAATTCCCACATCCTATAAATAGGCAGGTACTCCTCCAACTTTTTATTAATTGTCTCCACAAATAAATTCTACCACAAAAGTGAGTGCATCGTGTCCATGACCGTGTCCGTGTCCCATCCACTATGTGTTCATTGTACAAATACATTTCTCCACCCCGGGTCCGACAGATCCGAACCCCGTCCCCGTCGTGTTGGACAAACCCGACACGACTCATCCAAATCCCTAAATCCTAACCCTAATCCTAAACCTCTGCCTCCTCCTGTCCCGTTCGACCCGACCAATTCCGACTCCCCGGCCATTCCCACTGCCAACACCCATCTCAACCACCGCCACCAGCAATTTCTTCTCCGACTTCACCGTTCATCAACACCACCGCCCGAAACCACCATCGTCGTCATCATCACCACACAACCACTGCCATCACGGCCGTCGCCGTCGGCGCCACTACCAAAACCATCAGATCCCAAAATAAAACCCCAAATAAATAAAACCCATAAACCACCCTTACCTCGACCAGGCGAGCGCTCCGCCGTCGACGTGCCCTCGACGCGCAGCTCCGCCCTCCGCCACCCTTCCTGAACCCTCCCGAAGCCTTGGATCCGCCTTCGCCTCTAGTCTCCCGACCGACGAGTCCGACCAGTCTCACCTAGCCGTCCTCGTGCGCCGAGCCGAGCACTGCCATGGCCGAGACCCTCCGCCGAGTTCCCCTCCGCCTTGCTGAAAACTTCCTTCGCTCGCAAACCCCCGCTGGACCGCCGCTCGCCGGAGCAGCGCCCTCCGCGTGCGTCCGCCGCATCGAACCGCCGTGCCCTAGCTTTCTCCTCCGCCACCCTCTCCTCAGACCCTCCGCCACCCGCCGGACCGCCGTAGCCTCCCGCGCACAACCACGCCACGCCGCGCTCGGCCTCGCCTCAGCCACCCTCGAAACCCCCAAAACCCCACTCTCCGCCGCGCCGGAGCTCACCACCGCTCTTTCGCCGCACTGGCGCCAAACGAACCCTCTCCGCCGTTCTTCGCCTCCGCGCCCTCTCTTCCGCCCGCTCGCCGCCGTTCCCTTCCGCTCACCTCTCTGATCTCTCTCTCTCCCCCTCTCTAATCTTTCCTTTTTCGGTTTTTTTTTTGGGTGCTGGTCTCCTCTAAAGAGGAGAACAGAACGTTATATTTTTATTTTTTGATTTGATTTTATTTTTTTCAGTTATATCGATTTTAATAATCTTATTACTCTTAATATTATCATTAATATTATTATTAATACCCTTATTACTATTATTATTATTATTATTATTATTATTATTTTATTATTACTTTTGCAAACAGAACAGCAGAGCCTGGCAGTCTGATGTGCTTTCTTTTTGTTTATTTTGTTTTGTTTTAATATTTTAATTATTGTAGGTTATTAAGTTATTATTAGGACTATTTTAAATATTATTAAGTGCCATTAGTATTATTATTTTTCTGTAATATATATATATATATATATATATATATATATATATATATATATATATATATATATATATATATATATATATATATATATACATTTGTTATGGTACTATTAGTACTATTATATCTATATTACTATTACGGTTATTTCTATCGTTGTGTTTCTAATTTATTTTTGCTACATTTTATTGTAACAAAATATAGTTTGGATTTGCTTGAAATTTTAAAACTGGCCTCGAAGTCCTAAATAAATTATGATATTTTAAATAAATGCTAATTCGACCTATAATTATGTTTGACTAAAAAGTAGATTTTTGCCTTAAACGTTCTCTAAATTTTGTGTATTTTTCTAAAAAGGTATTTTGATAGTAAAAATATATATTATAAGTATTTTCTAGAAATCGTATATATATAATTTATCAGTTTTTCCTTTGATTATTCTCCTGTCCACGATCCATCCCATTACTCCTTTTCACTCACCAATTCAAGTCTACCTTATGTCGAACCTAACTAATTTGATCTTTCTGGACCCAATGGAACCATCCGTGCCACCATCCGAGGTCACCTTGCATAGTTGTTGCACTGAAGTTACAATTCATGCCACAGTAATTATTGCAGCACACCAGGCGTACTACCAGGCAAGACACCTTGCCATTCGCTGTTTAATTATTTTTAGCTCATATTTCATGCATTATTTATTTTCTTTATGCAAAATAAACTGTGATACATGGCATAACTGTTAGAACTTACTGTTCATTTATATTTCCTGCTGTGTATTATTTTCTTACAAATTAAACCTAGATTTAAGGGACCACCATGTATGTTGCATTCATTGGCCTTGACACGTTGTAACACGAAGTTGTGTGTCGCATGTAGAACACGGAAGTGCGTGATTGGCTGGCCACCAGTACATATAAGTCGTACGATAGGAATAACCGCTAATAGAGGTTGCATGCTAGTTTGACTTAGCGGTTATAGAGGTTACTGTTGTGGATACAACAAAGTAGGCATTGGGCGGGGAGGACAATTCCTTAGCGTATGGGCTTCGATGCACTTTCCCTTGTGACCCGGACTCTCCGCTGGAGATACGGGGTTGATGACCCATGATTACTGACGGCCACTGACAATTTTGCAGAACGTCATGCTCTTACTGATGGGGCCTCTGGTGCCCAAGGGGGACTACGCCGATCCTATTCAGCCAGGGTCCATACGTAGGAAGGATTGTTCTTAACTACATTCACTTAGAACGGTAGGCTACCTTTATCCGTTAGGTACGAGTACTTTTGGTTTGGGTACTTGTATCTGACCGTGGCTTGGAACAATAACTTGTCGCGGATTAGTTTGTCACATCTTATCCTTGTTTGGTTGTAGGTGTGACTTACTACTTTGATGAGAAGGTATTGAACCTTGTTGGGGTTCGGATGCCATATTGGATTCATGGCATGGAAAGATACGTAGCCGTGAATTAGTTTACCATCTCCTGTCCTTGTTTGGTTGGGGGGATGGTACGCTCGTTCAGTAGGTACATATTGGACCATATTATAATTCAATTTACTTATTTATTTGAGCAATATTTATTCAGCTTATATGGCATGATATTATGTGTCTTGTTACGTCTCTCTGAGGACCTGGTTATCTCTCCAGGTGTGTGCTATTGTCTTTCGCAGGTGTTCTAGCTCTAGCCATTATCTTCGCTATTTTTTCGAGGATGATTGAACTTGGATCGTCTTCGCTTCGTTCGCCAAACTTATTTCTTTCTCATGTATTTCTCCTTATTTTGTTGGTAGTGGATTTGTCTCCGCACAACATATTGTATCAAGACAAATCATTCTCATTATATGATATCTTTTATTTATTTATTCTGTGTGGATGAGATTAGTTATGGTTCTACTATATTTTACAGCTTATGTATTCATACGAGGATTCCATATATTGGAGTGTACTTCGTATGAATACAGCTGGCATGTCTACGTTCCTAATCCTACGTATTTTGGGACTGGGGCGTTACATGTTTTTGTGGTGGCCCATGCAGGTCAAGATAAATTGTTTGGTTACTTTACCGTACCAAGCAAGCCTGCGTATAGGATTAGAGTCTAGGATCTCATCCACATACTTGACCTCTTTCCTAGATTTTATCTACCGTTTGACTCATCAATTGCATCTTGCTTGCTTCCTCCATCCCTATTCTTATCTTTCCTTCGTGCTTGCTAGAGATTGACCCTACTAGTTAGTTGTCCCAAAACACCATTAGTTTAATTCTTTAAGTTGGATAGACTACCTTATGGCCTAGCAACCCCTTTGATCTAGTGACCTATATTAGCAAGCTTATTTAGATCCTAGAATCTAGAGGACCTAACCCGTCTAGCCAACCAAAGACTTGGACAAGAAGACTATAGGACAACTGTATGACTTAGAATCATTCTACCTTCTTTTAATCTAAATCTCTCGTGCCTATGTTTTTTTTACCACTTTGACTAATGTTGCAACTATAATCTAGTTTTACAAACTCATCCATTTATCGAGTTTGTTCATAACTTATGCTATTGAGCGGCCGCTCACTAACATATTGTCTAATCAGAACCGGTGCATGATGGTCTGATCAACCGAGTGCACTTTGGTTCGCCTTTTTCATATATCAATCTACGTGAATGGGATGTAGTTGAACTTGTCCTTTAGAATCCCATCCACGACTGCCTTGAAGATTCTTTTGAAATCTATACGACCGCCTATGAACCACGTATTCGTAATTGATAATGTCGTCATTGAACTCCTTATATCGCTTTCGCCTTCACCAATTTTGGAAGGACGAAGGCACTTGTACTTGAAATTTCTCCAGCTGTCCTATCAATTAAGACCATACCACTCAACATTGTTATGTCTTCATCATAAACTCCTCGACCTTTTCCTCGACCCTAATTCTACAATTTTGACTTTCTAATAACTTGAATTTAATAAGTGATTACAATCGTCTCTTAATCATATCCTCAACCTAGACTACGACCCAGGAACCCTTCTACCGTTGTGCCTTCTCACCCCCCTACGAATTCTTAATTTCGAGGACGAAAGTTTTTTAAGTTGGGTAGGATGTAAAACCCCTAAATTTCTACTATTTTTTTATTTAAAATTTATACTGATTTAAAATTTTGTATCGTACGTCACGTAATCGTATTGTACGTCGTGTGCGAAGGTTCGTCTTTCGTAATTGCTCGACGAATGCGAATATGTGCGAGCGTACATATTTTTAGAAAAATATTTTTTTCTTATTTTTATAGTTTCAAAATAATATATGTAATATTTTCCTAAAGTTATGATTTTATTTATGAAAAGTCTTTTATTTAGAATAAATAATATTCTTAGTGCATACATATACTTCATGAATATTTTGCTAGTTTATTTTAAATAAAAATATAATTTTCGGGATTTATTAATATTAATATTTTATTATTCGAAAAGATATTTAAAAATATTTATTATTTTTGAAATTATTATTATTGGTATTTTGAAAAATATATTTGGAAGTTATTGTGGCCATTTAAATCTTGATTTAAATTTTGGATTATTTAAATAGATTAAACTAGTAACTATATTTGAAATTTGATTTATTTGAATTGATTTTAAACTAGAGGGATATGATTTAAAATTTGATTTGTATTTGGAATTGGATTTTGATTTAAATTGGATTGTATTTAGATTGGATTTGATTTTAAATTAAATTAGGAAATATCCAAATTGGGTTTAAAGGAATCCTAATTCTTATCTAATTGGGAATTCCCATATCCTATAAATAGGCAGGTACTCCTCCAACTTTTTATTAATTGTCTCCACAAATAAATTCCACCACAAAAGTGGGTGCATTGTGTCTATGACCGTGTCCGTGTCCCATCCACTATGTGTTCATTGTACAAATACATTTCTCCACCCCGGGTCCGACAGATCCGAACCCCGTCCCTGTCGTGTCGGACACACCCGACACGACTCATCCAAATCCCTAAACCCTAACCCTAATCCTAAACCTCTGCCTCCTCCTATCCCGTTCGACCCGACCAATCCCGACTCCCCGGCCATTCCTACTGCCAACACCCATCTCAACCACCGCCACCAGCAATTTCCTCTCCGACTTCACCATTCACCAACACCACCGCCCGGAACCACCATCGTCGTCATCATCACCGCACAACCACTGCCATCACAGCCGTCGCCGTCGGCGCCACCGTCAAAACCATCAGATCCCAAAACAAAACCCCAAATAAATAAAACCCATAAACCACCCTTACCTCGACCCAGGCGAGCGCTCCGCCGTCGGCGTGCCCTCGACGCGCAGCTCCGCCCTCTGCCACCCTTCCTGAACCCTCCCGCAGCCTTGTATCCGCCTTCGCCTCTAGTCTTCCGACCGACGAGTCCGACCAGTCTCACCTAGCCGTCCTCGTGCACCGAGCCGAGCGCTGCCGTGGCTGAGACCCTCCGCTGAGTTCCCTTCCGCCTCGCTGAAACCTTCTTTCGCTCGCAAACCCCCGCTAGGCCGCCACTCGCCGGAGCAGCGCCCTCCGCGTGCGTCCGCCGCATCGAACCGCCGTGCCCTAGCTTTCTCCTCCGCCACCCTCTCCTCAGACCCTCCGCCACCCGTCGGACCGCCGTAGCCTCCCGCGCACAACCACGCCACGCCGCACTTGGCCTCGCCTCAGCCGCCCATCGAAACCCCCAAAACCCCACTCTCCGCCGCGCCGGAGCTCACCACCGCTCTTCCGCCGCACTGGCGCCAAACGAACCCTCTCCGTCGTTCTTCGCCTCTGCGCCCTCTCTTCCGCCCGCTCGCCGCCGTTCCCTTCCGCTCACCTCACTGATCTCTCTCTCTCCCCCTCTCTAATCTTTCCTTTTTTGATTTTTTTGTTGGGTGCTGGTCTCCTCTAAAGAGGAGAACAGAACGTTATATTTTTATTTTTTTATTTTATTTTATTTTTTTCAGTTATAGCAATTTTAATAATCTTATTACTCTTAATATTATCATTAATATTATTATTAATACCCTTATTACTGTTATTATTATTATTATTATTATTATTATTATTATTATTATTTTATTATTACTTTTGCAAACAGAACAGCAGAGCCTGGCAGTCTGATGTGCTTTCTTTTTGTTTATTTTGTTTTGTTTTAATATTTTAATTATTGTAGGTTATTAAGTTATTATTAGGATTGTTTTAAATATTATTAAGTGCCATTAGTATTATTATTTTTCTGTAATATATATATATATATATACATTTGTTATGGTACTATTAGTACTATTATATCTATATTACTATTACGGTTATTTCTATCGTTGTGTTTCTAATTTATTTTGCTATATTTTATTGTAACAAAATATAGTTTTGGATTTGCTTGAAATTTTAAAACTGGCTTCGAAGTCCTAAATAAATTATGATATTTTAAATAAATGCTAATTCGACCTATAATTATGTTTGACTAAAAAGTAGATTTTTGCCTTAAATGTTCTCTAAATTTTTGTGTATTTTTCTAAAAAGGTATTTTGATAGTAAAAATATATATTATAAGTATTTTCTAGAAATCGTATATATAAAATTTATTAGTTTTTCCTTTGATTATTCTCATGTCCATGATCCATCCCATTACTCCTATTCACTCACCAATTCAAGTCTACCTTATGTCGAACCTAACTAATTTGACCTTTCTGGACCCAATGGAACCATCCGTGCCACCATCCGAGGTCACTTTGCATAGTTGTTGCACTGAAGTTGCAATTCATGCCACATTAATCATTGCAGCACACCAGGCGTACTACCAGGTAAGACACCTTGCCATTCGCTGTTTAATTATTTTTAGCTCATATTTTATGCATTATTTATTTTCTTTATGCAAAATAAACTGTGATACATGGCATAACTGTTAGAACTTACTGTTCATTTATATTTCCTGCTGTGTATCATTTTCTTACAAATTAAACCTAGGTTTAAGGGACCACCATGTATGTTGCATTCATTGGCCTTGACACGTTGTAACACGAAGTTGTGTGTCGCATGTAGAACACGGAAGTACGTGATTGGCTGGCCACCAGTACATACAAGTCGTGCGATAGGAATAACCGCTAATAGAGGTTGCATGCTAGTTTGACTTAGCGGTTATAGAGGTTACTGTTGTGGATACAACAAAGTAGGCATTGGGCGGGGAGGACAATTCCTTAGCGTATGGGCTTCGATGCACTTTCCCTTGTGACCCGGACTCTCCGCTGGAGATACGGGGTTGATGACCCATGATTACTGACGGCCACTGACGATTCTGCGGAACGTCATGCTCTTACTGATGGGGCCTCTGGTGCCCAAGGGGGACTACGCCGATCCTATTCAGCCAGGGTCCATGCGTAGGAAGGATTGTTCTTAACTACATTCACATAGAACGGTAGGCTACCTTTATCCGTTAGGTATGAGTACTTTTGGTTTGGGTACTTGTATCTGACCATGGCTTGGAACAATAACTTGTCGCGGATTAGTTTGTCACATCTTGTCCTTATTTGGTTGTAGGTGTGACTTACTACTTCGATGAGAAGGTATTGAACCTTGTTGGGGGTCCGGATACCATATTGGATTCATGGCATGGAAAGATACGTAGCCGTGAATTAGTTTACCATCTCCTGTCCTTGTTTGGTTGGGGGGATGGTACGCTCGCTCAGTAGGTACGTATTGGACCATGTTATAATTCAATTTACTTATTTATTTGAGCAATATTTATTCAGCTTATATGTCATGATATTATGTGTCTTGTTACGTCCCTCTGAGGACCTGGTTATCTCTCCAGGTGTGTGCTATTGTCTTTCGCAGGTGTTCTAGCTCTAGCCATGATCTTCACTATTTCTTCGAGGATGATTGTACTTGGATCGTCTTCGCTTCGCTCGCCAAAGTTATTTCTTACTCATGTATTTCTCCTTATTTTGTTGGTAGTAGATTTGTCTCCGCCCAACATATTGTATCAAGACAAATCATTCTCATTATATGATATCTTTTATTCATTTATTCTGTGTGGATGAGATTAGTTATGGTTCTACTGTATTTTACAACTAATGTATTCATACAAGGATTCCGTATATTGGAGTGTACTTCGTATGAATATAGCTGGCATGTCTACGTTCCTAATCCTACGTATTTTGGGACTGGGGCGTTACACCCATCCAGGCCGTGCCGGACATTTCCCGACACGACGATAGCTCCCTAACCGTCTCCACCACGCACCACCACCACGTCGTCGTCACCAACTTCCCCATCCTCCTCGTTCTCCGTCCACCGCTGCCCCGGCAGCATCCCCGGCTCCACCATCTCGCCATCATCTTCACCAACACCACCGTCATCATCGCAACCACCTCCTCGCCCAATTCCAAACCTTCGCTGTCACCACCAGTATTAACACCGATCCACCACCGCGGCGTCTACCGCCGACGCCAGTCGCCACCACCGTTAACCCCAAATTCAGAAATAATAGAGGGGAGAACCCTAACCTCCGTCGCCACCGCAGATCCGCCTTGGCAGCGACCTCCTATCGTTGTGCCAGCGCCGGTGGGCTGAGTTCCAGCAGTGCTCGACTGCGTGCGCGCCTGCCACCAACCCAGCGGCCAGGGCTGACGGACCGAGGAGCACGGCCGCCCCCAGCCCGGACGGCCAGCCAGGTGCCTCACCACCGAGGGACTCCTCCAGCGGCCTTCGCCATCGTTCCCGCGCCTCCGATCCCCGAGCGCCAGCCTCCGCGTGCTCCGTCTCTTCCGTAGCCGCCGGAGCTTCCCCAGCCCGGCATCCTCCTTCCACCGCGCCCTGCCCCGACGAACACCGCGCCTAAACCCTCTCCCCATCGCGCACGGTGAGCTCCGACTTCATCGTTATGGGTGCCGCCCGTATGTGCGATTCCCACCGCGGCTGCCGGCAGCCGTCTAGGAGACTCCTTCCACTCTCTAGCCGTACTCCTCCGCAGTCGGCCGCGGCGAGCACCGCCCAGTGCTGCACTCTCTGTCACGACCCGCACTCATTTTTTTTAAATGGATACGAGACGTGTCCAAGCCAGCCTACGCCGCAGTGTCGGCGGTAGAACGCTTTCACGGCCATGAAGATCAAAATCGCACATAAAGCTCATTCACAAAATTAATTTAATTTACAATGATCACAAGTTTTACATTTGTAGAAAAATATAAACTTGTACAAATAAATGAATGGCTACCACTCAACTATCTAGCTAGTCTCTAGGCTTTGTCTGCAAGTATTCCCGTCACTCCCCAAGCTAAGTGAATCCACGGCTAACCTGAAAATGTTGGTTTCCAGTCAGGAATGGAACGAGCACAATCCACTGAATGCAATTTCAATAAAGAAAATGACTATAAAACAAAGGTTAGACATCAATCATGAGTTTTAAAAATAAACAGTAAAGCCGTAAGAATAGACAGAAAATCGATAGTAAATAAATATACACATATACTTTCCCCACTGTTAGAAGTACCTTTGATATGTGATCGGTCTCGGGACAATTATACGACACGGTCTACACGGTCTATAGTTACACGGTCTACAGTTACACGGTCTACAATTACACAGTCTACAATTACACGGTCTACAGTTACACGGTCTACAATTACACGGTCTACAGAAAATATTACAATAAAGAAACATTGTCTACAGAATAATAATCACGAACTACACAGTTTAAATGCAATAAATAAATCACTGTCTACACGGTCTACTTTGCAATAAATAAATCATTGTCTACACTGTCTATAAGAAATAAATACAACACGGTCTACACGGTCTACAAGAAGTAAATGCAACACGGTCTACACGGTCTAAGGTCAGATCATACATCCTTGGTACTTCTCATTCCCGACTCAACAATTTATAATAGAAAATAAGCACATAACCAATGACTGATCAATGAAATATAGTAAAAATCAATATCGAAATGAAGACAATAAACTGTACTCGCCTGTGGTCCTCTACTGGTGAAACCGACAATCTGAACTACTCAATGTGCCACTATAGTCAAAACCCGTACAACAGTCCCCGGATGCTGAAATAAACAATACCAATGATCTCAGAATAGTCAAATTAGCTAGGATTACCTGTCCTTAAGTCCAATTCTGGACACAGGGGTAAAACGATAATTTTGGGCCAAAACGATGTCCGCCGTTGGACCCGCTTTGCACCGAAAAGCATGCCAGAGTCAACGGTCTCTAAAGTTGTCAAACTACATGTCTACAGATTCAGTTTTTCGATACGAACCCAACCGTATGTCCAGAGTTGGATTCCGGCGGGCCGTGCACAAAATCGCCCGTAGAGTAGGACCGTGGGGTCCGCAAAACGGTGATTTTATCAACGGTCTCAGAATTGGACCAAACTTGGCATGCAGGACTAGAAAAATGATATGGTTCTGTTGGCATAAGTTTTGTCTCGATCCGATGAACGTGCATAAAGTAATTAAGAAATTTAAAACGTGCATGATACGGTGAATTTCGACGGATACGCATCAAATTCGTCGCGCACACGCGACCAATTTGAATTCCGTCAAAGCCCACACGACCACGAAGCCGTTACGCAGCTTTCGATGCTTTTGGTTCGCGACCACGTCGTCCGGAATGGCGGGACGCACGTCGTGTGGATGAATTTTGAAATTTTGAAAGCAGGTTTTTCTTTGTTTTGGAAATCTGATTTCGCGACGCACGGTCGATGAAATCCAAATCTACGAAAAGGGTTATGAAGCCCTATAGGTTGTCTAGGAATTCCTTTAATTAGTTTTTGAAATATCCCACTACTCTGTTCAGGAAGTGCCTGTAAACTTGGATCGCTAGACTGTTAAACGTCCTATTTTCGGGACAGGTTTTTCTCTCGACTTTGAATCAATTTCTTGTCGAAATCTCCAACAGTTTGGTACGAACTAAAAGATGAACCTCTAGATGGTTAGGTTGTCTATCAGCGGACCAAACGGTTCGCTATTTGATTGATCAGATTCGAAGAACCCACTCGACGAAGAGACGTACCTCACAGCGTCGCTGCTGTTGAGTTCTGCTGTTGAACGTGCGCGCGCGGCCACGTTGGGCTAACCTTGGGCGGCCGGCGGTCGACCACCACGGCGCACGGAGGTCGTGGGCAGGGTCGCCATGGTTGGGGTCGCGCTGAGATTAGGGTTTTCTCCCATGTACGCGTGTGTGTGTATATATATACTGAGCAAAAACGAGTAGGGGTCGGGCTCGGGTTCTCGTGGACCTAGGGTCTACTTGGGGAAGCTTCTAATGAGGGTTGCTCAGTTTATTTAGTTTAGGACTGGGCCCTGGTTTTGCTCACTGTGGGCCGGTTCGCTGAGTAGAGCTTGGGTGAGGCTCTGTGGCCGGGCTGCCACAGTTTTTTACTTATTTTAATTATTTTCCTATTTAATTCATTTCGTATATATATATGAAATATTTATATATATACGTTTATACGTATATACTTATATATCTCTATATATATATATATATTTTTTTTTATATATATACACACACCAAAATACCTATATATATACACCTGTATATATATATATATAATAGATATTTAAAAAAAATATATATATATATATAATAGATATTTATATATAAACACACATATACACATATATGTATATACACTTATATACACACACACACACACATACACACACATATATATATATATATATATATATATATATATATATATATATATATATATATATATATATATATATATATATATATATATATATATATATATATATATATATATATTCACACAAAATATGTATATTTATACATACACCCATTTATATATATATATATATTTATATATATTTTATACTCACATACATATTCTTATATATATATATATATATATATCTATTTAGTCTAATACGTATATTTCCTATGAATACATTTCCATATATATTATACACTTATATGACAAATATAATATGTTCAATAATAATATTAATAATCTATAATAACAACCTCAATAAAATTATAATAATAATAGTAATAATAATAACGGAATTCAATAACCCAAAAATGATGTATACACCACTACGCACAATCTAATAATCCCGAAATGTGTACAAGGACCTATTTATATAATATCACTGAATACCAATTACTAATTATAATTAATTATGAATACCTAGAAATTAGATTATTAAAACAGAATGCAGTACACTCATACCAAATTCCACCAACACGAATGTTATTGGACGTGCTACATGACCTATATGTGCTTGGGCTCAGTTCAGGTCCAGTCCGGGCTAAAATGGTATAACCGTTTTCCCTACTCAATAATATAATAAATAAATAAATAAAACTTCGGTAAAAGTTAAATCGTAACTTGGCCTGGTTTTCTTAGTTAGGACACACTCATAGCTAGGTCTTCCTTGGCATGGCTAATACACTAGTCGAGGCATGCCACTGCACTATCCGTGCCACGATTCCTAGTCGTCTGGTACTTCAAAACTCAACCTTGGCTAAAATCATCTACCGTAATAATTAACTAAATAATTATTTATAAAAGTCTACACGTCACCATTTAAAATAAAATAAATAAAATAAAAATATTTCAAATTCCGGGAAGGGGAGCTACAAATCTACCCACCTTAAAAATAATTTCGTCCTCGAAATTCTAATTTGTAACTATTCCTTGAATTCAAAAAGGAAATCTACCATTACTTTAATCTCCTCGAATTTTAATTTCTCAAAAAAAATAGTTTATATCCTCCTCCTAGCCATTTTGTAACTACGAACTTCGAGGACTTCTACCCACCTTTGGTCACACTACTCCCTCAAATCTCATGCCACTAAAACTTTATAATCGTCCAATTACTTGCTATAATTTCTACAAATAGATATCTACTGCTTATGGCCTCTATAATCCTTCTCCATCTATCAAACAACCCCAAAATCTAACAAGCAACAATTTCACAAGTAGCTAAGAAATATTGCTAAATTCTAATAAGCGTGACCCTTCGTCACCCTACAATGGTAAGGACAGGAAGATAAGGAAAAAATTTCCAGAGTGGTAGAGAGTATCCAACGATAAAGACAGAAGGGAAGTTTATGAGCCATTAACCTATTTTGCTAGATTGGGCTACTCCGGTCCTGTCACTTGCTAATACTAAGGACCCTTCGTTTCTTAGAGGGTCTTGCAACCCGTGCTATGCAGAAGTTCCGTTCTCGAAATTCTAGACAGTTTCCATAATAGAACGGAATTTGAGGAGTTAAGATTGTGATCTTTCCCGTGGTTATTTAAACACACGAGAAAGGGGGTATAAATGCAACACAAGATTGTATCACGGCTTCCTATTAGGTGGAATGAGGGTTATGAAGGACATCACCTTCTAAGAGGTGGAGACTTCATAGTGGGTATAGGGACATATTTCCAATAGTTCAGTTTTATCTATTCCACTAATGGTGGTTCACATGGATGGGTTTTATTGGGTCTTAATGGGTTCCTGATTGGACATCAATAGTCGGTTGGATGAACCTTGATCCTCAATCTATATGGACTGGACAAGATCCCTATGATAGAGCTATTTCTACTAGGTTGGGGTAACCTAGAATAGATTTCGATCCAAGTGGTTGAGCTAGTTGCCAGTCGGGTCGGTTAGCTAGGTCCCTAAAGCCCAAAAATGTGCCTTTAGTGACTCTTATGTTTAAATAGCACGAGAAGGCACAATTGAGTGGCTCATTAGTAACATGTGCACAGTGGGCTCGAGTCGATCACAACCATATATTGGGTTGAAGGCTTCGAGTCGAAGTTGAGTCCCTAATCATAATCGAGAAGTTTATCGGTACCATGGTAAGGGTTATAGTTAGTCCTTTCTACCTGAAAGTCGTACCATAAAAATAGAGTACAAGGGGACGTTTTTGAGTGGGACATGATATACCTAGATAAAGGTGGACTCGTCTAGATCTTGTATGTGAAATTCATTGGAAGGTAACAAATAGTCTCGTGCTCCGAATATTAATGGCACGGTCGGGACACAAAATGATCTAAATGAAAAGTGGGAGTCCATGAGACACTAATTATCATCCCAATGGAAAATATTCTAATCAATCGGTAATCCTCGTATATCCCAAAAATTCTAGAAGGCTTACAGTCTACCCACCTTAGGATTTAGGATATGGTTTTAGGGATAATGAGGTCAAAAGAATTTCAACGTCCGGATACTGTTCCCCGACTCTTGTTGATAAAGAATGAGGCACGGCGTAACGGGATACGGTTGATATAAGTCAAGTCAAGGGTCATTCCTCAATAGTTGGAAAATGAGTGCGTGTGTAATAACACATGGTCAATAAAATAGAATGATCCACTCATCCACAATATATGAGAGTTTTCGATGGGGTAACCAACTCCAAGGTACAACATAAGAAAAGATTTCTAACAACTGAGTCAAGAAATTCTATTTGTGTCAAACCTGCCAGACTATGGTCACAAGGGTTGTAGTGATCATGCATTGCTATTGATCACTGGTAGATCATAATATGACAGGGTATTTAAGCTATGGTATTGGCCAAACTAGTGACTGTGGTGTTCCAACACTAGTTAGGTCTTAATAATAAAATTTACATAACTAGGGCAATACTGGTTGGAAACCACTCTCGGGATGAGTGTCTGCCATAGTTACGATAAATGATTGTCCTTTCCCTTGTCCACTCATTAACTGTGGGCTTTGGTCGAGGAAGGGTTGGGTTAAGGCTCAAGAGTTTCTAGTTAAGGCAAACTTCTGGCAATGATTAGAAGCTCACGACGTTTGGTTTCTTGAGAATAGATAGTCTCCTAGATTGGAGTTCTGACTAAGGGTAAAACCCTAATCATTCTCAAATTCAGATGGCTCGAAAGTCTCAACAGTAGTTTGTGGGTTGATGGGAGAACGAGTAACCCAAACACATGACTGGCCGATGGTAGCTACACTTGTGCCTATCATTATCATTGCCAAGGAAATACTCTGTATCTCTCTACCATCATGAGCTTTCGTCCTTCCAAATCGGTGAAAGACAGAAACAATAAGAATTCAAGGGAGATGTTACTGAATACAATTTCGTGATTCAAGGGCGAACATATAATTCAAGAGGAATTGTCAAGCAGTCGCGGATGAGAGCCTAGATACCTATATATCTCCATCCACGTAGTAAAATTAACCGAAGAGCGAACCAAATGCATCATGGTTGATCAGACCATAATACACTGATTCTGATTAGACAATAAGTTAGCAGGCGTCCCCACTAAACATATGCCTCGAATCATGCTCGAGAACGGAGTGAGCTTGCAAAACTAGACTGTGATAGCAACATTGGTCAAAATAGTCAAATTACAGGTATACAAGATTTCTGAAAGAAGGCACAAGTAGTACGAGTTTTGAGGGAATCAAACTTTACTTGGTGTTCTTGCTTATACAGTCTTCCTACTATCTTCTGATCCACAAGGACTTGGTCGACTAATGGGTTATGGATATTCTAAATTCTATATTCTAGGTAACCCTATTAGTGTCAGTCGATAACCTCGTCAATAGGTCACAAGGACTACGGAATGCTAGATCAGGAGACGTGTCACCCAACTTACAAAACTTCCACTAATATTGGCTTCGGATCTTATGGAACACACAGGGCACTGTCCTATCCTCTATTGTATCCTTAATTTGTAATCACGTCTAAAGTCATTTTACCGCGGATTACGCCACGCCCGTATACTCTGGCTATGGTAAACCCTTGGTTTCGTAACTCAACATGATACAAAATCGAACACTTCTTAACTCTATCCAAAATTGGCTCAAGGGTATCTACGATCAAGAGAGGACCACTAGCCATAGTTTTGGCAATCTCCCATCACCTATATTTTCTTAAAATAATTTTACCTCTAGGGGTTGTGTCTCGCCAGTGCGCTGCTGGCTGTAGTGTATCCATGGTCTCCAAAATTCAATTTAAATGGCGACAGTGCGCTGCTGTCCTGCCATTACGAGTTAATCAACATCCCTTTAACTATATTTGTAAAAAAAAAACTTATGAGCTTCTAGATATTCAAGCAAGTCGACTATGTAATAAGGCATAAATATTTGTCCCATCAGTCACAATCTTTAAAATAACAGATTGCACAGGAAGGAACAAACTGAAGACAAAGAACTACAACACATTCTGATATCTCTTCCATGTGTATTCGAACCATGGGAGAAGATTTTTGGATTAGTCTACCTCGAGATTCATATTTGAATAACCGAATCAGGAGTTATAAACTATTCCCTTACGGCAAATAGAATTTTAAATGGGCAATTCAGACTAAGCTATGGTGACGATACTCAAAGAGACAAGAGAATGAATTGAATAATCTATCAAGGTTAGATCATTAATTCTATGAAGCCCTACCTTACCAATGGAATAATCTATCCAAATTAGATTACATCATCATATTAAGAGATAATAATGTACCTGTGGGGATCTGATAAACTATCAAAATTAATAACTCCTTATCTACATTGCATGGCCTAGACTACCCATCGGCAAATTTGTATAAGGGACTCCTAGTCCTAGTCATTCTCGTAAATTAAATTAATTTCTAATTCGTGAATGAGCATTTCTAGTCGCAGGCTCGCAATAGTACGACTAACTTAAGTACTATCACGAGTTCGCATGATTTGCAAAGACAGACCTGCATGGGCCACCACAAAAACTTGTCACGACCAGCACTCATTTTTTATAAACGGATACGAGACGTGTCCAAGCCAGCCTACGCCGCAGTGTCGGCGGTAGAACGCTGTCACGGCCATGAAGATCAAAATCACACATAAAGCTCATTCACAAAATTAATTTAATTTACAATGATCACAAGTTTTATATTTGTAGAAAAATATAAACTTGTACAAATAAATGAATGACTACCACTCAGCTATCTAGCTAGTCTCTAGGCTTTGTCTGCAAGTATTCTTGTCACTCCCGAAGCTAAGTGAATCCACGGCTAACCTGAAAATGTTGGTTTCCAGTCAGGAATGGAACGAGCACAATCCACTGAATGCAATTTCAATAAAGAAAATGACTATAAAACAAAGGTTAGACATCAATCATGAGTTTTGAAAATAAACAGTAAAGCCGTAAGAATAGACAGAAATCGATAGTAAATAAATAGACACATATACTTTCCCCACTGTTAGAAGTACCTTTGATATGTGATCGGTCTCGGGACAATTATGCGACACGGTCTACACGGTCTACAGTTATACGGTCTACAGTTACACGTTCTACAATTACACGGTCTAAAGTTACACGGTCTACAGTTACACGGTCTACAATTACACGGTCTATAGAAAATATTACAATAAAGAAACATTGTCTACAGAATAATAATCACGAACTACACAGTTTAAATGCAATAAATAAATCACTGTCTACACGGTCTACTTTGCAATAAATAAATCACTGTCTACACTGTCTACAAGAAATAAATGCAACACGGTCTACAAGAAATAAATGCAACACGGTCTACACGGTCTACATGGTATAAGGTCAGATCACACATCCTTGGTACTTCTCATTCCCGACTCAACAATTTATAATAGAAAATAAGCACATAACCAATGACTAATCAATAAAATATAGTAAAATCAATATCGAAATGCAGACAATAAACTGTACTCGCCTGTGGTCCTCTGCTGGTGAAACCGACAATCTGAACTACTCAATGTGCCACTATAGTCAAAACCCGTACAACAGTCCCCGGATGCTGAAATAAACAATACCAATGATCTCAGAATAGTCAAATTAGCTAGGATTGCCTGTCCTTAAGTCCAATTCTGGACACAGGGGCAAAACGGTAATTTTGGGCCAAAACGATGTCCGCCGTTGGACCCACTTTGCACCGAAAAGCGTGCCAGAGTCAACGGTCTCTAAAGTTATCAAACTACATGTCTACAGATCCAGTTTTCCGATACGAACCCAACCGTATGTCCAGAGTTGGATTCCGGCGGGCCGTGCACAAAATCGCCCGTGGAGTGGGACCGTGGGGCCCGCAAAATGGTGATTTTATCAACGGTCTCAGAATTGGACCAAACTTGGCATGCAGGACCAGAAAAATGATACGGTTCTATTGGCATAAGTTTCGTCTCGATTCGATGAACGTGCACAAAGTAATTGAGAAATTTGCAACGTGCACGATACGGTAAATTTTGACGGATACGCATCAAATTCGTCGCGCACACGCGACCAATTTGAATTCAGTCAAAGTCCGCACGACACGAAGCCGTTACGCAGCTTTCGATGCTTTCGGTTCGCGACCACGTCGTCCGGAATGGCCGGACGCACGTCGTGTGGATGAATTTTGAAATTTTGAAAACAGGTTTTTCTTTGTTTTGGAAATCTGATTTCGCGACGCACGGTCGATGAAATCCAAATCTACGAAAAGGGTTATGAAGCCCTATAGGTTGTCTAGGAATTCCTTTAATTAGTTTTTGAAGCCCTATAGGTTGTCTAGGAATTCCTTTAATTAGTTTTTGAAATATCCCACTACTCTGTTCAGGAAGTGCCTGTAAACTTGGATTGCTAGACTGTTAAACGTCCTGTTTTCGGGACAGGTTTTTCTCTCGATTTTGAATCGATTTCTTGTCGAAATCTCCAACAGTTTTGTACGAACTCAAAAATGAACCTCTAGATGGTTAGGTTGTCTATCCAGCGGACCAAACGGTTCGCTATTTGATTGATTTGATTCGAAGAACCTACTCGACGAAGAGACGTACCTCACAGCGTCGCTGTTGTTGAGTTCTGCTGTTGAACGTGCGCGCGCGGCCACGTTGGGCTCGGGTTCTCGTGGACCTGGGGTCTACTTGGGGAAGCTTCTGCTGAGGGTTGCTCAGTTTATTTAGTTTAGGACTGGGCCCTGGTTTTGCTCACTGTGGGCCGGTTCGCTGAGTAGAGCTTGGGTGAGGCTCTGTGGCCGGGCTGCCACAGTTTTTTACTTATTTTAATTATTTTCCTATTTAATTCATTTCGTATATATATATGAAATATTTATATATATACGTTTATACGTATATACTTATATATCTCTATATATATATACACACACCAAAATACCTATATATATACACCTGTATATATATATATATATATATATATATATATATATATATATATATATATATATATATATATATATATATATATATATTATATATATATTTTATATATATATATATATATAAATATTTTATATATATATATATATATATATATATATATATATTTATATATATATATATATATATATATATATATATATATATATATATATATATATATATATAATAGATATTTATATATAAACACACATATACACATATATGTATATACACTTATACACACACACATATATATATATATCTATATATATATATATATATATATATATATATATATATATATATATATATATATATATATATATATATATATATATATATATATATTATATATATATAAATATATATATATATATATAATATATATATAAATATATATATATAAAAATATATATATATATATATAATATATATATATATATATATATATATATATATATATATATATATATATATATATATATATATATATATATATATATATATATATATATATATATATAAGATTTATGAAATGCCCAAAAACTAAAAAAGTTTTATGTAAAACCCACCGCTAAAAAACTTTTATCGCGTGCCCAGAATTAGAGAAACTTATCCAAAGCGGGTTCCAAATGACCCTTTTGCCCTTCCTTTTAATTTATTGGAAACACCCACAAAACTGCTCTTAAAAAAATGTTTCAATACTCCATCTTCTTCCATACGCTGCTCACTTTCGAATCTAGGTTTTCTCCTCAAAAATCTTCAAAAACTCGTCGAAAAATTTCGGAAAGACCGGGACGAACGACAAAAGTGCTAAAACGGTGGTCCAAACATCATTTTTTTGCGAATCTAAAATTTCGGTAGGCCGTCTAGCGATAAAATAGTTACTTTCAGTCTTCTCGACGATACGCTCATTTTGCGACAAACGGGACCTCGTTTCGACCTCCCAGTCAAAAGTTATGGCCCTCCAAAGTTTCAGCTAACCATAAAATGCAGGAGAATGACATTCTCCGTCTTAATTTACACGGAGAATGACCATTCTCTGTCTTAATTAGGACGGAGAATGACATTCTCCGTCTTAATTTATACGGAGAATGGTCATTCCAGTGTTAAAACGCAGGAGAATGACCATTCTCCGTGTTAGAAACACGGAGAATGCCATTCTCCGTGTTAAATGAAACGGAGAATGTCATTCTCCGTGTTAAATAAAACGGAGAATGGCATTCTCCGTCCTAATTAAGACGGAGAATGGCCATTCTCCGTGCTAAATTAAACGGAGAATGACCATTCTCCGTCTTAATTAGGACTGAGAATGCCATTCTCCGTGTAATTTATCACGGAGAATGGTCATTCTAGTGTTAAAACGCAGGAGAATGACCATTCTCCGTGTTAGAAACACGGAGAATGCCATTCTCCGTGTTAATTAGGACGGAGAATGCCATTCTCCGTCTTAAATAAAATAGAGAATGCCATTCTCCGTCCTAATTAAGACGGAGAATGACATTCTCGGTCCTAATTAAGACGGAAACGGAGAATGTCATTCTCCGTATTAATTAGGACGGAGAATGGCATTCTCCGTCTTAAATAAAACGAAGAATGGCATTCTCCGTCCTAATTAAGACGGAGAATGCCATTCTCCGTCCTAATTAAGACGGAGAATGGTCATTTCCAGTGTTAAAACGTGTAATTTAGTTTTTTCAGGAATAAAGAGTTTCGTTCTTCTTTCAAAGCGATGATAATTCTTATGGAAAAGAAGAAGAAAGATCTTCTCTCCACAATTGAAGATCTGAGTTCAAATGTCTCCACGATGAAGATGATGATGATGGTGATGATGATGACGAGCGATGATCTGAGTTCGACTGAAGAAAAACACACCGAACTACGAACGATCTTTGCGATCTCTGCTGAATATGAGAGCAATAGAATTCAGATTTCCCGTGAAGAAGAAGAAGACGAAAATCGTAATCCAGATCTGAGTTTTTTGAATTCAAATACATATAGATGACCAATTCGCGCGGAGGGGTAGTTTCGGTATTATAAAAATAGCAGTTTCTAGCGGGTGGCATCTAAAAGGGAATCTTGGAATATTTAACGTGAAAATACTTAATTCTGGGTATTTCATAAAACTTATCCAGCGGGTGGGCATTTCATAAAAGCCCACCCCGAAATTGGGTTTCTCAGCAATTTCCAGATATCTATATTCACACATAAAAAAATATATATATATATATCTATATTCACACAAAATATGTATATTTATACATACACCCATTTATATATATATTTATATATATTTTATACTCACATACATATTCTTATATATATATATATCTATTTAGTCTAATACGTATATTTTCTATGAATACATTTCCATATATATTATACACTTATATGACAAATATAATATGTTCAATAATAATATTAATAATCTATAATAACAACCTCAATAAAATTATAATAATAATAGTAATAATAATAACGAAATTCAATAACCCAAAAATGATGTATACACCACTACGCACAATCTAATAATCCCGAAATGTGTGCAAGGACCTATTTATATAATATCACTGAATACCAATTACTAATTATAATTAATTATGAATACCTAGAAATTAGATTATTAAAACAGAATGCAGTACACTCATACCAAATTCCACCAACACGAATGTCATTGGACGTGCTGCATGACCTACATGTGCTTGGGCTCAGTTCAGGTCCAGTCCGGGCTAAAATGGTATAACCCTTTTCCCTACTCAATAATATAATAAATAAATAAATAAAACTTCGGTAAAAGTTAAATCGTAACTTGGCCTGGTTTTCTTAGTTAGGATACACTCATAGCTAGGTCTTCCTTGGCATGGCTAATACACTAGTCGAGGCATGCCACTGCACTATCCGTGCCACGATTCCAAGTCGTCTGGTACTTCAAAACTCAACCTTGGCTAAAATCATCTACCGTAATAATTAACTAAATAATTATTTATAAAAATCTACACGTCACCATTTAAAATAAAATAAATAAAATAAAAATATTTCAAATTCCGGGAAGGGGAGCAACACTCTCCGCCGTCGCATCGGCTACGCCACTCCCGACAGCACCTGTCTCGCGGCCGCCTTCACGAGCCACGCGACCCTCCGATCTGCCACCGCCGCCGCCTCGGACTTCCGCCACCACCGGAGCCCATCGGTAAAACCCCTCCTTCTTTTCCTTTTCTTCTTATTCCTTCACTCATTCTTTCTCTCTCCCACAGTTTTTTTATTTTCTCTTCCTTACTAAGTTTAAAGGAACAGCTGTAGTAGTAGTATTGGGGTATTTATTATTGTTATTTTTATTATTATTATTATTATTATTATTAATAGTATTATTATTACTAATACTATCATTATTATTATTATTAATGTTAGTATTATTATTATTATTATTATTATTATTATAATTATTACTGTTATTATTATTGCTATTAGTATTATTATAATATTATTACTATTATTATTATATCATTATTATTAATTTAAAACTTTGGTTATGATTATGATTTTTTATTAGAATTTTTATTGTATTCTTCTGTTTTATTAAATAAATAGAAAATTATTTTGACAACACACAATAGCCAAAAAAATAATTTTTTTATATTGTATTAAATATTTTGATTAATGAAAAGTTACTTTTCTACGATATATATATTAATTTTTCAAGTATTCGTCTAAACGTATATTTTGACTAATAAGATGTAAATTTCAAAATTATTTTATATACATATTTTCGAAGTATTTTCGTAAATAAATTTTTACAAGTAAACATGTTTTTAAAATAATATAAATATTTTCTAAGAAGTTGTATATTCATCTACTCCCCAAATTTTCTTTCCAATTATTCCATTGCTCACGACTAATCTTGTCCTATTTTCTCGTGACTTCGAACCCCCCTACATACTGGCCTTGGCAATTGGACAGAACAGGTCTTGTTGAATCATTGTACCACTCCAGGCAGCACCACCAGGCAAGACACCTTGCCTTTACTGTTTAATTTCTTGCTCAATATCATGCATGCTTTTTCTTTATGTTGTTCTTTTAAAATTATATATATATGCAAATTATTATATTTTATACAATTAGCTTAGAGTTAAGGGACCACCGTATGTTTAGTGCATCTCATAAACTGTCACGATGTGCCACGGATTGTGTGTGAGCTGCGAGTCGCATATAGCTTCGGACTTGCGTATCGACCGTACATCGGTGCGTAAAGGCCGTACGTTAGGATGTAACTGCTAATTGATTTTTGTAGAAGACTTGGCAGTTATTAAGGATTAAACAGTGTCGTGGAGGCGACGCATGTGTAGTATCATGGGGAGGGGGAAGACAGTTATTAGCGTAGGGGCTACATGTTCAGTACACACATAGATTTGGGTCGATAGTGTCTCGTATGAGCGCTACTTACTTTCCTGTGGCCGATAGTTCTCGTATGAGAGCTACTTTCTGCCTATGGTCGATAGTATCTCTTATGAGTGCTACCTACTACCAGTCTCCCTCCATCTATGCTGAACACCTAAGCTCCTGCGTAGAACGTTGTCTTCTCAAAGTATATATCACATAGAATGGTTAGGAACCTTACGCATGTATATTTTCTATTGAGCTCTTACTATTCAGTTTATGGCATGATATTATGTGTCTTGTTACGTCCCTCTGAGGACCTGGTTTTTTCTCCAGGTGTGTGTTTTCGTGATTTCTTGCAGGTGCTCTAACTAAGGCCATGACTTGCGCTCTATTCCGTCGTGATGATTACTCTTGGTTTCGTCACTTGCTCTCGCTTGCTAAATTCTTTCCTTGTGTATTTTTCCATATTTAATTTGGTTGTTAGTGGACTTTGTCTCCGCCCAACTATGGTGTATATGACAAACTCAAAGTTGCTTTTTTATTATTATTTATCTTTGTGGATGAGATTTAGTGTCTTGGCTTTCTACATTTACAGCTTATGTATATATTCGAGTCGTATATTTACTCGTATGTATACAGCTGGCATGATACGTATCTAGTCTCAAGTATTTGGGATTGGGGCGTTACATATGGGCATTCCTAGAATCACCCATTTTTGGGCCTACCATGTATCACCCCTTGTGGGCCATTGCATGGAATCATAACATAACCTGGCTGGATCCTTGTGCATTGATTGGGGGTACGGGGGAGTAGAAGTAGACATGTGAATAATACCCAAGTAGTATCTCATCTGATCACCTACGTAGTGTCTCATCAGAATCTCCTATGCCATTCACATGTTTATATTGTACTCTGACTCACTAGCCACTGTTAGTTCTCTACTTATAGTAGATATTTCTATTGCAGTTCTCTCTCTGTTTACATTCTGCACTTTCTTTCAGTTCCTGTATCTTACTTTACTGCATGATTATATTTTCTAACCTGCTATGAACTGTTGAGATGTATTGTGCTCGCTCCGTCCTGATTGGGCACCGTTGATTGTTTACAAAGGACGAGGATGAGGCTGGTGTTGACACCTTCTATGGGACAGCCCTAGATGACACTTGTAAGCTGTACTCTCAGGAGGACCCAGCTCTAGCTGATGATATTACCCCTACTGCCTAGACTAGTTTAGTTAGGCTTTATCTTACTTATGTTGTCTTGGGACTAGTTTAGTTAGGCTTTATTTCTGTCTTGAGATATGGATTGTATATATTCTTTCATATTTAGTAGTTGAGAGCTTGTATTCTGGATGTTTGCTGAGATATTATCTTAGACACTTAGACTCTTCTGATCATCTATATTTCATTTGAGTTCTATATCATATCATGCTTCTTCTTCCTTAGTTGTGATTGAGTTTACATTCTGCTATGTCACCCCCATTCGGGGAGTATAAACTTCTTAGCATTATATTGTTAGATGTTGTGACCTAGGACAGCGTTCTACCGCCAACACTGCGGCGTAGGCTGGACGTACCCACTTCTCGTGCCCTTACTCTAAGGTACGGGTCGTGACATCATTGATGGTTCACATCAACATAGCTCTCATCTAAAAGTTCTGCTTCATCGATATATCATATGTCTGAACATCGAGCTGCCACAATTGTTTCAACTCGTCCACCAATGGCTGCTTGTAGATATCGATCTTATTCTTTGGATTTTTTGGACCAGGTATAATAAATGTCAAGAACATATAAGATTCTTCATGCACATCCACGATGGTAGATTTTAAGGGGTCAAAATCACCGGCCAACAAGAGTACTGAGACCCCGACTGTCCGAAAGGAGTGAAACCATCAGAACATAGAGCCAGCCGAACATTCCTAGGCTCTGCAACAAATCTAGGATGACATCGATCAAAATGCGTCCATGTCTCTCCATCGGATGGATAGGATAATTCTTCTTCATCCATCTTCTGTTCTTTGCTATGCCATGTCATGTGTTCTGCAGTATTTGAGGACATTACATCCTTTGTAGCCCCTTTGTGATCGGCAAAAACTGCATGTATTTGTAGGGGCACAACCTTGCTTGTGCAGTTGATTTTCCTTTGCCCCGAATGGGATTATACCGGTCCTCATGACAGAAAATGCATCTATTTTTATCATTGTTCTCCTTGTAGTACAATATGTAACCATTTTGACAATAATCGATCTTTTCATAACTAATCCAAGTTTTTGCATCATCATATTCGACTTGTAAAAGTTTTTTGGCAAGTCCTTCTCTCCTTTTGGCAGCAACTCTTTAACAAACTGAATTATCCGGTCGTAGCATTCCTGCGGTAAGTTAAAATCAGACTTGAGGTACAACAGCCGCATCACCACCGATAGAACAAAATAAGAATCACAACCCGAATATAACAGAGTATCGGCATGGTTGAACATATCATAGAACTCCTTTACAGCAGGATTCGGATCCTCTAGATTAAAACTTGGACCGATACAAGCCGTATCAAATACCAACTTACGTGCCAAGTTTCGATGTCGATATTTGATGTGATCTCCAAGAGTGGAACCTCCCACCTCCATATTGAAGGAGGACTGATATTACGGAACCAAAGGTTTTCCTTGAGCCGTCCACTCATTGTAGTTCGGTACGAAACCCTTCTTATAGAGGTACTCTCTTACAAGATCTAGCTCTTTGAATGGTATATTATGACAATTGACACAAGGGTACTTTATGAGCCTTCCGTCCATAAAATAAGGTTGGCTACTGGTATATCTCAGAAATTTTTGACGCTCGCCTTGAAATCATCCGTCAAACTGATCTTGCTCTCATGTCACTGATTGTACATCCACGAACGGTCAACTAAGTATCGACTTATTGTTCAAACCAATTCTGCACCGCATCACATATATTGTGTAAATATAAGTAAAAAAACATAAATAATAAGAATATTCTAATTAAGTACCTAATTGTAATAACCAATATTAGCTATATCGGTATCATAATCGGTATCAGACCATTCCTATGAGTATCCGTATCAGACCTGTAGTGCTCCGACCCGCAAGATGCCTTATGATGGATGTTGGGTTCGATGAAGCCTTGTTAGACTTGGAAATATGTGAAGGATCGCTTGGAAGGCTATACGATCGTGGCAAAAATCGTCTTATAAATGTGAGTAGTGTTGAACCCTTCGAAGATCCTTTAGCATAATGCTTAATAAAAGGATAGTATGCTATGTTTACTCGTTGAGTTGCTGAATAACACCTTGCATGAAAGTCGGAAAGATAATTAATCACATGACCCAAAACTGTTGCGTATAATTTCATGATTTGTGAGCTTGCGTGTTATTACTATAAAATATATGACAGGTGAAGGAAAAGTCCCAAATACTTGGGCGGTGAGTATATCGAGCCTTAGCTCGATGAATAGATGGTAACACAGATAATAAGACCCAAGAACTGGGCAGTGAGTATACTTGAATTATGCCCGAATGAATGTACGCTAAACAGATGCTAAGTCCCAAAATTGGACGGTGAGTACTTTGACTTTGGTTGGAAAGATGTATGGTATCAAAGATATGGGAAAGGGATTGGATAACAACATTCTATTATCCCGTCGTCGATGTAGAATGTTGATTACACCAAGACCCTGGAATGAGAAAGATGGCAATACGAATGAAAATGATGGTTTATTGAGAAAGATGGCTTAATTACTTAGTTTTTCTTATCATGCATTATATGTCTCTTTTTAGATAAGTTGCATATATTTGCATGGTCATGGACAACTTATCGACAATGTGGTTCCTTGAACGGTATTCCAAGGCCTTGGAATCCGGTTCGTTCGGGGAGGGGGGAACCTCGTACTGAAGTAGTAGCACAGTATTGAAGTAGTAGTACGGCATACAGGACCTTCAGTAGGGTTAGCTACCCGCATTGTAAGGGCACCGTTATACCTGTAAGACGGTCCAAGATGGCATATCGCCAGTGACCTTCATATAGATAGGTCCAGTGCTAATGATGTCTTATGCAGGTAGAGTAATTTATTACTCAATTACAGGGATGGATGTCGGCCGTTGGTAAGAAATCACCTGAATGGTGACAATTATGTTAAATTATGATATTGTTTTTAACAATGTCCTGTTCAGACTGAGTAAGTATTATAAATGTACATGGATGGCTACACGACCGTGGGTAAGCTATCACCAAAAGGTGATACCATGTTACTTTATATTATGCTGGCCATAAATAAATGTATGCTTTACTTCTGTCGGATATGAACTGCTAATTGACCCTAAGGCAACGAGAAAGACCACTTTTAAAAATGTTCTACAACATCATTACTTAGTGTTGTCTTCATAGGTGAGTTGGGCCAGTACCGCTCGCTAGTACATAGATGATGTACTGACCCACGTTTGTGGGCATTTTATAGGTGCTCGTGCATGGGGGTAATCGTCTGATCAATGTTTGGCATCAATGAATCAGATGAGTGTGCAGAAGCTCTTCTTTAAATATGATGTCTTCTGCTATACGGGACATAATGCATGGAACAATGTAACTCAGATGTACCAGTGAGATTATAGCCAAATTGACAAGTTCACTGTAAGCAAAGTTGGCATGTTCAGTTGTAGCCTAAATGGTAAGTATATGTTCAGTTGGCTATTCAAGAGTCTTGTAATCTGTTGTAAACTCTGTATTCAGTTGCAAGTCTTGTAGTCAATTTCAAATTTCAAAGAAGAGATACATTTCTTCATATTTTGTTGTGACTTCAATATATTGATTTTGCTGTGTTGTCGTTATTTTCTAAGAAATACCAGGAACTGTAATAGTTTTGCCTTGTACAAGTACAATCTAGATTTATACGACATTACGTCCAGTGGCTAGTTTTCGATCCTCCGGGATCGGGACGTGACATAATGGTATCAGAGCACGACTTTATGTCCTTGGATTCTTGTTTTGATTTGTTCAATCAAAGTTGTCCTTATGACATTTCAAAGCTGCTTTCGCGATGACTCAAACATTGCTTCCGCGATTACTTAAAGTTGCTTCCGTAATTATTCAGTGTTGTTTCCAAATTTATTCTAAGTTGCTTCCTTGACTGAAAATTCGTTGATTCTTCTGGCCGTTCACTGGGTGTTCCATACAATAAGTCTAAATATGTGGGCTATGAATTGTGTGCTTTAATGAATTCCTAAAAAGATACCAAAATGAATAACAATGATGCGATGCGATAAAAAAGTTGGTAATGTGTGCTTGATATCTTAAGCGTAGGATTCATAGAAGTCTGTTGTTATGTGGCAATCGACAGTGGATGACGACATGGTATGTTGGAACATGAATTGTTCACGACTCCAGTGAATATTAATCGACAGAATTTTGAGTTGGCTTATGTGTGTTGGCTTGAGTATGTTTTTGATGCGAGGGAATTAACTTGGTATTTGTGATCGACAGAGCCACTTCGGGATGGATAGTCCGAAAGAGACGTTGGTTTGTTGCGAAGAGGAAAATTATGTCGAGTATGGCTTGAGCTCTGAGTGGTATATGGCTCTACCCTCTTAGCGATAAAATAACCCCTGACCTTGTTCATAATATAGTGATTACTTTGCTTATAAGGTATTGGGTAGTATCGAGTCATAGCTGGATTAAGATCGATGCATGATGGCTAGGCGTATCCCTTAATGATTATGTTCGGATAAGTCCCTGCGAGATTTTGATGTGTTCGAATAAACCATCGCTAGACTCTGACGGTTAGCATTGGGTAATAGGTAATTGAGAATATAAAATAAATGCCTTGGGTAGCAATGGTACGAATTATAGATTTAGACGATGACTTGAATCAGTTGGGTAAGAAGAATTGTAGGCACAGTGACGATGGTGGGGTGTTGCTATCAAAAGATTTGGGAGAACAACATCGTCGAAATATAGAACGATGTTGGAATTGAATAGAGGGAATTACATGTTAGACATCTACAAACTGATGGTGATGTTATATGCTTATCAAATGTTGCAAATGATTTAGAAGATGCAGAGAGTTGCATCAAGGTCCAAAAAGTTAGAGAATGAATTTGAAGAAATAGATGGCTATGCACGTTGTGCAGTTGTGCTTGAGAAAATTTGACGTGTCCCGAATCAACAAGACCCTTGATTATTTTGAGGCATAGAGAATGAGTACTTGTCCCTTGATACATGAAAGAGTAGATGTTCCTTATGAGACGGTGGCTGGGATACAAATAAGTATCAAGATGCATTATTATGTTAGACCCTGTCGGTGAATAATATTGTCGCATGAATAACATGTTTGGAAGGAATATAGAATTGATGGATTATGACTTACCTAAATGAGTTATCATATCCACTGGATGACCGATATACGGATGCTAGATGATTGGTAAGATATGTTGACCCAAACTGGATCGCAGTCAACCTAATCTTGATAATTAACAAATCGATATTTGACATGATCCAACTTGACACATAAATCGTCATCAAGCTACAAATCAGACGACTATCACATATCAAGTCAGACAAACATCATCAACGACTGCTCGACCAATACTGTTGGAACTTGTCATCGGAAGTCTATAATTTTTACACTTTTATTTAGTCTAGTCTATTGTACGTTGAGTCGCACTGAGTACCTCAACCATAGACTAGATAACCAAAAGATCCACAAACAAAAAGCTAAACTGCCAAAGCCCTACTAGTCCATGAGCATTCTGTCTCCAAGGAGGCATAGTTCGGGCCGAACTCTGCCCCTACACAGAGTTTAGGCCGAACTCTGTCTCCTAATTTCCAAGAGCTAATTTTTAGGGATTTCTCATTGCAAGTTGTCCAACGGCCAAAATTTTGAATATTTTGGACATAGTTCTGGCCGAACTCTGCCTCTCAGAACTAGTACATATAGGCACCCTTTTCTACCATTTCAAATCATCCAATCTTCTCTTTTCTTCTACTCCTATATCCTATACATCCTAAAGAGCTATACTCTTCCCATCTACTAGCCATAAAACTTTCCAAGCCTATAAGGTGCTCGATGAGAGTCAATTAGAAGTTTGTGTGCAAGAGTCTTGAAGAAGTCACTTGGAAAATTCTAAGTTTTGCCTCAATAATCTTTCAAGAAGTTGGCGTGCTCTTCTGAGTAAAGGCACATGGTTGTAAAGCTATTTCATAAATAGTAGATTTCAATCTTGAGCTAGAGTTCTCAGGCCTGGACTAGTCCTCCACGAGGGAAACCAGGTTAAAAATTGTTGTGTTTGCGTATGATCTCTGATCTTCATTTAATTTCCGCACTTATACTCTGATTAATTATTTTCTAGTTGGGACTGAATAGAGTTAATTTTTTAACTGATCATTATTGTCACAAGTACTCTATTCACCCCCTCTAGAGTTGTCTATACGTACTTCAATTAGTATCAGAGCCCTGTTCTCTTGATACAGGATTTACATCCTAGAGTTGATCCATGGCAACCACACAGCCCATCTCTACCAACTATGGTGAGGATCAATCCACAAATAGGCCACCCCTATTTGATGGGGCCAACTACACATATTAGAAGACTAGAATGAGTTTTTATCTTAAGTCTCTAGATTTTGACCTGTGGACTGTAGTCACTGATGGCTACAAGAAACCTCCCAGAATAATTGTCGAGGGGAGTCTCGTCGAGAAACCCCACGACAAGTATACTGATCAGGAGAAGAAACAGGCAAGTCTAGACGTTAGGGCTATTAATGCTCTCTTCTGTTCCATAGACAAGACTGAATTCAACATGGTCTCCACATGCACCACCTCGTACGAAGTATAGAAGCTTTTGGAGGTGACTCATGAAGGGACCACACAAGTCAAAGAATCAAAAGTCAGTTGTCTGATACAGGAGTACGAGGCTTTCAAGATGAAGCCAAATGAGACGATTACTCAAATGTTCACCAGATTCCTCGACATTGTCAACCCACTATCTTTCCTTGGAAAAGACTATTCCAACCATGAGAAGATACGCAAAGTGCTACGAGGATTGCCGAAGGCCTGGAACCCCAAAGTCAGGGCGATCATCGAAGCCAATGATCCTACGACAATGTCACTAAAATGTTGATGGGCAAGTTGATGACGCATGAGCTTGATCTAAAAGATTTCAAAGAAATAGCTCCAAAAGAGAAGGAGATTGCATTGAGAGCTCATCGCCAAAGAACCAGCTCAGAAGACACTGATGACAACTCCTAAGGTGACGATCAAGCTCTCTTAGTTCGAAACTTCAAAAAGTTTCTATGCTTCAACAAAAAGAAGAGAGAACAAAGAGACGATGAGGAAGAACCCACATGCTTCGGATGCAAGAAGAAGGGACATGTCAAGAAAGATTGTCCCTTAGTAAAGAAAGGAAGCAGATATGAGAAGCCGTACAAGAAGCCAACTACGAGGAAGTATGCCAACACTAGCATATGGCACGAAAGCAAGGCTAGTGATTCAGACGAGGAAGAGGACTCTCTGCAAAATACGGCTAACGTCTGTCTAATAGCGACTTCAGAAAAGGTAAAAGATTCTTTTGATGATTTCTCATTTGATGAACTTGGTGATGCTTTTAGTGATCTACCTGAATATCACAAAAAGGTACTCAATAAATATAAACATACAAAGGATAAGATCAAGGACTATGAAATCGAGATCCATAGACTTTCATGTTTACTAGAAAATGTTAGAAACACTACACCCACGGAAAGCACTGAAGAGGTATCCAAGCTTAAATTAAGCTTACACGATGTCGAGTCAATAATTGAGAAACAAACACTTGATGTCACAGCTTTAAACAAAGAACTTACTGAAGAGAAAAATAAGTTCAAAATTGCTACAGGTAGAATACACGGTCTTACTGCTAAATGTGATGAGTTAAATGCTGTCTCTAAGAAGTTAGAGATTAAACTGGACAAGCAGGTTATTCAACCGTAAGTTCTGTCTCATAGTCACAACACTTACAAACACGTGCCAACTCAACACAAAAAGGCACGTCACCATAAGAACACTCATCCACATGCTACATAAAATCATGCTTTCATGTACACCTATTCACATGCAGCACGTAATACACATACACGTAAACACCATCATCATCCTGCTGCACTCAATTATTATCATCATCATGCTGCTGCACACAGTCACTATAATCACTCTACTAGCTATCATCACCCTACTTATGGGCATCACTATCAACATGCTCATAGTATAAATATGCATGCTAGATGTACATATTGTAAACATGGACATATTTCTCCACAATGTAGGATTACGAGATTAGTTGATAAAAATATATATGCATGGGTACCAAAGTCTAACCTCTCATGACCGACAAGAATCTGGGTACCAATGGTCACATCTACTCGTGGTGTAGGTGGACCTTCCCTCTTCAACTAGAAACAACTGGATTCTCGATAGTGGATGCTCGTGACATATGACTGGAAATGCAAATCTATTTACAACATTATCGATGAAAAAGGAAGGATATGTTTTCTTCGCCAATAACCTTAAAGGCTACATCATAGGTAACGGTAAAATTGGTTATCCTCCTTCTCCTGTCATTAACGATGTCTGTTTAGTAACCAAGTTAAAGCATAACTTGCTCAGCATTAGTCATCTTGCTAATCATGGTTATGATATTAACTTCGGAAAAACTAAATGCTTTATCTATGATAGATCTATTGGAGACATCGCCTTTGAGGGAAGAAGGGACGATAATATTTACATTTTCTATCTATCTAGTGATACTAACAGTACAGGAAGATGCCTTTACGCTCACAAAGACGAAATGCTCCTATGGCATCAGCATCTTGGTCATGCCAACATGGATACTATATCCAGACTATCCAACAAGAAGCTAGTCAGAGGACTGCCGGATATCACATTCAAGAAAGACATGGTATGTGCCGAATGTGAAAAGAATAAGGCTACCAAATCTTCCTTTAAATCCATAAACATTATAAGTACTACCCGACCATTGCAATTACTTCATATGGACTTATTTGGTCCTAGTAGAGTAGTCAGTCTTGGCAGAAAACTCTATACTTTTGTCATTGTAGATGATTTTTCAAGATTTACTTGGGTTTTCTTTCTTACAAATAAAAGTGATACAATTTCTGTTTTCAAAGTATTTACTAAAAAGGTCCAAAACGAAAAAGGCTACATGATTACTCGTATTCGAAGTGATCATGGTGGCAAATTCAAAAATTCTGATTTTAAAAAGTTTTGTGATTCAAATAATTTTAGTCATGAATTTTTGTGTCCAAAAACTCCTCAACAAAACGGTGTTGTGGAGCAGAAAAGTAGAATTCTTGGCGATATGGCTAGAGTTATGCTAAATCAATTCTCCCTTCCGGAATACTTTTGGACAGAAGCTGTCAGCACAGTGTCCCATATTTTGAATAGGGTGTTGATTCGACCCATTCCGAAGAAGACACCCTATGAGCTTTGGTTTGGTAGGACTCCTAATGTTTCTTACTTTAGAGTGTTCGGTTGTCGCTGCTTTATCCTGAATACGAAAAACAACTTAGGCAAATTTGATCCCAAAGCTGACGAAGGTATTCTTCTTGGCTATGCGGCCAAGAGTAAGGGATATAGAGTGTTCAACAAATGCTCCGTGATTGTTGAAGAGTCTACTAATTTAACTTTTGATGAGGATAATAGTACAGCTGTCATTCCCGAAGACGATGATGAACCATCAACTTCTACACCTATAAATGCAACGTCTGAAACCAGCTCTCCGAAGGAATTACCAAAGAAGTTCCAATTCACTCCCTCTCATCCAAAGGACTTGGTAATAGGTGAAATATTAAAAGGGGTAAGTACTCGATCTTCTGTAAGAGACACTATAGCTAGCACTTCATTCATTTCTCAAATAGAACCTAAAAATGTTTTAGAATCTTTTAATAATGAATTTTGGATTTCTGCAATGCAAGAAGAACTCAACCAATTTAAAAGAAGCCAAGTTTGGAAACTTGTTCCTAAACCTACTGGTCACTCAATAATTGGCACTAAATGGGTTTTCATAACAAAGTAAATGAGGACGGTTCAGTCACTCGTAACAAAGCTCATCTCGTAGCCCAAGGATACAACCAAGAGGAGGGCATCGACTATGATGAGACGTATGCTCCTGTTGCCCGACTTGAATCCATTCGGATGCTTTGCGCATTTGCAAAATTTCGAAACTTTAAACTTTTCCAAATGGATATAAAAAGTACTTTTCTAAACGGTTTTATCAAAGAAGAGTTTTTTTGTCAAATAACCACCTGGTTTCGAAAATAACAAATTTTCTGACCACGTTTTTAAACTTGGAAAAGCTCTCTATGGCCTCAAAAAAGCTCATCGAGCTTGGTATGATCGTCTTAGTACTTTCTTACTTGATAATGGTTTTTCAAAAGGGAAAGTCGACACTACACTGTTTATAAAATCTCTTGATGGCATAATTCTTTTAGTACAAATATATGTTGATGATATTATTTTTGGGTCTATTAATGAGGGTATATGCAAGGAATTTGCCAAGTGTATGCAGAATGAGTTCGAGATGAGCATGATGGAGGAGCTCAACTACTTCCTTGGATTGCAAATCAAACAACTCTCACAAGGCATCTTCATCAGTCAGTCGAAATATGTAAAGGACATGCTGAAAAAGTTTGAGCTTGACAGCATCAAACCAATCAGCATCCCTATGGCTACTACCATAAAGCTGGAACCTGATGAAAGCGGCAAACCGGTCGATCAACGTAAGTATTGAGGTATGATTGGTAGTTTATTATACTTAAGAGCTAGTTGCCCCGATATTAAGTTCAGTGTTTGCTTATGTGCTAGATACCAAGCCAATCCTAAGGAATCACACATGACCGCAGTTAAGCGTATCTTTAGATAACTTAAAGGAACTATTACGGTAGGCTTGTGGTATCCCAAAATCACTTCCTTTGACTTAATCGAATATTTCGATACTGATTTTGTGGGATACAAAGTCGACCGTAAAAGTACCAGTGGCACGTGTCATTTGCTAGGAAAGGCGTTAGTCTCATGGTTTGGCAAGAAGCAAAACTCTATCGCACTATCCACAACAGAAGCTGAATACATCACAACTGGTCGTTGTTGTGCACAGATTCTGTGGATGAAGCAAACCCTTGAAGACTACAACTTATGTTTCAAGCACATACCTATTTTCTGCGATAACACTAGTACCATTAATCTGACCAAGAATCCAGTTTGTCACTCACGCTCTAAACACATAGATATTGGACATCACTTTTTGCGTGATCATCAACAACAAGGCACGATTAATTTAGAATTCATAGACACTGAACATCATCTAGCAGACTTCTTTACCAAACTACTGGCCGAAGAGCGCTTCAAGTTTCTTTGTCGTGAGTTAGGAATCTTGGATGAAATGGTCATTAAATAAATTGGCCTACGTAAATAACGATTATGACATGTATCTTTATGGTGACTTTGCTATGGGTACAAGCCGAAAGGGTCCTTCTGACAACAAGGCATAAAAGCCTAAGCGACACGGTGCACTAGTCTTCGGACTACCGCTAGCTGGGATCCGGCCCCTACAGCTACCCCAGGAAAATTTCATCGTAATGGTCGCTGTCTTAAATCATTATTTATTATATGGTTAATTGCATTTATGACTTATTTAATTCAAACTTTCATATTCTATTCATTTTCCATCAAAACAGATATTTTTAAAATTTCCAGTATTCTGTGCACATGGAGGCAGAGTTCAGGCCAAACTCTGTCCCACACAGAGTTTGGGCCGAACTCTGTGTCCATGTTCACAGAACCTTCTCTGCTTCTCAGCCACCTATTGTTTTGATCCGATGGTCAGGATTTAAGTTGATTTGCTGTCCCCAAACCTCTTAAACCCGAGAGCAAACCCTCTCTCCTCACTTTGTTCTTCTTCCACCTTCCTCCAAACATAATTTTCTTAAACCCTAACCCTAGAAACTCCACTTTTAGGGCTCTTTTTCTTCCCAAACTCAAGATCTAAAGCTTTTGGGGGGATCTCTTCCATCTTTTCTCTTTTGGATGAGGTATAATTTTATATTATTCTCTATTTCCTTTTCATACTTTCAAAATTCTCCATGGCTCCAAGACTCTTTGGTAGAGGCAAAAGAAGGAGTGATGGTGCATCATCTTCCCATCGTCCTCCTCCTCTTGCTCTTTCAATCCATCCTCTTTTTAATTCACCACCACCACAAGACCCCAATACATTCAATGAATTTTTTTTTGTATAATTGGAGGCTTCCATTGAATGGTTTGCCAATTTATGCGGGTCATCCGATTAATTTTATTATCTTTTTAGCTTATGATTAATTGTTCCATGATCTGTGTTTAGATCAGTTAGTTACTAGCTCATCTATAGTCTATTTGAATGCTATCCAAATGTTCTATTGTAACCTAACATTTGACGACACATGGATCTACTCTCGTGTCGTCGGTATCGACATTACTTTTGATGACTTTGAGCTTGCGGAATATCTTGAGATCCCGGAACCCAATTCTTGGAAGAAACTTGTCAATGCCCGACAGTTTCAATTTCTCGATGGATCGTCACTTAAAGCTTCAAGGGTGACTTGTGTACTCCCAACACTCGTCCCCGCAAGCTACGGGCTAAATATCTTAACCCGTATTTTTATGAACTTTATCGCATTATTTTCTCCACGATCTTGCCCAAAGTAGGATCGACCGATGAATTATCTTATCTTGAGATCTCTGCTCTTTACTATCTCCACTTCTATATCCCTTTTAACTTTCCATGCACGATGATGGACTGGATGATTCGTGCACGGTCGAGACCCCGATCATTGGTCTACGCCCTGTATTTATCGATAATCTTTCATGCGTTCCATATTCCACTTAATGAGTGTCAGTTCCTTTCTGCCCCTGCCTATCTGTCTAAGGCACAGCGACTTCTAGCAGCTGTTGAGTCCCCTGCTGAGTCTGAGCACTCCGAGTCTGATGCACATGCTGATCCTCCTACTCTTGGCCAACCTGAGCCCGAGCCTCCTGCTACCCTTGATTCCATTCAGACTATGCTGCGAGATCGTTTTCGCTTGGAGGACGATCGCTGGACTCAGATGGATTATCGTACTACCTTACAGATGACGGCCATCAGCAACACCCTGCAGGACATCCAGTACTCCTTGGCTACTCATCCTACAGTATCTTACCCCATGGTACTGGACCATTCTCGCGAAGGTTATCGTATCGACGACACTTGGGTCAGAAGGTATTTGGATCCGGATGCAGCGTTTGCTGATCCTCGTCGCTCTGCCAATGGCTCTTCTGATTCTGCTGGACCTTTCCGTGCTCCGTGACGGCCGTGGTCCCTTTTATGATACTGCTGCTGATGCTTTGGATTTATTTTGTTTATACACTTTATAGTTTTCATTCCGTGGTTATGTAGTTGAACTCTTTGCTTTGTACTACTTTATGCTTATATAGCTTCTATTTGGATTATTTGCTAGTTATCTCTTACTTTGGATTTCAGCCTTGGCTGTGTGATTGCATATTTTCTCCATGGTTATTTGTTATGGGAGGCTTATATTTCATTTTGTTAAATGCCAAAGGGGGAGAATATGTGATATTTGCTTAACCATTTTGGATAAATACTTGTGCTATGTATTGTTTGGACTAGTACTTGTATCAGGACTTCTCTATTTGCGGGGGAGCCAAAATGTCCATCTACGGGGGAGCTATATATGTGTCCAGGTATGAATATTACGACACACAAATATCGCAATTTTGTCAATTATCAAAATGGCGGAGATTGTTGACCCAAACTTGATCACAGTCAACCTAATCTTGATAATTAATAAATTAATATTTGGCATGATCCAACTTGACACATAAATCGTCATCAAGCTACAAATTAGACGACTATCACATATCAAGTCAGACAATCATCATCGACGACTTCTCGACGAATACTGCTGGAACTTGTCATCGAAATTCTGTATTTTTTTACACTTTTATTGAGTCTAGACTATTGTACGTTGAGTCGCACTGAGTACGTCAACCATAGACTAGATAACCAAAAGCACCACAAACAAAAAGGCAAACTGCCAAAGCCCTACTAGCCCATGAGCATTCTGTCTCCAATGAGGCAGAGTTCAGAAGTCTGAACTCCACACAGAGTTCGGGCCGAACTCTATCTCCTAATTTCCAGGAGCTAATTTTTAGGGATTGCTCATTACAAGTTGTCCAACGGCCAAAATTTTGAATATTTTGGACAGAGTTCTGGCCAAACTCTGCCTCCCAGAACTAGTATATATATGCACCATTTTCTTCCATCTCAAATCATCCAGTCTTCTCTTCTCTTCTACTCCTATGGCCTATACATCCTAAAGAGCTATACTCTTTCCATATACTAGCCACAAAACTTTCCAAGCCTACAAGGTGCTCAGTGCGAGTCAATTAGAAGTTTGTGTGCAAGAGTCTTGAAGAAGTCACTTAGAAAATTCCAAGTTTCTCCTCAGCGATCTTTCAAGAAGTTGGCGTGCTCTTCTGAGTAAAGGCACGTGGTTGTAAAGCTATTTCACAAATAGTGGATTTCAATCCTGAGTTAGAGTTCACAGGCCTAGACTAGTCCTCCATGAGAGAAACCATGTTAAAAATTGCTGTGTCTACGTATGCTCTCTGATCTTCATTTAATTTCTGTACTTATACTCTGATTAATTATTTGCTAGTTGGGATTAAATAGAGTTAATTTTTTAATTGACCATTATTGTCACAAGTACTCTATTCACCTCCCTCTAGAGTTGCCTATACGTACTTCAACATAGCGATTGGATCGATGCATGAATAGTAAATCTTCTTATTGAATCAGAATGAGAGAATACAAAACAAATATTGATGCTTCACGTGAATTGCTAAGAGATGACCGTGTTGGTGTTAGCAAAAATTCATAAAGGATGCTTTCGAAAGAAATATTATTATACGGTTGCCTTATCGATTGATTATAGAGTACAAACCGTTTTGATGATTTAGAAATGTAGGAATTGAATACGCCGTGAAGAGACCAAAAGAGAGATCGAAAATGATAGACCATTGAGGTAGCAATGTTGGATTATGACTCAGAATAGTTGACCCTATTGAATAGACAATTTGAGTACGATATGAGGGTGCAAGTCGGATTGAGCAGATGCTATGTGTATACAAGTGGAAACTGAATATTTGGATGATCGATTGATAAAGATTTATATGATGGTTTCGAGATTAATCCATAAAAATTGTCGGATAGATCTTGTCCATTGTGAGTAAGTCTAGAATGACTTCGTGGGGTATAATCCGAGGATGAGTTTGGGTAGAAAGACTTGACCTTAGAATATTGATTGGTTGTCTATAATTTCAGTTGGTTGCCTAGAGTGTCGGTTGGTTGCCTAGAGTGTCCGTTGGTTGCCTAAGTTTTGGATTTGTTGGCTTTGATATTCTGTTGTTCGGTTTGAGAATAAGTTCATGAGATTGGGATGGTGTCTTATGTCCCTTAAGTTGGTCGGATCATAGATTGTCCCTGAGATAAAATAGAGTCCCTATGATAAGAATTGGTTGCCTTTAAGATCAGAGATAAGTATGTCCCTGATAGCTATCCATCTCAGATGAGTTAGCTGAATGCCTGGTTTAGCTTAGGTTAGCTGACCATAGAGATTTGACTGAATGCTATGTTGACTGTTGGAGCCCTTAGGTTGTCCCTATTGATGTTGCATCGGTGTTGTCGGAATAAAGTAAGATATGTGTCGGAAAGTAAACTTCAAAATGGAATAAAGATTGGAAATTTGATATTATAATGTTGGACGGAATAACGGATCATATCGGGTCCGAAACTTGGTTGCCTTTATTCGGAATATCAAAAATTATTGGAACTGGTTGGATTGATTGGTTGGTTGAATCATATTGAGATGCATAAAATGATGACAGTTGCCGTGAAACAATCAGAATAATGTCTTGGCGGATAATCAAATTGGAATTGAGAATAAGTGTACGACGGAATGGGATAGTGCATGTAGCTGAGAATCGATGAGAGTGAATACGATTTTGGAAATGACCCTCGGGATTAATGTCGCTGGAATATATGAGTTGTACATACGAAAAGATAATATATTGGCTTGATCAATGCAAGAAAATGTTTGAGTACAACGAAAAATCTTACCAGATTTGATCGATGAGAATCATGGTATTGAAATAAAATGTACGATGGGCTTTATCAATCTTTGATGGTATGAATGACAATAAACTTAAAAGGAAACTCTGGATTAGTTGGAATACTTGATACAATTAAGTCAAAATACATTATAAATTTTTTGGTCGGCTATGGAAAATTATTCGAGTTGGGTTGGTAACATCATTGTGTTATTGGTTGGTTGGAGAATTGAATAAGTGAATTGCAGCTATACGAGATGCTCGAAAGGATTTGCTGATGTTCGACAATGAAGTTATACCTGTAGCTCTTTCACTCTCTATCATTGAACTTGGCTGAAATGCATGTTTTTCTGGGATACCTAAAATATGTGAATGATTCCAACTAAGTGGTATGCTAAATTCAAACGAAGCCACGGGAGAGGATTATCACATGCTAAGTAATTGCATGAGTGTTGGAGGAACGAACAAGGATGGTAAACTATTTTGAATCAAATTAGGATGCTATGACGAGATGGTACATTATTTGAAATCGATCGAGATATTACGAAAAAATGTTAAATAGTACAAGTTGGTCGTTGGAAAGTTTCATAAATTCGGTTGAAGTTATGGGGATGAGTTTGGTTTAAGTTTCGAGGTGGAAACTTTTTTTGAGTGGTATATATTGTAGTATCCCGACCTGCAAGATGCCTTATGATGGATGGTGGGTTCGATGAAGCCTTGTTGGACTTGGGAATATATGAAGGATCGCTTGGAAGGCTTTGCGATCGTAGCGGAAATCATCTTATAAATGTGAGTAGTATTGAACCCTTCGAAGATCCTTTAGCTTCACGTTTAATAAAAGGATAGTATGCTATGTTTACTCGTTGAGTTGCTAAATAACACCTTGCATGAAAGTCGGAAAGATAATTAATCACATGACCCGAAACTATTGCGTATCATTTCGTGATTTGTGAGCTTGCGTGTTGTTACTACAAAATATATGACAGGTGAAGGAAAAGTCCCAAATACTTGGACAGTGAGTATATCGAGCCTTAGCTCGATGAAATGATGGTAACACAGATAATAAGACCCAAGAACTGGGCAGTGAGTATGCTTGAATTATGCCTGAATGAACGTATGCTAAACAGATGCTAAGTCCCAAGAATTGGGCAGTGAGTACTTTGAGTTTGGTTGGAAAGATGTATAGTATCAAAGATGTGGGAAAGGGATTGGGTAACAACATTCTATTATCCCGTCGTCGATGTAGAATGTTGATTACACCAAGACCCTGGAATGAGAAAGATGACAATACGAATGAGAATGTTGGTTTATTGAGAAAGATGGCTTAATTACTTAGTTTTCCTTATCATGCATTATATGTCTCTTTATAGATAAGTTGCATATTGTTGCATGGTCATGGACAACTTGTCGATAATGTGGTTCTTCGAACGGTATTCCAAGGCCTTGGAATCCGGTTCGTCCTGGGGGGAACCTGATGCTGAAGTAGTAGCACAGTGCTGAAGTAGTAGAACGGTATACGGTACCTTCAGTGGGGCTAGCTACCTGCATTGTAAGGGGCGCCGTTATACTTGTAAGATGGTCCAAGATAGCATGTCGCCAGTGACCTTTATATAGATAGGTCCAGTGCTAATGATGTCTTATGCAGGCAGGGTAAGTTATTAATCAATTACAGGGATGGATGTCGGCTGTTGGTAAAAAATCACCTAAATGCTGAAAATTATGTTAAATTATTATATTGTTCCTAACAATGTCTTATGCAGGATGAGTAAGTATTATAAATATACAGGGATGGCTACACGATCGTGGGTAAGATATCACCAAAGGGTGATACCATATTACTTTACAATATGCTGGCCATGAATAAATGTATGCTTTACTTCTGTCGGATATGAACTGCTAATTGACCCTAAGGCAACGAGAAAGACCACTTTTAATAATGTTCTACAACATCATTACTTAGTGTTGTGTCACGACCCGCACCCTAGAGTAAGGGCACGAGACGTGGGTACGTCCAGCCTACGCCGCAGTGTCGACGGTAGAACGCGGTCCTAGGTTAAACATCTAACAATATAAAGGTACCTGTACAGTATAAACACTCCGAATGGAGGTGACATAGCAAATACAGTCTCAATCACATCTAAGGTAGAGCATGATAAAAGATAGATAAAACATGAAATCCACAAAGAGATACCGCAAATAGAAGTCTAAGTGTCTAAGATACACAAACCCAGAAAATATCTCAAACCTCAAATACAGTAATCCATAAAGTAAATACAACTCAAGAAACCTAAAAAAACTATCTATACAACCTCTACTTTGTCTCCTCTAGGCTAGCAGGCAACCTCCAAGCTATCTGTAAAATTTATCAATAGGTCTAGTCAGGACAGGAGCGAGCACAAAACATCTCACGCAGTTCATATCAAGTTAGGAAATATAAAGCATGCAATAGAGTAAGATACAGGAAACGCTGAAAGAATAATGTATATGAAAAACAGCAGAGATTTGATAATAGGAAATATCTATATATGATAAGTAAGAACCGTAAGCAATATTTGATTTAGAGTACAATATGGTTATGTAAACGGTTTAGGACAATACAATGGTAACTCCATTGTACGTGAGTGCATAATGGACATATACAATAGTTATACAATGTTGCACAATAGGATTTGATTACATAACCAATTCTACCTCCCCTCCCCAATCAATACATAAGGATCCACTCCAGTTACGTTATCTTATACAATAGTGTACAATGTTATACAATAGATGTACAATGTTATACAATAAATGTACAATGTTATACAATAGTTGTACAATGGTCTATCCATGGGACTCATGTGATAATGAGAGTACAGTATGCACAATGAGTATACAAGGATAAGGGTATTCAATAAATACAATATGTAAGTGAAACGCACATCACAATATGTATTTAGTGAATACAAGGGGATAACATCTCAAAAGAAGATCCATATAGTACCTATCCGTGATAACAATCGTGTCAGCATCAAGTACAGTAATCTAGAGCAAGAATGTAAATCCAGACAAGATGAACGGTCAGAGAATGTACTCGCCTGATAACATGAACAGCTGATAGGTATAGAGGTCCAACTGAAGCCACAGAGTCCTATTTAAAGCAACACAGGTTACAAGGTGTTCAAGTTGTAATAAATGAATTTCTTCAAGCAATCTATATTATTCTAGGCTCTTCTAAGTCAAATCAACTCTAGGTCAACTCCGGTCAACAATCTAGTCAAACTAGGTCAAGTGTTGACTTACAGTTGACTTTTGGTCAACTGGTAAACTCTGGTCAAACATGTTCAATTCTAGTCTAATTATTAAAGATATAAAGTGTACTTCGTTATTCGTACGTCGAAACTTATGACACGCAAATCGAGATAAGATGATCAACGGTAAAGTTAATAATCTTTATTATAGTGATCCACGTGTCCATCTTGTCAATTTTAGCGATGTGAGATCACTGGAATTGACCGATCTCAGTTTCGTTGTACTAATCCCGAAATACGAAAATTATGAGAATTAGTTATAATAAAAGGTGATACATAGAGAAACTATCTATAACATTGTCGGATGATAAAATAAACATCGCCAACGTGTCCAGAATGGTCAAATTAGCTAGGATAGCCTACCCAACGGTCCAATTTGGACACAAGGGCAAAAAGGTAATTTCGGGTCAAAAACGGTATCCGTGTCGGAGTCGTTTTGCACCGAAAAATGTGCAAGAAAATAAGTCTACAAAATATAACATATTATATGTACACGAAACCAGAATGGCGATACGAACCCAACGGTATATCCAGAATTGGATTCCGTTGACCCGATCTCAATTTGGTCCGTTGACCAGAACTTGGAATTTCGGTTTGCACGGAAATGCGTGCCGGAGCCAATTTTCTCAAAACTTAGCAAACTATATGTTAACGAGTCTAGAATGACGATACGAACTCAACGGCATATCCGGAATTGGATTTCGATGAGCCGATCTCAAAATGATCCGTTGACCCGGATATTGGTATCCGACTTGCACCGAAATGCGTGCCGGAACCAATGTCCACTAAAACCTAGCAAATTATATGTCAACGAGTTCAGAATGATGATACAAACTCAACGGTGTATCTAGAATTAGATTTCGATGAGCCGACGTCAAAAAGTCCTGTTGACACGGACTGTGGGGCCCGCTTTGTACCGAAATGCGTGCCAGGGCCCACGTCCTCCAAATCTAACAAATTTTATATGAAAACATGCCAGAACGATGCCACGAGTCTGCTGGTGGTGTCAAAAATGAAATCTGGAGTCCCGTATTCAAAAATGGAATTTTACAAGTTGGAAATTACGAATTTGGACGGCCAACTTTGGCGTCGAATTCAACCAATCAAACAAGCTCATAATGAAACGAAACTGGAGGGGTAGCAAGAGGGTTATACCAGCTTTGCACAGGAACTAGTATCACGCCAAATGGAGCTGCGATGGAGGAGGTACAAGCCGACGAAGTTGACTCCGTAAAACTGTCCAAAATTTATACAATTTAAATGGTCAACTTGGTGGCCGGTTTTGATGTATCAAACGATAAAATTAACGGACGAAAATTGACAGGAGTGAAGATGGATATACCAAGATTGTGACGGAGCGAAGAAATCGTTGATCCAATGGTCGAATTTCTTGAAACTCGCACGCGAAGTTGCTGCAACGGGCTCGTCACGACGGGAACCCGTGCCAAACGCACGGATCGCCTCCGATACACGTCGGAGAGAGGAGAAAAGGCCACGGGGCCTGCCTAGGGGGTGCGTCGGGCCAAGGGGGGCCGACCACGGCGGTAACGCCGGCGGCGGCGGCGCTGCACCGCACGGCCAAGGGATGTTCCGGCCGCCTGAGCTGCGCAAATGCTGCTTGTACGGCCCGGCCCGGCCGGCGAAGGTACGGCGGGGGGCGGCGGCTGTGCGACTAAGGTGGTGGAGGTTAGATGTGGTGGTGATGGTGATGAATTAAAAGTGGTGGTGGAGGTTATTCATTTGGAAGAAGGTGGAGGAGATGAGTGAAGGGAGGAGGCTGGTGGTGGCGCTCGGCCGTGCTCCGCCAGGGGGTGGCGGCGCGGCCAGGGAGGAGGTGAGGTCGCCTGGAACTGGGCTCGGCCATGGGAGGCTGTGTGTGTGGAGTTTGAATGCTGTTGAACAAAAATTAGGAAGAGAGAGATAGAAATAAAGAGTGTAATAATCAATGAGAGTGGGAAATTAGAGAGAAAAATTATTCCTAGGAGTTAAGGCCGGCCACATGTGAGGAGGGGTGTTGTGTTGGCTGCCATAGGGATGGAGGGCTAGGATTAAATAGGAGGGAAATCAAGGGTAGAAATTAATTAGGGGATTGGATTTATTTTTGGGATTTAAAATCAATAGAATTTTCCATCGAATATAAAATAGATAGAAAGGGTATTTAATATTATTTTCGGGCAAGGAAAGTGAGGGCGTTATGAGAGAGGGAAACATGGAGCTGGGGTTGGGTTCAGTGGAGCCGGGTTGGATCAAAATCGGACATGGCACAATAATCGAATTTAAATAGGTGTTTATAATCATGGGTAAATAAGTAGCATGTGGGAGCTCCAATAAATGGGGCACAAGTGTCATGCGGGTAGTAGGCTCAATGTGGGCCATGTCCATATTTGGGGTTGTCAGGTTTGGGTCGACAGGGTATCCACAATTCAAGTCGGAAAATAAATGTGACAACGTGGGATGAAATAAAATCGGGTCATGTGTCAGGAAAGTTGTGTGAAGCAAATGGAGCACAAAATGGTGTGTCTGAGTGGGACACGAAGGTCATGGGTGAATAGCATGTCGAGTAGATCATGCATGAGAAGTTGGTTTCAAGAAAATGACTGGTCTGGTGCTCCCAAATCAAAAGTCACAGTAATGTGCATACGATGATCAAGGAAAAGAGTGGGAAAATTAATTAATGATCAAATGGTCTAAATCGATCCGAAGTTGTGCGAAGCAAAAAGAGTACAAGGGAACAAGTTTGGATGGGACATTATATACCATCATGAAGGTAATTCTGTCCACTACATAACTCGTGAAGAAGGTTTCCAGAGTTGAACATCCCTGACACTCCAAATATCGAAGGCACGGAAAAGTACATTTAAAGATAAATAACAGAATAAATTATTTATTGAAACTAAATCAATCAGAAAAATTTAAAAAAAAAATCAACCCGAAATTCAGGGTGCTCACATCCTACCCACCTTATAAAAATTTCGACCTCGAAATTAAAATGTCTGTACTCCTTCTAGGTCAAACCCCCACAATCAAGTCCCAGAACTTAACCAAATCATACGATTAAAAAGGACGGCATACAGGGTCATGGCATACGATGGTAGTGAAGTCTCATCTAGGTATACTAGTCATGCTAACCAAAACGGTCGTAGGGTATCAAAACACACAAGCAATCTAGGGTGCTAAACTAGAAAAGATACAGAAATAACAAATCATCAAAACTGTAAGGCAGTCTACCATCCTATATAAAAACTGGTATTTATCAAAAATAAAATAAAGATAACTACCAATTATCTATAAAGGGGTACTATTCAAAGAAAAATCAAAATTAAAAGTTAAAGAATGAAAGTCAATTGCATTGAAATCCAATCACTATATATATATATATATATATATATGTATATGGATTGCAATGCAGGTTATGATTAAGTAGGTTGTGCATTGTAGATTGTTAACCAATATGCTATGAGTAGTGTAACTAGATAGCTATTGTTTTGAAACCCAAATCCTCCTATACACTTTCATGTATATTTCACATACACACATGCCTACTATCTAACCATATAAACATGTCCACATACGTCCATACACACACAAACCACATAACCTTTACATAATGCTAGCTTTGCCCTCTCTAACACTATATATATATATATATATAAAAAAAAAAAATATATATATATATATATATATATATATAGTGTTAGAGAGGGCAAAGCTAGCATTATGTAAAGGTTATGTGGTTTGTGTGTGTATGGGCGTATGTGGACATGTTTATATGGTTAGATAGTAGGCATGTGTGTATGTGAAATATACATGAAAGTGTATAGGAGGATTTGGGTTTCAAAACAATAGCTATCTAGTTACACTACTCATAGCATATTGGTTAACAATCTACAATGCACAACCTACTTAATCATAACCTGCATTGCAATCCATATACATATATATATAAAGAGGTAGAGATTTAGTTATGTATCTATATACATTATAACATGTATGCATAAACTCTATATATATCTATATAGATATATGAACATAATATAGAGAGGAAGGGTTAGGTTTACATGGCAGTGTATACTAAGTTAGGGTGTGTGTGTCCTTGTACAGGGTTATAGCTTTAGTATTGAAAGGTTAAACCCAATTTTAGTTCAGTATTTATATACAAAATCTTAAAATAAGCTAACATTTAAACAAGTGTAATATTAACATAATGCAGTTTCAGATTTTAGGGGTTTGAAACATAGCAACTAACTCAATGCTCCCAACACATCCTAATATGATGGAGATGAAACCCTAACATACTATCCATACATTTATCTATGCATACAGTTCAATATTACATATTAAATCTGAAATTGAACTAAACATTTGAAATCAATATAAAAATATTAACATGTATTCAGTTTTAGGATTTTGGAGAAATTCGAACATCAACCAACCCAATGTTCATCACAACCACAACCTAACATGTAAGAATATGAAACCTAACATTATATCCCTACATACAACAATGTATCTAGCTCAAAATATTACATTTAAAAATAGCAAATTGAACTAAACATTTGAAATCCAGTGTTAAGGGTTAATACGCACACAGTCTCAGATTTGACAAATTCAAACACAAAACTCAACCAATTTCTTTAAGAGTTGAAACCCTGTATATAACATACATGTGTAGTGATGTAAACAAAACTACTAACATGAAATTTATATTTAAATTACGAATCTAACTGGAAAAAGCAGAGAACCAGTCTCTGATACTGTACCGTATCAGAATATTGGGGTTTTGAGAATTTAAACATCAACAACATATTAATATGCATTTAGATGGGTTGGTAATCAAAGTGTAGCATGCATACGTGTCAGACAAAGTGTCTGTGTCCACTATATATATTCTCATGTCACAATATAAAAATTAAATTATATATCAAGACCAACATTTAGATTTCTACCAAGATTGCAAAGTAGGTGATTGACGTAATCAAGACAATTTTATTATTATTATTATTTAATACAACAATAATAGCAAGAAGGAAATAACGATAAAATATGTTCTGCTTATCTGTTTAAAAGAAGGAACCATTTTGAAACCAGAGCTATAATATCAAATCCAAGATAAGGTCTAGCAAAAATTATCGATTCATTATATTATGAAGAAACTCATAGCAAGAAGTTACACAAGGTTTATAAAAATAGCTAAAGCTACTCCTAAGTTAAATAATGAGAAGCAAAACAAAACAAAACAATTTTTTTTTGAAAGACTGAACAAAAGTAGAGAAAACTTGTTCAAGAGCATTTAAGGTACAATCTGATAATCATATGCGTCTATCCAAAATCATGGTACTCTAAATTTTCGTCATACTAGTAAGCAAGGCTACGATAATCACAGAGTCCTCGACTAAGGCACATACCTCTAGAACCATGGTATTTAAAATTTTTGCGATGCCGCTAGCTTGGCTGCAAAAACCTTAAATTTCCACACCCGAGAAATATATCCAAAGTCAGACTATATGTCCTCACCATGCTGGCTAATATGACTGTAGAAGACTAGATTCCATAACTTAGATGACCTAGCCCATATAATTTCATCTTGACAAAAAAAAATCAACAATGGATACCAAAATCAAATTTATCAACAAACATCAAGATTCAAAATTGAACAATAATCCATCAAATCATATAAATACAAACTCGGATGCAACAACTAACATCAAGATTCAAAATTCAACAATCATCCATCAAAATCAACAAATACAAACTCAAATTCAACAATAATATATCAAAATCAAGTTCAACAACAGAAGGTAAAGATAAATCAAATCAAGGGAAGATGAGTTTTCAAATCGAAGTTAAAATAAGATTCTCAAGGGTTGTCCCAGGAATCTCTCAAGAAATCCTAAATGTGATTGAGTATCCTCTCATTAAAGACCTATTCATTATCCTTAATTGCAGGCACGCAGCAGTACAACTAATTGTCGTACTACTACGACTTCGCACAATTGCGAATCTCAACCTGCATGGGCCACCACTAAAAACGTGTCACGACCCGCACCCTAGAGTAAGGGCACGAGACGTGGGTACGTCCAGCCTACACCGCAGTGTCGGCAGTAGAATGCTGTCCTAGGTCAAACATCTAACAATATAAAGGTACCTGTACAGTATATACACTCCGAATGGAGGTGACATAGCAAATACAGTCTCAATCACATCTAAGGTAAAGCATGATAAAATATAGATAAAACATGAAATCCACAAAGAGATACCGCAATAGAAGTCTATGTGTCTAAGATACACAAACCCAGAAAACATCTCAAACCTCAAATACAGTAATCCATAAAGTAAATACAACTCAAGACAACTAAAATAACTATCTATCCAACCTCTACTGTGTCTCCTCTAGGCAAGCAGGCAACCTCCAAGCTATCTGTAAAATTTATCAACAGGTCCAGTCAGGACAGGAGCGAGCACAAAACATCTCACGCAGTTTATATCAAATTAGGAAATATAAAGCATGCAATAGAGTAAGATACATAAAACACTGAAAGAAGAATGTATATGAAAAACAGCAGAGATTTGATAATAAAAAATATCTATATATGATAAGTAAGAACCGTAAGCAATATTTGATTTAGAGTACAATATGGTTATGTAAACGGTTTAGGACAATGCAATGGTAACTCCATTGTACGTGAGTGCACAATGGACATATACAATAGTTATACAATATTGCACAATAGGATTTGATTACATAACCAATTCTACTCCCCCTCCCCAATCAATACACAAGGATCCACTCCAGTTACGTTATCTTATACAATAGTGTACAATGTTATACAATAGATGTACAATGTTATACAGTAGATATACAATGTTATACAATAGTTGTACAATGGTCTATCCATGGGACTCATGTGATAATGAGAGTACAATATGCACAATGAGTATACAAGGATAAGGGTATTCAATAAATACAATATGTAAGTGAAACGCACATCACAATATGTATTTACTGAATACAAGGGGATAACATCTCAAAAGAAGATCCATATAGTACCAATCCGTGATAACAATCGTGTCAGCATCAAGTACAGTAATCTTTTGCAAGAATGTAAATCCAGACAAGTATGAAACGGTCAGAGAATGTACTCGCCTGATAACATGAACAGCTGATAGGTATAGAGGTCCAACTGAAGCCACAGAGTCCTATTTAAAGCAACACAGGTTATAAGGTGTTCAAGTTGTAATAAATGAATTTCTACAAGCAATCTATATTATTCTAGGCTCTTCTAAGTCAAATCAACTCTAGGTCAACTCCGGTCAACAATCTAGTCAAACTAGGTCAAGTGTTGACTTACAGTTGACTTTTGGTCAACTGGTTAACTCTGGTCAAACATGATCAATTCTAGTCTAATTATTAAAGATATAAAGTGTACTTCGTTATTCGTACGTCGAAACTTACGACACGTAAATCGAGATAAGATGATCAACGGTAAAGTTAGTAATATTTATTATAGTGATCCACGTGTCCGTCTTGTCAATTTCAGCGATGTGAGATCACTGGAATTGACAGATCTCAGTTTCGTTGTACTAATCCCGAAATACGAATATTATGAGAATTAATTATAATAAAAGGTGATACATAGAGAAACTATCTACAACATTGTCGGATGATGAAATGAACATCGTCAAAGTGTCCAGAATGGTAAAATTAGCTAGGATAGCCTACCCAACGGTCTAATTTGGACACAAGGGCAAAAAGGTAATTTCAGGTCAAAAACGGTATTCGTGTCGGAGCCATTTTGCACCGAAAAATGTGTAAAAAAATAAGTCTACAAAATATAATAAATTATATGTCCACAAAACCAGAATGACGATACGAACCCAACGGTATATCCAGAATTGGATTCCGTTAACCCGATCTCAATTTGGTCCGTTGACTAGAACATAGAATTTCGGTTTGTACGGAAATACGTACCAGAGCCAATGTTCTCAAAACTCAGCAAACTATATGTCAACGAGTCCAGAATGACGATACGAACTCAACGGTATATCCGAAATTGGATTCCGATGAGCCGATCTCAAAATGACCCGTTGACCCGGATATTGGTATCCGACTTGCACCGAAATGCATGTCGGAAGCAATGTCCACTAAAACCTAGCAAATTATATGTCAACGAGTCTAGAATGACGATACGAACTCAACGGTGTATCCGAAATTGGATTCCGATGAGCCGATGTCAAAAAGTCCCGTTAACCCGGACTGTGGGGCCTGCTTTGTACCGAAATGCGTGCCAGGGCCCACGTCCTCCAAATCTAAAAACTTTTATATGAAAACATGCCAGAACGATGCCACGAGTCTACTGGTGGTGTCAAAAATGAAATCTGGAGTCCCGTGTTCAAAAATAGAATTTTACAAGTTGAAAATTACGAATTCGGACGGCCAACTTTGGCGTCGAATTCAACCAATCAAACAAGCTCACAATGAAACGAAACAAGAGGGGTAGTAAGAGGGTTATACCAGCTTTGCACAGGAACGGGTAGCACACCAAATGGAGCTGCGGTGGAGGAGGTACAAGCCGACGAAGTTGACTCCATGAAACTGTCCAAAATTTATACAATTTAAATGGTCAACTTGGTGGCCGGTTTTGATGTATCAAACGATAAAATTAACGGACGAAAATTGACAGGATGAAGATGGATATACCAATGTTGTGACGGAGCAAAGAAATCGCCAATCCAACTGTCAGATTTCTCGAAAATTGTACGCGAAGTTGCTGCAACGGGGCGGTATTTCAGCTTCGTTTTCGGGCTCGTCACGACGGGAACCTGTGCCAAACGCACGGATCGCCTCCGATACACGTCGGAGAGAGGAGCAAAGGCCACGGGGCCTGCTTGGGGGGTGCGCCCGGCCAAGGGGGGCCGGCCAAGGGCTGTTCCGGCCGGCTGTACTGCACAAATGCTGCTGTGCACTGCTGCTATTTACAGCTGCGCACGGGGCTGTGCGGCCTGGTCCGGCCGGCGAAGGCGCGGTGGGGGCGACGGCCGTGCGGCTAAGGTGGTGGAGGTTAGATGTGGTGGTGATGGTGATGAATTAAAAGTGGTGGTGGAGGTTATTCATTTAGAAGAAGGTATAGGAGATGAGTGAAGGGAGGAGGCTGGTGGTGGCGCTCGACCGTGCTCGGCCAGGGGGTGGCGGCACGGCCAGGGAGGATGTGAGGTCGGCCTGGGGCTGGGCTCGGCCATGGGAGGCTGTGTGTGTGGAGTTTGAATGCTGTTGAACAAAAATTAGGAAGAGAGAGAGAGAGAAAGAAAGAGTGTAATAATCAATAAGAGTGGGAAATTAGAGAGAGAAACTATTCCTAGGAGTTAGGGCCAGCCACATGTGAGGAGGGGTATTGTGTTGGCTGCCATAGGGATGGAGGGCTAGGATTAAATAGGAGGGAAATCAAGGGTAGAAATTAATTAGGGGATTGGATTTATTTTTGGGATTTAAAATTAATAGAATTTTCCATCGAATATAAAAATAGATAGAAAGGGTATTTAATATCATTTTCGGGCAAGGAAAGTGAGGGCGTCATGAGAGAGGGAAACATGAAGCTGGGGTTGGGTTCAGTGGAGCCGGGTTGGATCAAAATCGGACATGGCGTAATAATCGAATTTAAATAGGTGTTTATAATCATGGGTAAATAAGTAGCATATAGAAGCTCCAATAAATGGGACACAAGTGTCATGCGGGTAGTAGGCTCAATGTGGGCCATATTCATATTTGGGGTTGTCAGGTTTGGGTCGACAGGCTATCCACAATTCAAGTCGGAAAATAAATGTGATACCGTGGGGTGAAATAAAATCGGGTCACGTGTCAGGAAAGTTGTGTGAAGCAAATGGATCACAAAATAGTGTGTCTGAGGGGGACACGAAGGTCATGGGTGAAGAGCGTCTTGAGTAGATCATGCATGAGAAGTTGGTTTCAAGAAAATGACTGGTCTGGTGCTCCCAAATCAAAAGTCACGGTAACGTGCATACGATGATCAAGGAAAAGAGTGGGAAAATTAATTAATGATCAAATGGTCTAAATCGATCCGAAGTTGTGCAAAGCAAAAAGAGTACAAGGGAAAAAGTTTGGATGGGACATTATATACCATCATGAAGGTAATCCTGTCCACTACAAAACTCGTGAAGAAGGTTTCCAGAGTTGAACATCCCTGACACTCCAAATATCGAAGGCACGAAAAAGTACATTTAAAGATAAATAATAGAATAAATTATTTTTTGAAACTAAATCAATCAGAAAAACTTAAAAAAAATCAACCCCAAATTCAGGATGCTCACATGTTATCTTCATAGGTGAGTTGGGCCTGCACTGCTCGCCAGTACATAGATGATGTACTGACCCACATTGATGGACATTTTATAGGTGCTCGTGTATGGGGGTAATCGCTTGATCAATGTTTGGCATCGATGAATTAGATAGGTGTGCAGAAGCTCTTCTTTAAAGATGATATCTTCTGCTATACGGGACATAATGCAAGGAACACTGTAACTCAGATGTACCAGTGAGATTGTAGCTAAATTGGCAAGTTCATTATAAGCAAAGTTGGCATGTTCAGTTGTTGCCTAAATGACAAGTATATGTTCAGTTGGCTATTCAAGAGTCTTGTAATCTATTGTAAACTCTTTATTCAGTTGCAAGTCTTGTAATCGATTTCAAATATCAATAAAGAGATACATTTTTTCATATTTTGTTGTGACTTCAACATATCTGCTTGGTTTTGCTGCGTTGTCGTTATTTTCTGAAAAATACCAGGAACTGTAATAGTTTTGCCTTGTACAAGTACAATCTATACTTGTATGGCATCACGTCCAGTAGCTAGTTTTCGATCCTCCGAGATCGAGGCGTGACATAATGGTATCAGAGTACGGCTTTACATCCTTGGATTCTTGTTTTGATTTGTTCAATCAAAGTTGCTCTTATGACAATTCAAAGCAGCTTCCGCGATGACTCAAACGTTTCCACGATTACTCAAGGTTGCTTCCGCGATTATTCAGGGTTGTTTCCAAATTTATTCTAAGTTGCTCCCTTGACTAAAAATTCGTTGATTCTTCTGGCCGCTCACTGGGTGTTCCATATAATAAGTCTAAATATGTGGGCTATGAATTGTGTGCTTTAATGAATTCCTAAAAAGATAACAAAACAAAAAATAATGATGCAATGCGGTAAAATTGTTGGTAATGTGTGCTTGATGTCTTAAGCGTGGGATACATAGAAGTCAGTTGTTATGTGACAATCGACAGTGGATGATGACATGGTATGTTGGAACATGAATTGTTCATGACTCCAGTGAATATGAATCGACATAATTTTTAGTTGTCTTATGTGTGTTGGCTTGAGTATGTTTTGGATGTGAGGAAATTGACTTGGTATTTGTGGTCGACAGGGCCACTGCAGGATGGATATTCCGGAATGGACGTTGGTTTATTACGAAGAGGAATATTATGTCGAGTATGGCTTGAGCTCTGAGTGGTATATGGCTCTACCCTCTTAGCGATTAGATGACCCTTGACGGTGTTCATAATATAGTGATTGCTTTAGCTATAAGGTATTGGGTAGTATCTAGTCGTAGCTGGATTATGATCGATGCATGATGGCTAGGCGTGTCCCTTAATGATTCTGTTTGGATAAGTTGCTGAAAAATTTTAATGTGTTCGAATGAACCATCGCTAGACTCTGACGGTTAGCATTATGTTGGGTAATGGGTAATTGAGAATATAAAATGAATGCCTTGGATAGGAATGGTACGAAATATAGATTCAGGCAATGACTTGAATCAGTGGGTAAGAAGAATTGTAGGCTCAGTAACGACGGTGGGGTGTTGCTATCAAAGGATTTTGGGAGAACAACGTAGACTGAAAATAGAACGATGTTGGAATTGAAAAGAGAGAATTGCATGTTGGACATCGACAAACTGATGGTGATGTTAGACGCTTATCGAATGTTGCAAATAATTTAGAAGATACAGAGAGTTGCATCAAAGACCAAAAAGTTAGAGAATGGATTTGAGGAAATAGATGGCTATGCATGTTATGCATTTGTGCTTGAGAAAATTTGACGTGTCCTAAATCAACAAGACCCTTGATTATTTTCAGGCATAAAGAATGAGTACTTGTCCCTTAATGCATGAAAGAGTAGATGTTCCTTATGAGACGGTGGCTGGGATACAAATAAGTATCGTGATGCATTATTATGTTATAGACCTTGTCAGTGAATGATATTGTCGCATTAACAACATGTTTGGGTGGAATATAGAATTGATGGATTATGAATTAGCTAAATGAGTTATCATATCCACTGGATGACCGGTATACAGATGCTAGATGATTGGTAACATAGTGATTGGATTGGTGCATGAATAGTAAATCTTTTTATTGGATCAGAAGGAGATAATGCAAAACGAATATTGATGGTCCACATGAATTGCTAAGAGATGACCGTATTGGTGCTAGCAAAAATTCATAAAGGATGCTTTCGGAAAAATATTATTATATGTTTGCCTTATCAATTGACTATAGAGTACAGACTGTATCGATGATCTAGAAATGTAGTAATTGAATATGTCGTGAAGAGACCGAAAGAGAGATCGTAAATGATAGACCATTGAGGTGGAAATGTTGGATTATGACTCAGAATAGTTGACCCGATTGAATAATTTGAGTATGATATGAGGGTGCAAGTCAGATTGAGAAGATGCTATGTCTATGCAAGTGGAAACTTAATATTTGGATGATCGATTGATAAAGATTGATATGATGGTTTCGAGATTGACCCATTAGAATTGTCGGATAGATCTTGTCGGTTGTGGGTAAGTCTAGAATGACTTCGTATGGTATAACCCGAGGATAAGTACGGGTAGAAACACTTAACCCTAAAATATCGGTTGGTTGCCTAGAATGTCGGTTGGTTGCATAGAGTGTCGGTTGGTTTCCTAAGTTTCGGATTTATTGGCTTTGATATTCAGTTGTTCAATTTGGGATGTGGGTGGTATCCCACGTCCCTTAAGTTGGTCGGATAATAGATTATTCCGGAGATATAATAGAGTTACTATGATAAGAATTAGTTGCCTCTACGATCAGAGATAAGTATGTCCCTGATAGCTATCCATCTCAGATAAGTTAGCTGAATGCCTGGTTTAGCTTAGATTAGTTGACCGTAGAGACTTGACTGAATGCCATGTTAACTGTTGGAGACCCTTAAGATGTTCCTATTGATGTTGCATGGGTATTGTCGGAATAAAGTGAGATATGTGTCAGGAAGTAAACTTCGGAATGGAATTAAGATTAGAAATTTGATATTATAATGTTGGACCGAATGACGGATCATATCGAGTCTGGAACTTGGTTGCCTTTATTCGGAATATCAAAAATTATTGGAACTAGTTGGATTGATTGGTTGGTTGAATTATATTGAGATACATAAAATGATGACAGTTGCTGTGAGACCATCAGAATAATGTCTTGGCAGATAATCAAATTGGAATTGAGAATTAGTGTACGACGGAATGGGATAGTGTGTGTAGTTGAGAATCGACGAGAGTGAATGCGATTTTGGAAATGACCCTCGAGATTATTGTTGCTGGAATATAAGATTTGCACATACGAAAGGATAATATGTTGGCTTGATCAATGCGATCAAACGTTTGAGTATAGCAAAAAATCTTACTAGATTTGATCGATGAGAATCATGGTGTTGAAATGAAATGTACGATGGGCTTTATCAATCTTTGATGATATGAATGACAAAGAACTTGAAAGGGAACTCTGGATTCGTTGGAATACTTGATACAATTAAGTCGGAATACATTGGAAATTTTTTGGTCGGCTATGGAAAATTATTCGAGTTGGATTGGTAACATCATTGTGTTATTGGTTGGTTGGAGAATTAAATAAGTGAATTGCAGCTATACGAGATGTTCGAAAGGATTGCTGATGTTCGATAATGAAGTTATACCTATAGCTCGTTCGCTTTCTCTATCACTGAACTTGGCTGAAATGCATGTATTTCTGGGACGGCTAAAATATGTGTATGATTCCAACTAAGTGGTATGCTGAATTCAAACGAAGCCATGGGGGAGGATTATCACGTGCTAAGTAATTGCATGAGTGTTGGAGGAACGAACAAGGATGGTAAACTATTTTGAATCAAATTAGGATGCTATGACGAGATGGTACAACATATGAAATCGATCGAGATATTACGAAGAAATGTTAAATCATACAAGTTGGTCGTTGGAAAGTTCCATAAGTTCGGTTGAAGTTATGTGGATGAGTTTGATTTAAGTTTCGAGGATGAAACTTTTTTTGAGTGGTATATATTGTAGTGCCCCGACCCGCAAGATGCCTTATGATGGATGGTGGCTTCGATGAAGCCTTGTTGGACTTAGGAATATGTGAAGGATCGCTTGGAAGACTATGCGATCGCCAGTGACCTTCATATAGATAGGTCCAATGCTAATGATGTCTTATGCAGGCAGGGTAAGTTATTACTCAATTACAGGGATGGATGTCGGCTGTTGGTAAAAAATCACCTGAATGGTGACAATTATGTTAAATTATGATATTGTTCCTAACAATGTCTTGTGCAGGCTGAGTAAGTATTATAAATGTACATGGATGGCTACACAACCGTGGGTAAGATATCACCAAAGGATGATACCATGTTACTTTACATTATGTTGGCCATGAATAAATGTATGATTTACTTTTATCGGATATGAACTACTAATTGACCCTAAGGCAACGAGAAAGACCGCATTTAATAATGTTCTTACAACATTATTACTTAGTATTGTCTTAATAGGTGAGTTGGGCCAGCACCGCTCGCCAGTAAATAAATAATGTACGGACCCACGTTTGTGAGCATTTTATAGGTGCTCGTGCATGGGGGTAATCGTTTAATCAGTGCTTGGCATCGATGAATCGGATGGTGTGCAGAAGCTCTTCTTTCAAGATGATGTCTTCTGCTATACGGGACATAATGTATGGAACCATGTAACTTAAATGTACCAGTAAGATTGTAGCCAAATTGGCAAGTTTATTGTAAGCAAAGTTAATTTGTTCAGTTGTAGCCTAAATGGCAAGTATATGTTCAGTTTTCTATTCAAGAGTCTTGTAATCTGTTGTAAACACTATATTCAGTTGTAAGTCTTGTAATCGATTTCAAATATCAATAAAGAGATACATTTCTTTATATTTTGTTGTGACTTCAATATATCTGCTTGGTTTTGCTGCGTTGTCGTTGTTTTCAAAGAAATACCAGGAACTGTAATGGTTTTGTCTTGTACAAGTGCAATCTAGACTTCTGCGATATCAAGTTCAGTAGCTAGTTTTCTATCCTCCGGGATCGGGACGTGACAAGACCTATCGGATTGGTATCGACCGTATCGGATTAGATCGGTCGTATCAGATTAGTATTGACCATATCGGATTGGTATTGGCCTATCCGATAGCTATCAGTCTTATTCGATCGGTATCGGCCGTATCCAATAGTTATTGGCCTATCTGATTGGTATCAGCTGTATCAGATCGGTATCGACCGTATTCGATAGGTATCTGAGGCTGAGGAAGAAGTGGGGCACTTGCATAGTATATATTGGTCTGGGCTAGGCTTTGGTTGAGGTGGATATCATATGATGTAGAATAGGAGGCTGAGAGAATCGAATGAGAAGAAGGGAAGTAGGGAGGAGCAGATGGCTCCAAAGCCATGGTGGTAGAGGAGAAGAAGAAGCTTGATCAGAAAGGAAATAGAAGGCACTGGTCCGTCTTATTTTGTGTGGAGAGTGAGAAAGTAGAGAGGGTCTTCTTTGATTTTTACGTTCATCATCTTTGATTTGTATCGACCATATCGGATTGTTATTGGCCTTATCAAATTGGTATCGGCTATCCGATAGGTATCAACCGTAACGGATTGGTATTGGCCTTATCGAATGGGCATCGGCCTATCTGATCGGTATCGGCCGTATCAGATCGGGATTGGTATTGGCCTTATATATTGGTATCGTGGCCTATCCGAATTGGTATCGGCCTATCCGATAGGTATATGCCGTATCAGATTGGTATCGGCTTATCCGAATTGGTATCGGCCTATCCAAATTGATATCGGTCCTATCCGAATTGGTATCGGCCTATCCGATAGGTATCAGCCGTAACGGATTGGTATCGGCCTATCCGAATTGGTATCGGCCTATCCGATAGCTACTCCATTGTGTCCGTGTCCAAAATCCTAGCTAATATTTACACAATTAAATTACAATGCCACAATTTTTGTGTCCAAGTATATGTTAGAAATAATCTAAAAATTATGACATAACTATAACACATAATCTAAATATTAAAAAATGTGTCCCAGAAGCATATCGTGTCCGTGTCAATAAAAGCATTAGAGGAGGAAAATTTAGCTCAATACAAAATGTGAATTAGGGGAGGAGTGGGGGTTGCCCAGTCGTCGCTCGTCAGGAAGGAGGGTGCCGGATAGTACGGAGAGGGGGTCGAGAAGGGGGCGGAGAGGGGAGGGCAGAGAGGGGGTCAAGAAGGGGGGTAGAGAGGAGGGGGCGGAGAGGGGGGCGAAGAGGGGGTCGAGGAGGGGGGTGGAGAGGGAGGGCAGAGAGGAGGGACAGAGAGGAGGGGACGGAGAGGGGGGTAGAGAGGGGGTCGAGAAGGGGACAGATATGAGGGGGCGAAGAGGGGGGAGAGGGGGTCGAGGAGGGGGACGGATAGGGGGGCCGAGAGGAGGGGGTCGGAGAGGGGGGGCGTCGCAGAGGGGTCGGACAGGGGGGTGGGCGGAGAGGGGGTCACCGCAGAGGGGTCGGAGAGGGGTCGCCAGAGAAAGGTCGCCGCATCGCCACGCCACAGAGGGGTCGTCGCTCCACTTTTACAGCATGTCAGCGACGAAATTTTCTGTCGCTAAGTTGTCGGTAGGTATCTAGCAACTAACTATTGACGGATATAGCGACGAAACTTAATATTGTATTTTACATAAGTTATTAGCAGCTAACTAGTCGCTATTCCGTCGCTATTTAGCGACTGATTTACTTTTATCGGGAATATCAGTTGCTAAATAACCACATTTTGTAGTGTACTTGTATGCCATATAGAGTTTAACTTATTGTTGGGAACGCGGTGTGACCCAAACCAGAGTTGGCCTATGAGGTGCGATATTGAATTGAGACCATATGCCTTAAAAGAGAATTCTCATGTAAGGCCTGAACTAATCCCAATTATTTACATCACATGATCCCACCTCCTAACCGATGTGGGACTAAAGAGAATTCTCATGTAAGGCCTGAACCAGTCCCAATTATTTACATCACACGATCCCACCTCCTAACCAACGTGGGACTGAATTACCAACTCCATTGTAACCCCCCATTTGAGTTCTCAACCTGAAACGAGATACAATCCAACAAATTCCCGCTAGCTGAACACCCTTGCTCGTTTTCGCTAACCGAACAAACTTAGCTTACTCCGGCTACCTCCAACCAAGCACCTAGGAGATCCAATATATTGTCATCTCGATCCGTTCGACCACAGAACCAAGCCTGACACGTACATCCATACCACAATTGTGTGCCAACCACAAAGCCTTGCTCCACCTTGGGCTCGTCAAACCCACCTTTGAAGCCAATGAACATTCAGTACCATCTATCTCGAACCAATTAGAGCTGCCCAAACTCGTCCCGTAACCATAGGCTCTGATACTGCTTGTTGGGAACGCGGTGTGACCCGAACCGGAGATGGCCCATGAGGTGCAATATTGAATTGGGCCCATATGTCATGTATGGTCTGAACCAATTCCAATTGGCTGCACCACATGATCCCACCTCCTAACCGAAGTGGGACTAAATCACCAACTCCATTGTCACCCCCCATTTGAATGCTCAACCGAAAACGAGATACAATCCAACACTTATGTCGTATCCAATTCCTTTCAAGCCATTAAAAAGACACAAGTTCAATCTTATATTGAAACCATAATGACAAGAACATTTGACTAAGGTATATGTGTTTATTTTTTCTGAAAACATTTTGTACATCGGTAATGCAATTGCACTTACCTATAAAGGAGAATATATATAAAGCATTAGGGGCTGATTGTTAGATAAACATTAAACAATGCGAAAGTTGATAACATTTTTTTATCTTTCTCATGGGAGTATATATATATATAAATATATATATATATATATATATATATATATATATATACACACTGGCTTATTTAATTTTTGATCTAGTTTTTAATTATTCACCAAAGGAATTAGATGTCCATTGGGCACTCAACTTTTTAAGAATGAAAAGGTTCATTTGAGAAAAATTATTATCTTATTTTACCACAAAGTCCATGCATGCTTCAGGAAATGTTACTACAAAAATACATCAAATTAGCGACGGATCGTTACATCATATATTATTGTTTAATTTTTATCACTGATCCGTTGCTAGATCGACTAATCAGCGATGGAATAGCGGCTGATGTTTCCTTTGCTAAGTCAGTGACTGTTTTAGCAGTAGAAATAGGGATTGTTTCCGATGCCCTTTGGGTATCAAACAATAACTTAGCGACGAATGTTTTTCAGTTTTTTGTCGATACGTCATCGCTATTCCGTTGTATTCCATCGCTGACTAAATTTTTTTAATTTTTTATCGCTGATTCATCGCTGATCCGTCGCTAGTCTGTAACTGGTCCATTGCTAACATGGATATTATTTCCAGGTCCTACTACAAACAAATCTATAATACAAATATTATATATATATATTCCAATGATCCTCTAGCCTAGTGGTAGTGGTGAGGCATGTAGTCTGAGTGGTCAGGAGATCGATTCACAGTGGGGTCGTTCGCCATAATTACCGGATCCAGAACACACGCACACAAACATTGTATCCCAATATTCATATCAACACATATCCATCACATCCAATACAAATCCATATAGCTATATCCAACACAGTTGAAAAAACACAATCATATAATCCAACACAGTAAAATATAATACATAGTTTAAATGTCTAACACAGATCCAAAATCCAAAATCCACAGTAGTACAACAATAATATATACAACACTAAAAAAATAATAGTATCAATACAACTCAAAATACATCATCCTGTAGGTAGGGGTAGTGGTGGTGGCGGCGGCAAGCTTCGGCTCTGAATGAAATGCAACATCCTTTCATTTAATGCATGTTGTATATCCTCAGGAATGACAGGAGCTGGAGTAGTAGTAGGAGTAACCGTAGCAGTAGGAGCAAATGAAGGACCATACTGGGTCGCTGCATACTGAGTGTGCCAGAAGGAGTAGCGCCGGAGGCGTCGTGCTGCGATAATGCATGTGGATATGGAGGAGGAGCTCTGGAGTAAACCGACAAATGTGATAACATCGATCCAGTATCGTACATACTGCCAGCTTTCCCTATCCTAACAGCTTATAATAATAGATCATTCCTCCAAGGTGGCATACGTGGCAGACCAGTCTCAGTACCCCCAAACCTCCTCCCTCAGTGGCCTGAGAAACCTAACTCTCTAAAGTCTCATAAGTCTCCTATATTTATATAAAAATAGGTTTAGGATTAGGTTTGGGTTAGGGTTATGTAAACCCCAGATTTTTAATTTTTATATATTACTTATTTATCCTAAATAGTGATTTTTGGATTTATATATATTTTAAAACTATATTTAAAATTTATATGTATAGCCTTAGTCATAATTGAGTTTTAAGATATATGTTGACTAGGAATTATAGCATGGCTGGTGTAGTCGTGTGCCATGACTAACATATTAGTCATGGTAGGAATGACCTATCCATATTTATGCCCCTTGTATGAAAATAGGTCAAGTTGTGGCTTAAACCATATATTTGGATTAACTAAATATTTTTAGAGGTTTTTGACATTTTAGGAGACTGATTGCACCAAACTAACTCAAACTTGACCCGAACCAAACCCATGTGGGCATGTAGTGCATCCAAATACTATATATATATATATATATATATATATATATATATATATATATATATATATATATATATATATATATATAATAAATATATATTAAACTAATATGTTTTTTATTTATAGTAGTTTCTATTTACTAAAAGTATCTATGTAATCCTAGTTGGCATTAGTCTAACTTGGCCCAAAGTCAAACCAAATTCCAATTAGGCTTGGAATGCATCCAAGATACACACCAATATATATATATATATAATATATATATATATATATATATATAGATATATATATATATATATATATATATATATATATATATATATAAACTACTACATAAATCTTGAACCACCTTTTCTAACAAAACCCAACAACCCAACAACCTACATAATATATATAAACTACCTACGTAAATCTCTAACCACCTTTCCTAACAAAACCCCAACAACCCAAACCATTTGCCACCCAAACTCGACCCATGAGGGCATCCCCCTACGCTTGTCCGAACCCCATGATAAGCCCACATGTGGTGACCCCTATTTGTATGCAAATCCAACCCCTATATGCATGTATACCCATCCAAGCATATGTATATACCATCCATACTCAAACCCTAACCTTAAACCTAACAAAACCCTTCCTCCCTCTCTTGGCCGACCTATACACCCCTTCTCCCTCACGAATTCAAAAGCCTCCATTGCTATGAAACCCATACAACCTCATCTCCATCATCAAAACCATCTCTCCATCTAAAAGTTCAACTTTCCACCACTCTTTCACCGAACTCCACCAAACAACCATGAAGTCACCACCTTCACCATCAAAACCACCATTTCCATTCCTCAACCCATAAAACAAGGCAAAGGAAGCCAAGCAAGCAAGGAGGGTGTTTCTTGGACAAGAAGATGCACCGTCATCCAATCTTTCGAAAGTTTTCGGTAAAGATTCCAACTTTCCTTCTCAAACCCACATGGCTAATTCTTTTAGAATCATGAGAATTTATTATTCTAGAACCCATATATTATCATCCTTTTGTTATATTATAGTCCATATAGATTGAATGCTAGATGGTTAATAGATTGGCTTACAATAGGACTAGTTGAGATTTTTTCGGTATGATTCTTGAGAGTTTGTTATATTTCTTAAAAATAAATTTACATGGTTTTAATCATGTGAATAAATTATTTTAAAATTATTGTCATGGATTTTTATCTCAACTGAACCCCAAAAA